>JARHVA010001045.1:3225000-3825000 GCA_037957365.1 Torreya grandis | reverse complement strand
TATTCATATGGAGTCTCTTATTTAGTTTCAAGAGTTGTTAAAACATTCTCTACACTTTTCATGGATATTCTTTCAATGAATGTCCCATGCCATTATTCTAACATGTTCACTTATGTGGCATATCTCTAGCTTATGCAAACAATTTTTCCAGACCTATGCCACATATTATATTTGGACCACTTTTATAGATCTTTATTTTGTTACCTTCATGTTCCTTTGTGTAATGGGTAAACTTTTAGTGAACTTTTCATGTTCTTCCTCTATCAAAGGGAATAAACATTGTCCAATGTAGTTGGAGCTTCTTTAGTCTTCAAGTAGAGGATCTCATTATTGACCTTGGTCATTTTGTGAGCTCTACTATAGGAAAATTCAACATCATTTGGGGGACCCAATTCGACTACCCACCTAAGATAAAATTAAGGGAAGGGTGTTGCTATAGAATTTTTCCTACTATGTGGTTTTACCTACATGGTATAGTTAGCTTTATTAGGTATTTAAAAAAGGTCATTTTGGAGTATAATCCTACATTTCTGAGGATGTGTGATCATGTGTATCTTCCACTTATATAATGTACCTTTTTATGTACTTTTGGATAACTAAACTAAAATATTATTACATTGAATGATTTTACATGTTGTGAAGTTGCTTCCTCTCATGTGTTTATGATTTCAATACTCCATATAATTTCACCTTCATGCATTCGATCCTATCTATCTATCGATCATCGATTGTTACCCACTCTGATAACACTTAGAAGAAATTTGAGGTAACCCCATACATAAAATATCTCATTACATATGCTCTATAAGGATAGCACACCAAAATATTTTGCCAAATATATGAGTTGATGATGGAGCGCATCCTAACACATTCAAATGGTCTCTTATAGCATGATCAATAGTAGTTTTAGTAGTATTATCGAGTCCCAAATTATATTAGGTTGTCACATTTGTGTCTAGGGGATTGATATGCCATATTTGAGTGCCCAATGTAACTGTAGACACTATTTTATGATTATATAGCACATTAATCTTTTATACTTGGAAAACTCAAACCTTGGTTTTTCCTCTCAATTCTATACCTTTCCTACTTTTTCAAGTCTTGTATCTACTCTATTTTATGCCATTTGGCACATCTCTTAGTTTGACTAGTCTTATGTTGATGACATAGACATTATCTCTTACCCAAAATTATTTAAATGTGTTTATCTTCCACCTATGAAAGTTCTGAGTCTATATATATTTCCTTACTCCTTGGACACTAACATTTGAGAGAGACACTAGCATCAAAGTTAGTGTCTTAACATGACGTAAGTATCCAATGCCCTTAAGTCATCTAATTTACAAATAAAAAGAATATTAATGGTTGGCATAAGTGATTTAATGTGAGTTAATACTCCAAAGGGATTGATATAATTACAAGATCAACCCTCATTCATTCTTCACCCAAAAAAAAATAAAGAAAACAAAGAAACTTATCAAAAGCACTCTATCAAGCATTCAATTGAGCAAAGTTTCCCTATTTACACACTAGTCATATGTAAAACACATCTATATGTCTTAATTATTAAATAAACATTCCAATAACACAATTTATCAAGTTACAATCTAGGTCATTATTATACTTGATTTTGACATATTACATGATTCACACACAAGACAACACAGGGGAGAATTACATGATTTGGAGGCCCTCTTCTAGAGTATTGGCTATGTAAGGTTCACTGATAGTGGAGTATTTTGGGTCATATCAACACCATATTTCCACTAATCGATTTTCCCCAAGGTCACTATGAATATGGAGAACTAGGGTTTTACTATTTTTACAAGGAGTGAGACTCCATGACATGGATCTGAATGCACTAGAGAAAAGGTGAAATAAAACTCAAAAGCATCCATTTGGTTGTATCCTTTTCCTTTAGGTATTATTTACATGACACTTGCATTGAACCTAAAGTATAGCATCGATGTAACCATCCTAGGATGATGTTAGTGTCAGAGCTCCAAAAGCCCCAAATCCATAATTTGTCAACTATTCTAAAACCATCTTCTAGTCTTCTTCCCTCTTGTTTTAGATCTAACACTATGTCAGCATCAAAATCAACTAAGTGTATACTTACTTGTCATTTACATGCATAGCTTAGTTATACTTTCTATATTTAGAAAATTTTTATTTTATGAACTTAGCAAATGCCTATATCTAATTTTAATGTCTAATTGGCCTTATATAGATATGAATATCACCTTATACTATTTCATTTTTATATACCCCTTTAATTAAATCTGTGGCTAACATTAAGATCACCTAGAACATTTTAGGGTAAAACATTTGGTGAACATGATCTTTGAACACCAAACCCTAAGTCACTTAGGGTTTACTGATTTTTCTATTGGTTATCCCTAATTTTCATAAAATATGTGAAACATGGATGAAACTATTACCCATTTTGGATTCCCTTATGTAATAGTTATTATGGTTTGCTACATTAGTTGCCTTGTCAGATCTACTAAGAAAATCCATGCCAATCATGAGAGGGTTTTAAAGTGAAAATAACACATAATCTTCTTCAAAATTCATTTTATAATGTTATAAAGTCAATATACATATGCCAAAATGTGTATACTCTCATTTATTTGTCCTACATAGGTCTTATTCAAATGACAACTACCATCCTACACCCATTATTTTCCCACATCTTATATTGGATCCCATGGTCTATGTTGTTACTACTTGAAGAGGTAAAATTTCTCAACCCAGTCTGATACCTACTAATTTAAAACAAGTGCCACCTAAACCTAAGCTTCTAATAAAATATAAGGGATATGATATTATTGACCAATTGAACAATACACATGCTAATATTTCAATATTTAAGGTCATTAATTAATATACTATTTATAATGATAGCTTATACAAAGCATTGTGTGAAACACAAGTTCAAACTAATATTGAGCATGCTTATTTTATATATATCATGAAAGCTATCAAGAACAATGTTAAACTTATTGCCTTTGATCCAACATATTTATTTCTTACAAGTAACCATGTAAAATAAAGGTACCAAAAGGGTACTCATTGATAATGGATCGAGCTTAAAAAATTTTAGGATAAAATTTCTAACTACCATGGGTATAGGCACAAATCTTATTCAAAAAATAGTTATTCACATAAAAGGGTTTGATAATTCACATAGCCCTCTGATTAGTCAAATTACATTAGATGTAACATTGGGAAATAAAAATGTTTCCACTAATTTTAGGTCATGTCTCATTCATTACATTATAATTTACTTCTGGGTAGGTTTTTGATACATGCAATAGAAGTGTTCCCATTGACCCTTCACTGATTTATAAAATTCATACATGATGGGACCTTATTATCTATGCCCGCTAATGACAAGTCCTTCAAATTTTATAAAATGATACATTTCAAAACTGAGGGCATTCCTATAGTGGTACCACCTCAACAATGCATCTCTCTTGAGCATATTCACACATATGAAATAGGTGAGTTAATAATAATGAATCCTTTGTCTCCAAATATAAATAAGGCATAACATCTTGAAGTGTATATAGATGCACATAAATATCAAGAACCATTACCAAAAGAGCTATTACAAATAAAAGATCCCCCAACATTTGAACTTATTTTATTGGTCAATGCTAAGAAAAAATATGGCCACATCTATTGGGATTATTTTCTTTACTTAAGCATAACTTTCCTTAATCACACACCTAAGTGACTAAAAACCCAACATGCTAGCATACTAGCATTTCACGTAAGAATGGATTCTCACATGCTCACCTAAAGCACACAACGAGGGACTAGTTCTCATTAGTTTTATCACAGAGGGTGTACTAATAGACAAGGGTGATAAAACACATGCACATTACTATGCTCATTATATAATCCATATTAACATATTTATTAATCAATGATCAAAAAGAAAAAAAAAAAACATAAACGGTCACTATGATCTTAAATTGGCTAACTAAATAACATCATATAATATAATTAACATCATTATCTCCATATTCATCAAAATAAAAATATTAAGATTACACAAGTTCCATTCATCATATTGATAAGTGATTCCAAATATTACATATCTCCATTTTCTAAAGCAATTCACTCGGATAAATCTGTCAACACTATGAGTATAATACAACAATAATAACCTCAACCACAATAATAATAACAAAAATAAAATTAAAAATTTCTATATAGGGGTATTTATGCTTGGTTTTCCCTAACCGAGTAGTTAAAAACATAATTACACTCCTAGTGACTCGTCAATGATCATCAGCACACTTGATTCATGGTGGTCAATTACATTCATTTATTAAGGACCTATGACTTTGTGCCACTATATTCTCTCTTTGATGTTGGATACTCATCACCAAATGCCTATCTTTCTATGGGCTAGTGCTATATTCATGCATGACTTAGTCTCTTTCATACTTATGAATCTCTTTATAAATATCTTCTACTTCCCACGTGCTCCCCTAGTCTTCCACTAAGTTTTGAGAAATTCATTCTCATGTTATCTATTTATTATGCACATTTATTCTGACTTGGTCCTCCTATTCTATATCCTTCTACATTGTGGTCTTATGCATCATGCCTATCTTATGTTGTGCCTCTTCTGCACTGTTCATTCCAAAAACAACTTAGCCAAAATTTGGGGTCCAACATCACCCTTACACTATGACATTAGTCCATCCCCGACTAAGCAGTGGTATCAGGCTCTACTAAAATTTTTGGGTCAATCTATTTGATCTTGTTGACACCTTCCTAATGTGATAAGGTGTTCAACATCTTGGTCATTATTTCTTCAATTACCACTTTTATCTTCTTGGTATCCTCAAGTTTGTCAAGATACTCACTTGATTTATTTATCAAATGTTCAAGGGATGTGGAAACCTCTTTATGAATTCCCTCAAGCATAGTGACCTTAGCAACAACCTATCCTCAGAGATCCATAAAGTTCAAATTTATTTATGATCTATGAGCGCTTATTATTTTTTTTGTGGCATCCATATCTTTAAATACTTTGGCATGCTTTTATCGGTCTTTTATTAATAAGAATTTATCATCCAATTATTATTGATGATGTTCTTCTACCTGAAGCTAAGCTTCCAAAATCTTAATAGGTCACACTGAATTTTCAAAAACCCCATCAAAAATGGGAATAATATCACCAAATCTATGCAATACTCTCTTGTACACCTCCATAGCTCTCACAAATTTCTCTATTGCCCAAGCTTGCTAATCTCAAGG
This sequence comes from Torreya grandis, assembly GCA_037957365.1. Classification (NCBI taxonomy): domain Eukaryota; kingdom Viridiplantae; phylum Streptophyta; class Pinopsida; order Cupressales; family Taxaceae; genus Torreya; species Torreya grandis. The sequence goes on along the minus strand of JARHVA010001045.1, from coordinate 3,819,720 downwards.
GTTAGTCTATTATTTACATCATTTCAAAGGAGCTCCACCAAGGTCTCCAGCTTATCTATTACCTCACCAGATAGGGGTACTCCATCTGTGAGCATTGGTTCTTGGCTCAAAATTTCCTTATAGATGTTCAATATTTTTACATCACCACCATCTCAGTATGTTTATTCTGGGCCCATCATGCATCAAAATATATGAAGGAATTTTGACTTACAACCTCAAGTGTTAATTTTAAGAGTGCCATGCTAGCCTATATAGGGGTCATCTATCGTGGATCTACCCAAAGGGTATCATGAAGCATTACCACTTCTAGATCTAGTACGAGGCTATTAGATGGCATCTCAAATTGACATTCTTTGTTACACATATTAAGTAAGAATGCCATCTCCTACCAAGTCTAATCATATGCATCCTCTCATGTAAAATGAGAATACATATATAAATATTATTAGGCACTCCCTTTTGATATTGGCTATAGAGGGTCATGGTTGCATTGATCATTTATATTCTCATAACATATTCATCAATTAGTTCCTTCCCCTTCAAGGGATCTCTCTCAAGTATCTCAACATCCATGTATTCACCTTGGTGAGTAACCCTTATGTCAAGCCCACTCACTCCCAAAACCATTTCATAACTATCCCTCTATTCACCAAGTATATAATCAACTTCCATCTATGCCTCCTTGAGGGTGGTCTCTTCACACTACACCGATGAAGGTGTCTTCTCAAATTCAGGAGTGACTTTCTATTTTTTATAACAACTCTTTTTGGGGTCCATTTTAGAAGCTCTACCTACTCTTCCACATCACCATCCTTAAGTTACACCATCTCTTATTCTAAGGTAATAGTCTATGTTGTTGGATATGGAACTTTATGTTGACTAACTGGTAGATCCTTCTTTGATGCTACTTGGTCAGTCTTTTGCCTTTTTGAAGGTTCTGACTGAGTGCTTATACTAGCATCATGCCATGGGTGATTTTACTTCTTTTCTTGCACTAATTTTGGAGGGATTCTTTCTATTTTAATCTCTACACTCCTTGAATATTTCTTCTTGGGTTTTAACATGCAGAATAAATAATGAAATGAATTACCCACCAAAGTTTACTAAAATTTAATGTCGACTCTATCTAAATCCATATTTTCCCTATATCTTTTCTTCCCAAGATAGTTGGTAGAGGGTGTGAGTCTCCAAGTTAATATAATCTATAGCAATATTATTAGCTACACATCATATATTCGGTTAATAACATTCACAAAGTATCATTCCATGAAAGCATATGGTATCTTATGCCATACTGAAAACTCTTCAAAGGGAGCCATTAAGATGCCCATAAGGAAGAAATGTTTCTTAACAAAAAACTTAGCCTAGTCTCCAACCTATGTAGGTAAGTCATTTGTAATTCACCATTCATTCCTAAAGGATTATTTCATCTTATTGTACCATCCCTTTGTTCTAATTTTTTAGGATGGGGTGATTGGTCCAAGGCATCTGAATGCCTTGTACCGCTTTGTAGGGGAATTATTATCATGTAGGTATTCCCATTTAAGCTCTCTAAAGGTATATTCAGGTACACCAATCTCATTAAACACAATCAAAATAGGAATGAACCACATGAAAACCTTTGGTTAGGTAGATGGTGGGCTTGTTTTGCATCCTCTATGATTTTGGTAGTAAAGTACTATGCCTAGTTATACTTGAGTCCCTCAATGACCTACTGAGAAACATAAAGGTGGGCCATATCCACCTATATCTACCTCCAATATTGGTCATTATGATATGTGAAACCACTCTAAGGGAAGGTTATTTAAGACTCATAATGTGCACGGTATGGTCTTATTTCAGTATTCAAATGCCATAGAAGTATTAACTATCTCATCCTAGTCTTTCAAATCATAGATAAGATCTACGCTTGAGCAATGGCACCCTATGACTTAAATTATTTATTCTACATTGATTCATATCTGATGCCTATAAAAATAAATATAATCCTCATGCACCCATGAGATCAAAAACTTCACTGCTTCAACTGGATTTCCAAAGTTAGGAAGATTAAAAAGTTTGAAGAGGCCAACATCATTCAAATCATTAAAAAGATTTTTATCATACACCAAATCTATCCTATTGTTTTGGAACTCTACCTTGTATTCATGTTGTACCTCTACTTCATTTCCAAGCTAGAGGTGATTATAATCAAAGACATTTCAAGTTAGCACATTAGACATCTTTTTTTTTTTCACGTAGTACCACCTTTGGGTACTGCATCTCTTCAATCATTAATGGGGGGTGGAGTAGGTATAAAATATTTTTTATTTTCATGGAATGATATTTGCATTTTTATGTCTCTCACATTTACTCCAAGTTCTTCAGGTGCCTCTTCTTTGATCAATATAGTCTTTAAACCGATACTCAACTCTTCTTCCTCTAGAATCATAAGAAATGGTTCACTTTAATAAGCCTTTTTATTTGATTGTATCACCTTTTATGGATCCTAAAGGTTGAGGCAAAACCATCCAATCTTCCCAAAATAATATGTGGTTACTTGTTTATCTTACTTTGGATTTCTTGATTCAACACCCTTTAATGGCAGATGATGACCTCTTCAACCTATAACTCTAAAAAAATTACTCATCTTTACAATTCTATTGACCCTCAATCTATTCCTCTCAGCTAATACACTTTGCAAGACTTGAAAATACCCTGAATTCATTATTTTTAACTCATATAGAAGCTTGTAAATCATTATTTAATAGATCAAATATGCTCCTTTAGCTCTATGATTTTGCAATCATAGCAATAGTAAAAAGTGAAATCACCCCTATTTATCCCTTTATAGGCTCGAGGGGTAACTTGAATTTACTAGCCCTACCTCTACCATCACTTCACACAATAAATGAAATTGATAGTATTTCCATGATATGGTGTTGGAACACTTGTAATTACCATTACTCTCCTTTTATTTATTACATGTCCCTTTATGTGTTTTTCTTGAAATGCATGACTTTTATATAGAATTTGAATATTGTCCATTCCAAAGGTGGGTATATTTCTTTACCTCAACTAGCTTATGGTTATGCACCACATCTTGTGTACCCTTTTGTACCTACACACCTTTACTTGTGTGCCTTTGCTCATGTTTGCATTCCCATATACCATACCCTGGTGCTCCATAAATGTAACACCCCTCCCCCACACTAAAAGTTGTTTGTGGTCCTCCATAATAATAAAAAGAATTATAAAACCAAAGTGTTGACCCTAAAAATACACAAGGGTGTAAAACTAGTTCCACACATTATTGAAAACAAAGGAAATCCTAGACTAATTGAATCACATACATCTTACTATTTCAAAAAGGAAAGACTATTTAGAAAAGTATCGTCTCAACTAACTATCATTGAAATGGACAAGAAGGAATTGGCCATCAATTTGATTTAACTTACACATATTAGTGGGATGGATACTATGAATGATGAAGGGGCCATGCCAGTGTACACAAATCTTTCTAAAGTGGTGCACGAACTTGGAGTCATAGACTAAGACTTACATGCTAGGAGTAAAAGTCTTGTTCTTTAAATGGTGATTGTTCCATGCTTTATACATGAATTTGTTCATTCCCTGACTCTAGTGTGTGAGGAATCATGTCTATCTAGATGTAATAGAGCATCAAGACATGATTTCAAGTATGCCTCATCATCTAGATGACCAACACACACAATACAAAGAGAAAGAACAAGGAATTCAACTAAAATAACTATTTCAATATTGAATAAAAGATTGAATGGTGTGATCTTTTTTAAGTACTTGAAAGTGGTTTGATAGGCCCATAATACCAAAAACACACAATCATCCTAGTCAATGCATCCAATATTACATATTTTGGTCAATACAATACCCAATATCTTATTAAATGCCTCAGTGATACCATTGGCTTGGGGGTGATATCACATTATCTCATGGTATGTGATCATGAACTTGGCCAAGAGGACATGTATAGTCTCATTAATAACTAGGTACTTCGGTTACTAGTTAAACTCAATGGACATCAAAACCATGTAATGATGTTTTCCTAGATAAATCTTGTAGCAATGATAGCAGTTCAATCCCTTGTTGGTGCAAATTTATCCCAATGAGTAAGATAATTAGTGCCAATAATAACATAGCATGCATCGATATGCCTTCTTGATTGGTTGATGGGGCTAACAAAGTAAATGGACAATTTTTTAAATGGTTACTTGGATAATATATGAAGAAGGGGAATCGGATCCCTCCTATTTGGTTTTCCCATGCATTAGCAAATGTCACATTGGCACACATAAGTCTTAGCATCCTTAAACAAGGTAGGCCACCATAAGCCATCCAAAAGGACATTTCACACTGTAGCTTCAATAACATAGTTTCCTCCAATGAAACCTTCATGGAGTTCCTAAAGTACCTCTACATTCTCATGCTACATGACACAACATCAGAGTACATCATCTTGACCAAGTTTATAAAGGTCATTGTTGACCAAATTTGACCCCAAGTCAAATTGGTCACACCCATATAAATTAAAACTTGTCATGGTATTTTGATGTGGCTATGTCATACGCTATATGGTTCCTAGAGTCTCATTTAACCTTGTTAGCATGGTTTAAGGTTAGTTTGGAAAAGTTAAGATAAAACCATGTTGTGGTCATATAGTGGTTTAGGCATGTCACGAGGAAATAAGTCATGGTCCAGTTGTATCATTAGTTATAAGGGTTTAATTAATGTCATTACATGTGTTAAACATATTTTCACATCATTTCATGAAGTTTTGGAAAGTTTGAGGATCATTTACTAGATCTAAGGTGTTGAAAATGCATGAAAATGTGAGTTTTGGTTAACTCAAGTGTATGTCAAATTAATTTAAGTGAAAAATTCATACCATACACACTTCAAAGATCTTGGAGCAGTTACTCAACTATCACACCTATCATCATGTCATAGAAATTTCATTTTTTTTTTATTTTAATGCCATATTGAAGAGTTAAAGGAAGTTGTACAGACTTGTTGAAGTCATGTGCAAGTGAAAAAATTGAATAAGTGTAATTTCATATCCTAAAAGTTAGAAATAATAATGTAAATAAGTTTCATATCCAAAATTTTTAGAAAACCACTTCTCTCTTCCATCACTCCATTCACAATATAGTAATGGTAAATTTCAATTAGATGGTACAGGCCATACATGTAGAGTTAAGAGATGATATTTTGTCCAAATTTATGGAACCATATGGGATTTTAATTTTTGGTATTGGTCATTGGATTGGTTCTCTTATATTTATGAAAAATCACCAAGAAGGTAAACTACTTTTTAAAGGCTTAAAACCCCACAGGCTATGTTTGGAGTAACTCTAATGTAAAATTTGAATTCATGAATGAAAACTAGTTATATTTAGTTATAATATGTATGAATATTCCTCATACATGTTCATTCATCATGGTGGAATGTGTGGATGTCCTTTTGGCATGAAAAGTGCCCCTTGGGCATAGTTTGCAATAAATAGAAATGTTTTTGTGTAGAGTTTTTCTAGGTGGTTTGATTAATTTGAGTGAATATTAATTGTCCTCTAATCTCTTTTAAATCCATCAATATCCTTATCATTAGTCAAACAATTCATACTAGTATCAAATGGTCACATATCTCCATTGTAGACTATCTTCTATGTGTTTAGCAATTGAGGTGATTTGAATAGTTGAATGTGTATCTCCTAGAGTTAATATATGTGTTTCCTAACCAATTATGTTGATTAAATTAAATTCATTGTTTTTTAATCCCAACAATCATGTGTTTTCCTATCAAATGCTCCTACATAAGGTTGTAGATCTACAGGTCTACATACCTCTAGGTATGCAATTCAAAGGTGAATTCGTTATTGTCAAGGTTCTAAAATGTTATCTAAGCATGAAACAATGTGGCGGTATATTTTTAAAATTTTCATGTACATATTAATATATCTAAGGCACCTAAAGGATAGGAGGTTGATGAAAACAATCAATAATACCTAGTGACACAGTCACCTACATGATTGTAGGCATAGTCAAGTGATGACAGAGGTTGTGAACTTCTTTGAATATTCTATGAGTTTTAATGGAGTGATAATACCTATTTACTAGAATATAACATTTTAAAATGGCATGGTAGATTTTAAAATGTCATTTCAACTCCAAACATATAGTCAAATTCTTAAAACAACTACCTACATCCTGTTGTAGAAAATTTATCTTGGATAGTGACAAGGATGAAGCTTGGAGTTTAACAATAATAAAAATAACTCAAGGCACCAATAACATGATAGAACCATTTTTAAGGTTGAAGGTTTTTTTGAGCATGGTCATTGATATTAGGTTGTCATTGATGTTAAAGGGAGCATGAGATACTAATGCATTAATGACAAAGTAATTAAAATGATGGTTTGGAGAGATATGGCACATTTGTAGGTCTATAAGGACAAATAAGATGTTATTAGGAATCCATAGATGTCTTGTTGAAGTTATGGTATGTCACTTGATCATTTAGAATTAGAAACATGCATATTATAGCTTAAGAGAAGCCAGATCATCACTATACATCATGTAGATATGAATAAACCAAAAAGTTTGTCCATTTATTTTTGGTACTCAAAAAGTCAATTGAGGTCAAATATTTTCATGGAGATGTTATCTATAGTGCTAAGAAGGTACCCTAAAAATTTATAATCTTGAATTTTTTTCTAGCTCAAATTATAAACCTTCCAAGTTACTCTTGCAGACTATGGTGGGCTAGAGACCATCAAGTTTAACTACGTTAAAGTCTGAGGTCACTAGTTAGTTGATCTAATGGTGAGCATTCATCATCCATATCTTGATCTAATGGTGTGTATTTAGTCAAAATGTCAAAGATTATAAGATTGCACATGTTGGTGATAAGTGTCACTATCTCATTCATTTGATAAAAGATCAATGGTTCACAAGTGTTCATATAGATAGAGATCAATAGTGTGGGTTGAGTTAAAGAGTCAAATGTGTAAAAGGCATGTAGAGATGCCAAGTGGCACAATTATAGGATCTATGATATAGTATAAATAGATAACATTAAAATATAAAGTCTAAGCTACTCAGAGGATATCGATGGTGCATATTTTTCCATAGTTTTCAGGAAGCACGAGATGAGGTTAAGGTTCTTGATGTTTAGTGTTTGAATAGTGATCATTGGAATTTGAATATTCAAATTAATGAGGGAAAACTAGTGCTTAGTTTTTGATCTATATATTTTGATCCAGGATGAATTTATTGATGTAGTAAAAATGAATGTTGTATAAGACTTCAAGGCACATCTAGAGAATTTGGTTAGAAGGTTTGAATATTTGTACAATCAAATTTATGGAGCTTAAAATTTGATTATTTGTTCATTCATGGTGCTACTGTGTACAAAATATTGTTCAATAAATTTGTGCTTTAGCAGAAGAGTGTTTTGGCAAGAGTTATCACCTAAAGATGTCATTAGGGTTATATGGAGTGGACCCATATATTTGAAAGTGATCTTATGTTCTTAATTTGCTTGCTGAAGTGCTAAATGGGTGAATAGGTCTTCATGAGACCTATAGGGATAATAAGGCCTATATGAAAGCTGTAGCTACTTAAGTGTGACCCATAGATGTTATGGCCAACCTATGATAATGTATTTGAGATACGTCTTAGTATGATACATGTCTTAAGGGTTAAGACAATTTTTATGTCTGACCAAGAAGATAATATTCATGAAGACTCTATAAATAGTGGAGACCAAGGAAATGGTTTCTAGACTTGAAGAGGAATGAATTAAGAGAGTATAAGATAGATATGAAGGAAAGAGATCATAGATAGTGTGCTCAATGTATGGATTAAAGTATAGATCAAATTGAAGATGAGTGAAGAATCTTAGAGTGATCCAAAAGGAATGTTTAGATGGATTGCTTGTATGATTTTGTGTGTGTGTGTGGATTTAAGTGAAGGAGAGAACATTTGTAATATAAGGTATAGGTTAGTGAGGACCATCAAAGAGAAAACAAGACCAGTCATGTTTATCTGATCAATCTAATGCAGGTGGATACATAGTTCATTAGACCTAATGAGCCTAAAAGAGGCAGTTTGAGCAAGTTATCCCTAGAGGCAACTTGAGAGATATTGGAGGTGAAGAGTGTAGACAAAGGCAATCATCATTAGTTGAATATTAGCAAAAAGTATTCAAGGTGATCTATTCAGATAGATGAGTGGGTGATTATTTTCCTTAGGGGTTAGTTCCTCCTTACAAGGTAAATCCTATTAAAGGTCTAGTTGTTGTGGGTGCTTAGATACACAAGGACAATAACTCCTTGTGGGATTGGTGTCTCACTAAACTAAGGGATGGGTGTTCCTTGATCAATTGGTCTAAATATTGGATCTTGTTTTATAATACTATAGTCTATCTTACAGGGTTTAGTAGGTTTTATCCCCCAAAAGGTTTTCCCACATACATGATGTGTTCATGTGATGTATGCTCTTATATATGCTTTAGATGTATGTGATTTCATGTTTATGTTACTTGATCAAATCGATATATGTTGAATGTTTAAAGAGTTGGGAATTGAATTGGGTTATCTTACATCACTGATTCACCCCCCTCTCAGTGATTGTACCTCTAAAAATTGGTATCAGAGCATGAATTTATATGCAATTTTAACCACTTGAAGGTGATCCAAAGTACAATATGGGTGAAAAGATAAATATGTTCGATAACTTAGTTTGTGATGACAGGGAAGAAGAATAATTTGATCTAGAATTTGAGCTCATGGGTGCACTTGGTGAATTAAAGGAGTAAAAGAAGAGGAATTATAAAATGAGGAATATGATCAAAGGTCTTGAATCACAATTTAGTTCTCTTAAGGGAAGTTTGTTAGGCAAGTCTGAGAGAGAGGAAAAGAAGAATCAATAATAGATCAAGCTCAATAAGGAGTTAGAATAATTGAAAGCAAGCTCAAGATCAAAAGATGATAAAGAGAAGATCAACATTCTTGAGGATCAATTAAGGGTTGCAAAGACAAATTTGAGTTCAAAAGAGGAAGAATGTAGACACCTCAAGACTCAATTAGAAGAGACAAATGCAAAGTTAAGATCAAAGCAAGGTCAACATGATGAGTTAAAGTTCAATCTTGATTATATAAAGATTATTGAAGATAAAGCATGTAGATTGAATGATGACATGGCCAAAAGGGCTAAAGAGGATAAAGAGACTTTCAAATATCTTAGAATTCAATTAGAGGCTGCAAGTTCAAGCATGAGGCTAAAGAAGATGATTGTATTCAATTGAAGGCTAATATTGTTTCCCTAAAGGATGAGCATGAAAAGGTCATAATAAAGATAGGTATATTTAAGAAGAATAAAATAAATCAGAAGAAGGAAAAGAGGATGGTAACATGAAAGACAACAAGTCAATTTAGGTTAAAGCAAAAATGAAGAAACCAATTAGACAACCAAATGCTTCAAGGTATGCAAAATATTTTATGGGCCATTGTTTTGACTGTCATCTTGTTGGTCATAGGGCAAAGAAATGTGTAAAAATAAGTAATCAATCAAAGGGAGATCACTTCCATATTCAAACAAAAGGTACGGAAGACATTGTTTACTAATGTTTCAAGAAATTGGTCACATTACTAGGTTATGCAAGCAAATACCATTAAATCAAGATAAGTTCAATCAAGCTCCTAGAGTGCAAGAAAGAAGACAATCTAGATAGATCAATGCAATGAGATATTCATTCTAGAGTCATTTTATGCATGTAGTTAGTTTGGCCACATTGCTAGAGAATGTAAGAGGAGAATAAATCAGTCAAAAGAAAGATCACAATGATTATCAAGCAAAAGGTATGAATGATCTTATTTGTTTCAGATGTCATAGAGTTGGTCACATTACTAAGTATTATAAGACTAATTTGAATGAGTTATCAAAGCAAAATAAGGTATATAAAGATCCTAGTGTGTAAGGAAGAGGTCCCAAATGGTCATGGAAACCTAGGCCTATTAGGAGAGATAGAACTAAGACCAAAGATGGTTTGTTTGCCATGATAAACATGAAGGAAAGTTGAGAGTTTATGTTGTCTACATTATTTGACAAGTCTGAATCAAAGAATGAAGTCAAGGATCCATTTAAAGACAATTTGGTGATGAGGTATGACTACAATTCAAATGAGAGTATGGAGATATGGGAGTCTCCTGAGTTTTGAGACTTTTAGTCTCACTATGTCAAAGGGGTATCTCTCTCTAAGCTTCAAGGAGAGACCTGATAGCAAGAGGAAGCATGGTGGATGTTTTTTGAGCTTTGATTAATGTTGTAGGATAAGAAAGGTCATAAGAAGATGTGTTTGTTTAATGTGAAAGGCATGATAAGATATTTCTAGAAATAAGTGATCCTAAAGTCAAAGTTTTGATCAAATCTGAAGGATGGTTTAGTTGGTCAAATGGTGAAGAATGAATATGTTGGTTCTAAAGGTTTGTAGGAAAATAATGAGGTTTCCAAGTGTCTAATCAAGTATGATGAGTTATCAAGATATTCTTTTACATAGAAAGTTATGTCGATCTTGTTCAAATGTACTCAAGGTATGTTCAAGGTTTTGGTCCTAAAGGTAAGATCTTGTGAATTGCTTAAACTGATAGATCAAATAATTAAGATTGAAGACAAGGTTATTTAAGTATGAGGAGAATGTGTTGTAATATTTTTGATATCATGAACAAGGTCTCAGAGTTATGTCTATGACAAGTGGATATCTCTACCTATGCTTCTTAGGAGACATCTTTCTTGTGTGGAATAAAGTATGTGTGATATAGGTAATGATCAAAGTGTCAATCAGTACAGAGTTTGAAGGAAAATGGTAAGTAAGAGATTGTGAAAGATAAGCTTGTAGATGAAATTATTTGAGAAGGTTAAATTAGTTTGGATGCTAGTTCAAGAGGTTGATCAGTCAAGACAAGGATAAGTAATTGCAAGATAAGAATATCATTTGAAGATGTGTTTGGCTAAGTGGGAGACAACTATGTTAGCTTGTGTGCTTTGAAAAAGATGTGCATGATGTAAGAGGGAGCATATGTAAATATGTTTCAGTCATGATAAAAGTGTGAATATGTTTGCTATAGTTGTGAATTCAAAAAAAATGATATGATGACTTAATCAAACCAAATCATGTATTTTGACAAGGTATTGAATCTTTATGCATGAACAAAGAGAGCTTGTGATTTTTATAGGTACATAGGTCCAAGGATCAAGAAAATACCTAGTTTAGATTGGTATATTTTAAGAATAGATGAAAATAAATGGAACTTGATGTTAGGGGAGCTTTCTAAGCATTGTGAGCAGTTTGTTAGGTCCAAGGATCAAATAAGTCCATGCTCAGATTGATGCATGTCAAAGGGGGAGAAATTGATTCATATACCTAAAAGTATGTAAGTATCCTGAGCATCTCAATAGTATTTGAATACATAACATAATGTTGAGCAATGTTTTTTGTAATTTTGAGGAAAAACCCTTTGTCATTAATATCAAAGGGGGAGAAAGATCAAAATGAAGAAGTTCAAATGAGTATGAAGTCATTCTGATGGTGTTTTTCCATCAATGACAAAGGGGGATATTTTTGAGCATGGTTATTGATGTTAGGTTGCCATTTATGTCAAAGAGAGCATGAGATACTAATGCATTAATGACAAAGTGATCAAATTGATGGTTTAGAGTGATATGGGACACTTGCAGGTCTATAAGGACAAAGAAGTTGTGAGGGATCCATAAATGTCTTGGTGAAGTTATGGTATGTCAATTGATCATTTGGAATGAGAAACATGCATCTTATAGCTTAAGAGAATCTAGAACATCATTACACATCATACAGATATGAATTAACCAACAAGTTTTTGCATTTATTTTTGGTACTCAGAAAGTCAACCAACATCAAAGGATTTCATGGAGATTTTGTTTATAGTTCCAAGAAGGTACCCTAAAAATTTGGACTCTTGAAGTGATTTATAACTCAATTTATAAACCTTAAAAGTTGCTTTTGCAAATTGTGATGAGCTAGAGACTATCAAATTTAACTACGTTGAAGTCTAACATCACTAGTCAGTTGATCTAACAATGAACATTCATTGTCCAAATCTTGATCCAATGGTGCGTATTTAGTCAAAATGTTAAAGAATCTAAGATTGCACATGCTAATGATAAGTGTCACTATCTTATTAAGCTGATAGAATATCAACAATTTGTGGGTGTTCATATAGATAGAGATCAATACTATGGGTTGAGTTAAATGTGCAAAAGGCATGTAGAGCTGCTAAGTAGCACAATTGTAGGATCTTTTATCTAAGATCAATGGTGAGAATTACATGATAAATTCCAAGATAATAAGAGGAGATCAAAGGTTTCTATTTCTCCATAGTTTCCATGAAGCATGAGATGAGGTTAAGGTTCTCGATGTTTAGTTTATGAACAGTGACCGTTGGAATTTGAATATTCAAATTAATGAGAGAAAACTAGTGCTTAGTTTTTGAGTTATGTTTTTTTATATAGGATGAATTTCTTGGTGCATTAAAAATAAAATATTTAGTGGACTACAAGGTGCATCCAAAGAATCTAGTTAGAAGGCCTGAATATTTGTATAGTCAAATCTATGGAGCTTTAAAGTTGACTATTTGATCATTCATGGTGCTACAATGCACACAATATTATTCAAGCAAACTATGCTTTAGCATAGGAGTATTTTGGTAATATTTATCACTTGAATATGTCATAATTTTTATATGGAGTGGACCCACATAGTTGAAAGTGATCTTATGTTATTAATTTGCTTGATGAAGTGTTAAATGGGTGAATAGGTCTCCATAAGACCTATAAGGGCTACTAAGGCCTAATTGAAAGGTGTAGTTACTTAAGTGTGACCCATAGATACTATGGATAACCTGTGATAATGTATTTGAGATATGTCTTAGCATGATATATGTCTTACGGTTTAAGGTAAGTATTATGGCCAACCAAGAAGCTAATATTCATGAAGAATCTATAAATAGTGGAGACCAAGGCAATGGTTTCTAGACTTAAAGAAGAATGAATTGAGAGAGCAAATGATAGAGACGAAGGAAAGAGATTAGCAAAAGTGTGCTTAGTGGATTGAATGAAGTAAAAAATAGAATGAGGATGAGAAAATAACCCTAAATTGATCTAAAATGGATGTTTGGATGCATTGCTTGTATGAGCAAGTTTGAGTGTGTGTGTGGATTCAAGCGAAGGAGAGAACCTTTGAAATAGAATGTATAGGTCAGTGAGGACAATAAAATAGAAAAAAATATCGGTCATGTTTATATGATCAAGCTAATGTAGGTGGATACATAGGTAATTAGACCTAATGAGCCTAGAAGAGGTAGTTTGAACAAGTTAGCCCTAGAGGCAACTTGAGAGAGATTGGAGGTAAAGAGTGCAAACAAAGGTGATCATCATCAGTTAAAGAGTAGAAATAGGTGTTCAAAGTGATCTATTTAGGTAGATGAGTAGGTGATTGGTTACCTATGGGGTTAGTTCCTCATTGCAAGGTAAATCTTTTTAAAGGTCTAGTTGTTGTGGGTGCTCATCTAGATAGCGGTAGTAGCTCCTCATGGGATTGGTGTCTCACTAAACTAAGGGATAGGTGTTCCTTGATCAGTTGGTGCTAGTATAAATGATGGATACTATTTTATATGATTGTAGTCCATCTTTTAGGGTTTAGTGGGTTTTATCACCTAAGAGGGTTTCCTAGATATATGATGTGTTCATGTGATGTACACTTTTATGTATGCTTTGGATGTATGTGCTTTCATGTTTATGATGTTTGATCAAGTTGATATATGTTGAATGTTTAAATAATTATGAATTGAATTGGATTATATTGCATCTGATTCACCCCCCCTCTCAGTGATTGTACCTCTAATAGGGTTAGCTTGAGAAAGTCATGAATCTCTTACACATAGTCAACTACCCTAACACCACCTACAACCAAGCTTGAAAATGGTCTTAAACAGTGATGTTGATAAGTTCAAAAGTTCTAGGACATTGAATGGGTCTCTAAGTGTCAATAAAAATTGAGAAGAGTCTATAAAAAGGTTTGATATTGGTTTTGAAGTTTGGAAATTGGTCTACAAAACATAAAACACAGTTAAGACCTCTTAAACAACACCTACAATTAGCCTGGATTAATTTGGTCCTTAGATAGTATATTGATGAAACATATAGCTTCATGATGTTAAGGAATAATAATAGGATTTTCAATGTTTCAAAAGAAATCTTAAAACATCAAAGATTGTAGACTTTTCAAAAGGATATACATAGTTAGGGTAAGAACAGTCACGTGTAGGTCTATGTTTAGATGACTCAGGTCTCTCAAAATCATAATCAATGGTTTGTTTGAATGTTTAAATGGTATAAAAGGGATCAAGGTTCTCAAATGATTGAAAACAAGTAGTTCTAAATAGGGGAGCAGGATTTCAAGATAGAGATAAGGGTCATAAGACAATTGTATATATAGCCCAAGCCCAGGTCTCCCTTGTAAAAAAATGGTTTTTGATTGAGAGGGTAGAGGTTTGTAGGATATAAGGAAGAGTGAAACATGTAAAAATCATTTTTAAAGGTTGAGATAACCTCACAAAACTCCTTGACTCATTTAAAGATGTACAAACACTGGGTGCACTACATATTAAGTCTAATAGAAACCTAAGCTTGCCTACCCTTAGAGGTTTGGGTTTGATTGTTTGAAAATATTGTATGATATGAGGGAGAATGAGATTGTGGAATGTGATGTCTTCACTCTAAAAGATCCTTATAAATGTATGGAGTATTGACAAACCCTATTATTCACCCCTAATAGTCCTAAGAGCATACATAGTCTATATAGGTAGTCAATCCTAGAGTGGTGAAGCATTTAGTTGAAGTGAGGCCTTGAGAATGTGATGAGGAACATGTTTAATCACTAAATTAGACCCTAAACTCAAACAACAATGAGATAATACAGTCAACTTTGTTTAGACCCATGCATAGTCCAAAATGACATACATAGGCCTATAAGGTAGTGAATTGAAAGATAGATAGTCAAGTAAGATGAATTGGATTTTTACAAAAACTTCATGATTTTCCTAGACCTTGAACAGTGAATAAAAAGGTGAAAACAAGAAGCTAGGATCACATAGTTAGCTTGTCTCATAAACCCTAGGCCTAGAGCAATGAGAGTGTAGAGAGGTTTTATGAAAGACGGAAGCTAAAAAACTATTGAAATATGTAAGGGATATTTCTAAAACCTCATTGAGGTGTTTTATGATCAAATAAAACTCAAGAAATGTACTTATAGATTGTAATCTTGCTCAGACCTCGTAGAATGCCCAGTTGTAACCCAAAAAACTAGTTTCACTTTCTTGGTATGGATCACACTGCTTCATGGGACCTTATAATCCTATGGTAAGTTAAATAGCCTAGTTTAATTTCATTATATGGAATTGGTATTTGGTTCCATACACCCAACTTTATGAACCATCGTTAAGAGTTCAAACCAATTTCAAGTTGCCTAGGAGAGCTATAAGGAACTAATGAGAGAGAAATGAAATTTCATGCCTCTATATGAAATATATAAACTTAAAAAACACCCAAAACATATTCCAAAATCCCAGAAGAATAACCCCATGTAATTGGTTGATACATTATTATATGAAACTATACATATTAGGGCTAAAAATATTGTTTTTTTATATTTTTTAGGTCTATACATTGAGTCAAAAATTCAAATTTGGCATGGAGGAGGGGGAAGACATTGTCTAAGTAAATCACATGATTATTTGGGTTTTGGAATGTGTGTGGATCCTGTATAATCATTTTTCACTCTCTTGTAGGGAGGCCTAATTGAGGCCTAGTTAGGAGAGAGAAAGGGAATAAAGGGCATCTCTACTCACTCTCAGAGCATAAAATTAAACATAGAGATATAATGCCATAATGGATTCTAGAATATACCATTATATTCTTACAATCATTTATAATTTTATCCACACAAGGAGGTTTGCATCATTTTAGGTCTATAAGTAAGAAGACCTATTTGAGGCTTTTGGTAAAGAACTACTTATTGGGATTAGTTTTAGGCCTCAAAATGGATTTTTCCAAGTATAATACGGTGTAAATAGGCCATCCATGAAGTTTTTATGAGATGAATAAAACAAATCCAAGTTTTGACACTTGTGTACAAAAGGCCTAAGGAAATGAAGAGTTTTTTAGACACCTTGCAAAATAAAGAGGTGATGTGTCAAAAAGAAATTATTTGGGTCAATTGAGAGGTGTCAAGATTGAAACAAAAAGATAGGATAAAATGATCTAACCATCAATAAGGCCACTTGTCCTTTAACATGTCAAGAAGCTAGTATAGGTGTCAAATAAGCTTTCAATTCCCACACCACTTAGAGAGTTAGAGCATATTTAGAGGAGCTACACATGGAATCTTGGACCTATTGAGATAGTTATATAACTCCTCTTCTTTTTATAACTCACATGAAAGTTGTATACTCTCTCTCTCTCCTATACCCTTCTTCTCTTCTCTCTCACATTCTCTATATATTGAGCCACTTTTGACTAAGTTTGTATCCTCCACCTAAGTATGGTGAAGCACTAATAATTTGCATCATTTTATCAATAAAGAGTGAATTGTTTTACCTTCTCCATGAGTTTTTTCAATGTGTTTGTTAACTAGTTGATTTTGTTAAGTGATAGATTCTCTTCTTTATCATGTTTTCCTCATTTGTATTCATATTCATCTTTGAAAGTATATTACAAGTCTCTTGAAGTGTTACATGATTATTATAGATTTTTCTCTACACTATTGTCATGTTATGACCTTTTGTTTAGTCCTCCTAGATTAAGTTTGCTTCACAAATCTCCATGATAAATACTAATGCAAGGGGTAGATTTATATTAGTGTATGTACAGGTTAGGCTTGTGTTTGATGTGTACTTGCAATTGGTTGGTACTTTTATGGTTAAAATTGGTGCATCACCACATTAGGATAGTTTTACTTTATGTTCTCTCTCTCCCTTTTCATCCAAATGAGCTAGTAGTTTAGGTGATGAGTTTCAATAGAAAAACTGATGAGTCTACACTATGACTCATTATAACCATGATATATCATCCTTCATAATTATAAATATGCTTGTTTCACTATTATTTTCATGTTCATTTTCCTTCAGAAGAGAGTAAAACTTAAATAAGGGTGAGGTAAGAAGATCTTGGATGTCGTGCACTCTGTAACCCAGTCTATTATAGATACTCATCTTTGGTTCAAAATGATGATCTATAGATAAGAAAAAATCTAGAAAAGGGTGGATTAGTAAGATATATGGGTGGATTACCTAGCATGAGCTATATCCAAGAAGTGCTAGACTGCCTTGGATGTTTTCAATCCACTCTTTAAGACAATTAGGTTCTGATAAATGGAAATAGGTGCTTGCATGAAAGAATAGAAAATATAGAAACGTAATGCAAGAGATGCTTTTGAAGAGAAATAAGTGATTTTGATTAAAATAGTAATAGCTTATAAAAAAATAGTTCTAAAATGTTTGAACCCTTTTCAAAAAATAGTTTAGGCCTCTTTGGTGTGATAGAAACTCAAAAACTAGAATTTTGATGAAGGTAGATAGGCAAGATTTGCTTGTTATTTTGGGCAAAATAAAATACACAATGATCAACACTACTCACCATGAAACCGGTGCCAATTAAGGACAACCATCACCAGTCAAAAGACAATTGATGCTGGTTAGAGATGATTGTTGTTGGTTACTGTAAGTTTTACTTTGGGTAAAAATGGATATAGGGTTGGTTGTTAGAGGGTATTTATGAGTTATTTATAGGTTAGGGAATGGTCAACAATTTAAAATTAATTCTAAAAAGTGTCAAACTAAGGAGTTGGGTGTTCAAGTGATTGAGAATGGTCTGTAGGTGATTTGGTGGGAGGTGAAGTGCTTAGAGTTGTAGAACTCCAACATAAAGGGGAATATGGGAGAAATGAGAAAATGGGTGCAAATAATGAAATAACTAAAGCTAATAACATAACTTGATGTAAGTGCAAAAACTTAACTTTTGTGAATTTGTTGTCTTAAAGGAATCTTGAGGGTTAAGTGAAAACTATGTGGGATCCTAGAGCAATATGAGCAGAGTAATAGTACTTTAGCTCTTTGTGATGAGTTGCTGAAGCACTTGAATGTCTCTGGTCTTATTGTTGGTTCACCTAAGATCTTTGAGTTGCCTAAGAGTCTAATTTTCTTAGGCAAAAGATAGATTCAACCTCCTGAGGCAAGGATTTTGGGTTACATTAAATTTACCATCATTGATCCTAGTTAACTAGTATCGATCAAGGGGTGACTGACATCAGTCAGAGAGAATAAGTCCAAGTTTGCCAAAAATAAGCATTTACACTTATGATTGGTTGTTAAAACTAATGAAAATAGTATGAGGTTAATAAAGGTTACATTGGGATGTATGAGGAATAAGTCTAGTGCGTTAGGGCATTAAATGTCTAGGTGGGAATTAGTCCTAAGGCTAGGTGTCGATAAATTAGCCATGGGTTTGGGTGAGGAGGTATAAATAGGCATTTTTAATTAATTAACTTAATTAAATTAGCCAAAAGAGGGTGAATGGGTGTGTTAAAGGATTTTAATAATTAATCCTAACCCAAGGGAGCCAAAGGGGCCAAGGGGTATCTTATGATAACTATAACTGTGAAGTTTTCTAGTGTTTACATTTTGCCCCTTTTTGTTGTGTAGGTTGCATCCTCAAGCTACAAAAAAAACAATAAGTGTAGTGGCATGTTAGATGTCCCGAGTATGGGAGGAGGTGTTCCCCCTCAAACTGGGATGTGATGAGGTGAAAACAAAGTCGAGTGTGTGTTTGACAACTATGTCTGAGTGGAAAAAAAATTATTAAGATGGGATAAAGTGGTAAATAAGGGTGTTATAAGGAGGAAAAGTGATAAGTGAACTAGGTCATCAACATTAAGCATTACAAATATGGGTGCACTTATAAATTCAAGTCTCTAAGAAAAGGTGTACATATTATCAGGGGGTCAAAATTAGGGTGATCTTAAGTAAATGGAAGTCGTCATGGGTGATAGAACTATAAGTCAATGCATTCCAAGGTAGTTAAAAAGTTTACACCTGAATTATCACAGTTGAGTGTAACATCATGTATCATGACAAGGTGAGGATATAAAGTGTTATAAATTAATCGAGATGTGGTTGTCAAAATGATGGGAGTAGGTGGTATTAAGTGACCAATGGTAATATTGGAAGGGGTGGGTGGGTGTAAATTAAAAGAATCATTAAGGTTGAAAATGGAAGGGAAGGGTTCAAAACCCTAATGGAGTCGATTGATGTCAATCAGGGTTGAATAGAATCAATTGACCTAACCCAAAAGGTGATCAACAACAGTCACTAACCAAACTTTAAAAAGTGTTACCAATGACCTAAAATGTCAAAGCCTTCTAGTTTTGGCATATTGGTGTTATGACTGACATTTTTTTGAAGTGGGTGTGAATGTTGTGCAAAATAAGTTGTGGGTTACATGATTAATGTGATTAGACCATGGGCCAGGAGCAAGATTGATTAGAGATAGAGTACCATTTGGAAGATGGGACCAGGTAGGGAAAAGTTTTAAAAAGATATAATAAGTTGGAGGATGAGCCAGGGGCGGGGGTGAGTTGTAGGAGTATAGAGAGCTCAACCATGGAAGCATATGAGAAATGAGGTAGGTGGTGTTGTTTACTTGGTTTAGTTTATTCAATTATTTCTAGTTTGTTTAAATTGGGAGGGTATTTTTATGTTTTTACTTTTGAAAAGTTGTAGGTTAGAGAAATTTGGTGGGTAGGTAGGTAAAATATGTGTAGGTTAGAAATTTGGTAAAGGGGGAGAGGGTAGATTAGGTGAGTTGAGGTATGTTGGTGGGAATTAGGGTTTGGGGGTCATCAATTGGGTCTATAGTGACCAACACTAGTTGTTATCAACTAACATCAATCAAAAAATGATTAATTATCAATCAGGTTGGGATCAACACTAATCCACAATCTTGACTGGTGCCAGTGAGGGTTAATCGAAAATGATTCCACAAGGAACTGATGTTGATCAAGAATCGATCATCATTAGCCTTTAAAGGAAAGGTTAAAGGGGAAATTTGTTTGGAGAGGTCAAGTGATTTTTCAAATTATCTTAGAGTGTATATAAGATTAGCTTAGGGTTAAAAACTTAAACTTAGGAGTATTTTTTAGACTTAGGCTCAGGATAGGTTAGGTTGTAAGCAAAGAGGTTAGGAAGGGTTAGAATATTTGCATTGCTTAAGAAAGTGTAGGTTAATCTAAATCCTTTATCTAACCTTGTAGATGAGGGTGATGTTAGCAATGTGAGACTAAGTGCCACCACTCTTGGATGATGTTCATAGGGACATAACCCCAGTAGATTGGGATCACATTATAGTAGTAGGCTCGGGGGCATGCGATATTATCGATGTGTGCCTCAAGATGATGCAATGATGGTATCCCTCATCAAGAGATGGGATCTGGTTACCAACACCTTTTTGTTTCTAATAGGAGAGATCTTGATTGTATTAGAGTACATTCACAGGATCTTAAGACTAACAATACAAAGCTAGGAAATAAAACATATATGTAGTAATGAGTAGGATGCCTATATGGATAAACTATTTGGAGAGGATTTTGTATAGGCAAGATGACATCTAGGTGGATTTTATTTCAAAGATATGTATCACATGGATAGGGATGGGATATGGTTGATGACCATGATGATGATATTTTTTACATGTTATGCGCTCCCTTATTTGAGTGGAAGCATATTTCCCTAGGCATTACTAGGTGTTCTTGTGGATATGATCAAGGACTAGATAATCTTTATTTAGGCTTGATTTAGAGGTCAATTTGGCAAAGGTCCTAGATCAAACTAAAGCTTATACCATTGTGAATATCTTATCAAGATATTTTTCATAGTATGTGGAACTTTGGAAATGGATCTCATATGCTCTTTATATAACCAATCAAAGTTCCAGTCAAAATAGGTCAACTAATAGTCAAAGCTAGTCAACTAAAAAAATTGACCATCATGTAATGTTCTAAATCTAGATCCATGATGTAGATCTTGTCATAAGATTTCTGACACATTTTTAATGGACCAAATCTAAGTCCGTATGCAGAAGTTATGACCAGTCAAACTTGGTCAAAGTGATGACATGGTAGAAGTGTAGACCAATGAAGACGTGACATTTGGTAGTTATTTTGTGTAAAAAAAATTGGTTTTAGTTTTCATCTTTGAAATCATATGGGGTTTTTGAAGGTTCAATATTTTCAATGCCAATGTCATTGTAAGCAATGTGGGATAATGATAAGCCTTAGAGCGTGTATTTGTCAAGTTGGGAATTGAACTCCCGACCTCCAAGAAAAAAAGATAAGCCCTTACCACTAAATCCACAACCCTGAATGACTATATAAATCCATGAATATGTATTATAATACCAAGTTTTTGTTGATTGTGCTAAGGCATAAGGACTCATTTTTACTCTTCCTCAGTTTTGAGGCACTTAGATTGATTTCTAGGCTTCAGAGTAAACTAGTGATATATTCTAGACTCTAAGATAGTTATAGTCATATGATGAGTGCCTAGATTTGATGTTGTTTTATGCCATTTTTAATGCCTCAAATTGAATCTTTATATATTGTTTAATGGTTAATATAGATATTAGTCTGCATATATCCTAAGTTTTGAAGGACTTAGAGAGCTTTTCAGACTTTGGAGTAAACTAGAGATGTGTTTTATCATCCGAGATGGATCCATCCATATGTGTATTTTTATAATTTGAGTTTGTTTGAGCCACTTTTTAAATCCCTTAAGGATACTTTTGGTGAATAAATTTAGGAATGCAAGATTGCTTTTGCGACAGGAAGGTGAAAAGTTCATTCGTGGATACCAGGACTTTTTGAAGGTCTATTGCTAAGTTTTTGCAATGTTTGAGTGTCCATTTGACAATTGTAATGTTTATCCATGTATTTTAAATTCATGGAAATGGATTAGTTCATATTCTAAGTGAACTTGAAGACATAGCCTAAGTAGTAGGTGAACTCCATTATCATATGTTTGTCATGGGTAATTTCTATTTGTGCATTCTTTTTCATATTTTGATTAATCATGTTTATTAATCAATATTGAATGCACAACTAGATAAATATGATAACTTAACAAAGAATTGAGCACTTCAGGTTTAGAAATAGGTTGAATTATTTTGATGAATGAGTTGAAATACACTTCATTTGTTTATCAACCTTGAAAAAAACATTTAAAAGGTCAAACTTGTTATAATTTCTTTGAGTGTATTAGGAAAATGAGTGTTTGATAAAAGTATCCATTATAAACTTTTTTGCACATGGAAATCAGTGTAGAGTTTATGGATCAAGTTTGGTATCATAGCAATTAGTGTGTTGGGATAACATCTGATTGTGTGTATTTGATATCAGTTGTGTTTAGTTTGGTTTTCTATAGTATTGTAGACTTTTTGGACTTGTTGATATTCCACTTGTAGTGTGTAGTTTTTGGAATTAGGTTGTTTACAAGAAATAGGAAGCCATGGATAAAGCCTTGAAAAGAGAAAGGCTTGATGAGCTTCAAGCAATTAACCAACATATTTAAGAAGAGAATGCTTTCCTAAGAGCTTCATTGTACTCTTTGGATGAGGAGATTGCTTGCCTAAAAACTGAGTTACAAACCAAGGATGAGCTTTTGGCATAGATGTAGAGTGTAGAAAGATAAATTCCTTCCACTATAGATGTAGGTACTATGATAGGTGATTGCATTATAATTTTTTCATCATGTAGTACTATTGTCCCTTCAATTTTAGATGTTTTAGATGTTGCTTTTGGTAGTTTTAAAAAACACACTAAGGGCATTGGATCTAGATTATTATTGAAAATGGGATTTGATGGAAGGGGTCTTGGTAATAATGGCCAAGGTATTTATAACCCAATAGAGGTAGAGCATAGATATAATTATATAGGATTGGGTTACGCTAGTGCGAAAGTGGATGTTTGAAAGAGTTCCTCCATTGTTGAAAGAAGACAAGCTTCAAATAGCCAAGATCTGAGGCCACTAGAAGAGTAGAATTCTTCCTTGTGAAGGAATGATGAGTGGTGTAAGAAATCAAGTAATAGAGGTATTGAGATTCCACTCCTCAT
Source organism: Torreya grandis (assembly GCA_037957365.1). Lineage (NCBI taxonomy): Eukaryota > Viridiplantae > Streptophyta > Pinopsida > Cupressales > Taxaceae > Torreya > Torreya grandis. The sequence continues at coordinate 3,796,454 of JARHVA010001045.1, read as the reverse complement.
TCTTACACTAGAAAAAACACCAATAAGAATGTGAATTCTAAGACTTATGATTCAGTTCTACAATTTAATAAATTTGGTTTTGATATTCAGAAGATATTGCATTCTTTTTCTTGTATATTTTGTGGATTGAATAACCATTGTGATTTTTTGGATTGAATAACCATTGTGCCACATATTATTGGAAAATACAAGATTTACTGAAGTAGCTTGTAGTTTCTAAATACCATTCTCATATTGGCAAAGTGAGAAATGGCAAATGGCTGACCTCACCTAAGAAGAGGGATGTTTTCGCTCATTGTCACGTGAGTGGACATCGGGTTGAGAAGTGTTGGAAACTCCAACCATCCCACCATCCTGGTAATGGTAAGAATAAGATGGTATATAAACCTATTGATAAGGTAATTAATGAAGTCAATCCTAAATCAACCCATGCGGATGTCAATAAATCCACTAATGAAATTAAACACCCTAAATAGGAGAATATGATAAAGAGGTTTAGTAAACACTTTCTTAATTTCATGTTGTCATGATTAGTGGATTGATAATGCATTTATGTTGAAAAAAAATTTGGGATTCCCTTTGTATGTTGACAAAGGACATTTACCCATGCTTTGATATATGCATTTTGGAGCTACTATAGTGGGAAAATTTTGAGACAAGTTCATCATGTGAAGTTTTTAATTCTCACACTTATGTTTTGGAAAGCTCTATTTTTTTGGAATCTCCAATGTTAGTTTTATGAGTTTCTTGTTGAATTGTTAATGAATTTAACTCATTGATCAACTTGGGATATTTGATAGTAGTTGCATAGGTTGATGTAAATTGACAGTGTTTAGTTTCATGCTTAATTGCTATTTTGGGATGCATCTATTTTTGGCATGTGTATGATTAGATGTATTTGTCAGACCCTATTGGGAAATGCTTGAAATGCTAGACACTATACACTATTTGTTGTTTTCATAGTTGTTTATCATATTAAGACCCATGTCTAGGCAATGTATTGTGACATGATCATAATGATTAATGTATTTTTTTTACATTAACAAACTTATCTTGTAGTTGCATTAGTGATTATTGTAGTGTTGGTAGTTCACCACTTACAGGATGTGATAGTGGGTAGATAGATGATGAATGTTGTGATCTTTATTATCAGTTGTAAGATTTAGTGTAACTCATTTCTTATTTTAGGCCGTTACAGTTGGAGTTATGAATCATATTTTTCCATATGCTATACTTTGATATGTTGCATAGCATCATTAGTAGAAGAGGATGTTGATGGGTGTGCTATTATCCATGTGTAGTTCCATGTAGAAGCTCTTGGATGGTTGTACAATAGAAGAAGATGTGGATTCACATTCAAGATTTTTGATCTGTGTAGAGGCTTTTTCTTAGTTGTGCAATAGAGAAGATCATTAGGCTTATCTATGTAGAGGTTCTTATGAAGCTGTGCAACAAAGAAAGTCATTGCACCCTAGTTCTGTGTAGAGGCTATTGATGGTCATGCAATATCAAAGGGATTGTGAAAGATGTGATTAGTCATTTGTAGGCATAGTTAAAGAACTTGAGTAGACTGATAAGACCCATCCGAGTATCTTCAAAACTGACTGACATTTTAGTTAGGTACTAGTTTTTGGTGGACCAAAAGCTCCTAGTGGGTAGGATTTATCCAAAGGTCAATTAGGTAAAGGTCCCAAATCAAACTGAAGCCTATACCATTGTGAAGATCCTATCAAGATATTTTCAGCAATATGTGGAACTTTAGAAACAAAGCTCATATGTTCCTTGTAAATTCAGTCAAAGTTCCAATCAAAATATATCAATAAGAAGTCAAAGATGGTCAACTAGAAAAATTAACCATCATGGAACATTTTGAATCTAGTTCCATGAGGTAGATCTTGTCGTAAGCTTTCTGACACATTTTGAATGGACCAAATCCAAGTTCATATGTGAAAGTTATGACTAGTCAAACCTGGTTAAAGTGATGACATGGTAGAAACATGGACCAATGAAGACATGACATGTGGTAGTCTGCTCATGTAAAAAAACATTGGGTTTAGTTTTCATCTTTAAAAATGTATGGGGTTTTTGAAGATTTGATATTTTCCATGCCAATGTCATCCCAAGTAATGTGAGATAATGATAAGCCTTGGAGTTTGTATTTGCCAAGTTGGGAATTGAACTCCCAACCTCCAAGTAAAAAAGTTAAGGCATTACCACTATGCCCATGGGCTTGACTAGATATATAAATCCAAAAATATGTATTTGAATACCAAGTTTTAGTTGATTTTGCTAACGCATAAAGACCCATTTTTACTCTTCCTCAGTTTTGAGGTACTTAGAGTGATTTCTAAGATTCAAAGTAAACTAGTGAAATGTTGTAGATTTCGAGTCAGTTCCAGAAATATCATGAATGTATATATTTTAGGTCATTTTATTCCCTTTTTAATGCCTCAAAGTGAAGCTTTATAGATTGTGTAATGGCTAATATAGAGACCAATCTGTATATATCCGAAGTTTTGAAGGACTTAGAGAGTTTTTCAGACTTTGGAGTAAACTAGAGAGTTGTTTTAGGATCTAAGATGATTCCATCCATATGTCTATTTTCGTAATTTGAGTTAATTTGAGCCTCTTTTCAAATCCTTTAAGGATATTTTGGTGGTGAACTTTAGGAATGCAAGATTGCTTTCGTGACAGGAAGGTGGAAAGTTTATCTATGGATACTGAGACTTTTTAAAGGTCTATTGTTGATTTTTTACAATCTTAGAGTGTCCATTTGAAAATTATAATATTTGGCCATGTACTTGAAATTCATGTAAATGGATCAATTCATATTCTAAGTGAACTTGGAGATGTAGCTTGAGTAGCGGGTGAACTCCGTTATCACGTGCTTGTCATGGGTAATTTCTATTTGTACATTATTTTTTTGTATTTTGATTAATCATGTTTATTAATCACTATTGAATACATAACTAGATAAATATGACAAATTAACAGAGAATTGAGAAATTTAGGTTTAGAAATAGGTTGAATGGTTTTGATGAATGAGTTGCAATACACTTCATTTGTTTATCAACCTTTAAAAAAATATTTAAAAGGTCAAACTTGTAATTATTCCTTTGAGTATATCAGTAAAATGAGTGTTTAACAAAAGTATTCATTGTAAACTTTTTTGAGCATGAAAATTAATGTAGACTATGGATTAGGGCCCTCATATTACTGGTGTAAATTTAGCATGAGCTTTGGGTTATTGAGTGTATAGACATTATGGGTTGAGTGTAGGCTTTATATTGAATTGTTGGGCATACAAGCATATCACTATGTTGCAACCAATTGGGCTGCTATGGCACACATAGGCTCAAGCTAGGTATAGAGTCAAGTTTATGAGATGGAGGGTAGATCATGCATTACTAGCAATAGGGGCAGAGGGGTGAGATTTAGATTGGTCAAAGATCAATTGGATACATTGGTGGATGGTGAGGTCATTTGGAGACCCTAAAAAGGATTCCCCTCATGGATGGGTCTCGATAGACATACATTTTCTTTACAAATCTATAAATGGATACACAAGAGATGATAGTAGGAGGTAGAGTTGATCCCCTTAGACCAAGTTAGGAGATAGTTTGGATCAGTTTAGGGTGTTTGTAGGGAATTTCTTAGGTATAAGAGAGATGATGTAGAGTTACCATTGCCTCCACCATAGCTAGTTGAGGAGTTTGAGTATGAAGAGCTACTAGTGGATGCAAATATTGATGATGCTAGCATTACATAATATTATATCATATGGTGGTAGGGACACTATGCCACAACTTTTGGAGGAGATGGAAGACAGGGTGAGGTAGAAGACACAGGTGGATAATAGCAAGCTATAGATGTATAAATGGAGGAGAGGGGTGCTCATATGGATGTAGATGCCCCTATCTACTTATTATAGAGAGGGACCTAGATAGAGTGGCATTAGACATAACATAGGTAGCACTGGCATCCATGACCTTAGAGATGGATAAACTACCTGGTTAGTTGGTAGTGAGGACATAAGATAGAGATACTCTCCAAGGATAGGTTGCTAGCATTACTCAGGAGAGAGACCAAGCCTAAGAATAGGTAACAACCCTCACATAAGAAAGGGATCAGGCATGGGTGTAGCTAGACACTATGATGTAGGAGAGGGATGTAGCTAGACACTATGATGTAGGAGAGGGATCAGTAGAGATAAATGTATTAAGATAGGCAAGAGGGTGGGTACCTATATGACCAACATGGACTATTCTAGTGTCTAGGTATGTGTCCATCGCAGAAGAGATGAGATAATATAAGGCACTTGTCTTCACATAGTTTCTAGATGCACCTTAGTACTCTGAGTATGTAATAGAGTGGACTATGGGAGTGAGAGTTAGAAACATGATTCCTTGTCAGTGGACAGCATCTAATAGTGCTCAGATGGGTCTTGGAGATGGATAGTATCTAAGAGTAGTAGTACCCATGCACCATAGACCTGATGAGACTCTATTTATTATTATTATTATTATTATTTTGATACCAGCCTATGAACTGATGTAGTGAGATGTACATATAATTTTGAGAGACGTGGAAATTTTATACATATATATGATTATTTTGATTTGAGTTATGATGTGATGATCATGATGTATCTTGCTTATGGTTGTTTATGATGTGATGGTTAACTTTTGCTTATGTGATGATGTTGTTTATGGTATTTTGGATGGTAATATGATATTATGACATGTTGTGATTTATGGTTATGAATTTTTTATCTTTATTCCTCTTTAGTAGGTGTATGCTTATTTGAATGTTGTAAATATGGATATTTAAATGAATTTTATGAAACTATGTGATCTCATATTGAGACAGAAATGTGATGGATAACATAATGGATTGATTAATTTATTTATGAAAAGTGATTAATGTGGTCATTAATTTTATGATAAAAAATTATAATGGATTAGATGTGATAGGATAAATTTGATTGATGTGATGGTTTCTTAGATAGATGTGGTGATAATTAACATATGATGATGGTGATTTCTAATTAGAATGTTTTCATGATTAAAAGCACCAAGATAAATGATGTGAATGGATAATGAAAATTATGTAATAAAACACATAATGTATTAAATGTTTTTAAATGTTATGATTGTATTTATTTGGATTAGAGTTGCTTTGAAAGATGTTTAAAACTATCTTAACACATATATTAGGTTTGGACAACAAAACTATATGTGAGAAAAGAGAAGAAAGTTAAAACAATCAAAATACAAAAGTCTTAGTGAATGTATCAACAAGTAAGTATGAGAAAGAAGATAGAGACATGATGTTATTTCATTGGTGAGGAATAATATAGTAAGCTAGATCAGCTTATGAACATAAGCCCTTCATATGCTTTGCATTAGCACTCATTAGTTTGTTAAGAAGTTTCTTGATCACATAGTGTCAAGTAAGCTCAAAATCCCTTGTTTTATAGAGGGTGAAAGGGGAGATGGATAAAAATGGAACCTTATTATGAGGATAACTTGTCACTTATATAGGTTACCAAAGAGCCATTATAAACAAGTCTATGTCACAGTTGGTGTAGACTGATTGATGCGGGAAGACCACCATTTTGATTTTTGTGAAAGCTGATTGCAGCTTTCATTTTTTTTACTTTTTGTATTTGACAATGGGTATTGTGATGTTTGGAGAGGTTGGGGAAGCTGATCAATGCGAGAAGATTCCAATAAATTTATTTATTTGACAAATTTTAGACCTATCCATCCTTCAAGGGAGTGGTCTTAGCTTTGTGGTATGTTTTATGCATGTGATAGTTGTCTTTCAAGGGAGCAACTTACCTTATATTAAGCAAATTTTGAATTGTTTTGGTAGTTGTCCTTCAAGGGAGTAGTCTGTAATGCTAGATATAACCCATAAGATGGAATATTTTTGTACTCTTTTGTTTTTACTAGACATAAACTTGCTTATATAGGCTTAAGACGTACTTTTATGAAGGAAACACTATAGCACAAGAAGGTTGAAGAGTGGGTGACAGGATTCCTTAAGAGACAATGACCATGGGATTCCATCCTATTAGGGATGAAAAATATCCATGAGAATCATGCCATGGGTAGAGCCATGGTACCCATATTTAAGATTAAGGCTAATGTTGTGATGGATAATCACATGATTCTATGCTTTAATCTATTGTCCTCAAAGTGAGGGAATGAAGGTAATAATCTCATAAAATAAGGGATGAGCTTAAGTTAGAAATAAGGTGAGTTTGAACTATTTTAACAAAATAATGGATGAAAATACAAATCATTGAGGGGATCAAGTTCTAGTTTCCCTTGAAAATATGATAACCTATAAGCTCCCGACCCATAATTATGGATTATGATATACAGTCCAATCTAATTTAAAGTAAACATGCCTCATTTTCTTTTTTCCATATTGATTACATGTTGATTTTCCTTTAAGATGAGGTCTCTGATATTGAATTCTCATATTTTATGTGCTTTTTATAATCACTCTTGATTCATTCTTGATAGACATGAAAATGTTTAAGTGCACCCAAATGATGGTCGTCAAGTAGCTCAAGTTAGGAAAATCATTCTTGATGATAATCACCATATGAAATGATATCTTATATGGATATATGAAGAGAGGGAATTTGGATTTCGAAAGGCAAGGCAACCTTAGCTCCAAAGACAAGAGAGAAAGGGGTAGCACCCATAGGGGTTTGAATGCTAGTTCAATATTCTCATAAGGTGAAAGGAATGTGTAAGTGCCAATCTTGACCAGACACATTAACCATTTTAGTTAGCATTTTGTTAGAGGATTTAGCCTATCTATTAGCTTGAGGATAATAAGGTGATGATAAGCTTAACTTAATTCTAAATGTGTCACAAAGATCTTGAAATTTTTTATTTGTAAATGATTTTCCATTGTTGGTGATAATTTTTTGAGGAACACTAAAGTGGTAAATAATGTGATGGTTAATGAAGTCAAAAATCTTATCAGCTTTATTCAAAACAAGGGGAATAGCCTCCACCCACTTGGTGAAATATTTTATCAATGTGATGATTTAATGATGTCACTATGAAGAATGAGGGTTAATTTCACCAATGTGATGTAATCCCCACTATGAGAAGGGCCAAAAATCCTTAGAGACTTGAAGACCATGACTAGGTACATGATGCAAATTAGTGTGTTTTTGACACTTAACACACTTATTTATGTAATCAAAATAGTATCAATTGAGGGTAGGCCAATAATAGTCAAGGTGAAGGATATACTTAGTGATAACTAGACCACTAAAGTGTCCCACACAAATCCCATCATGCATTTACTTGATAGCATGAGAGATTTCATGACTATGTAAACATGTAAAGAGGAGACCGTCAAAGCCTCACTTATATATAATTCCCCCTAATATGGCATAATGAGATGTGCTCTATATAAAATCTCTTAGACCATTTTGAGAGAGATCAAAAAGAACAATGGTTAGGTTTAAATAGTCAAAGATTTGCTTATGCCAAATGTCAGATTGGGCCTCTTCCACATGAAAAATGGAAGGAAGGTCTGATTTGGTGTAACAGGACTCATTAAGGGGATGGATAGTGATAAAGATCTTAGAATTAGAAGGTGCAAATGGGATTTGGGAGGCAAAAAAAGCCATGATATTGGCAAACTTATTAGTATAACGTGGAGTGCATTAGATAAGGTAATGATCAAATGATGTCAAAAGTAAATATACTAACTATTTGTATTATTGTAGAACATCATTTATACTTGGGTAAGAATGATTGATTTGGTTGATCATAAGTTGGGAGTCACCAAAAATGTTGATCAATTTAAATCCCAAAGACAAAGTTATTTGGAGAGCTATCACTATGGCTACATACTCATCATGTTATTGGTGCAATCAAAATCAAGTTTAAAGGATGAAGGAAGGGGATCACCATCAAGGGGAATAAATGTGATACCATCTCCCCCACCACATTGACATTTCAATCTATTGAATAACATGGTCATCTGAAGCAAAATCCTCTTGAGAGAGAGTCATGATGGACTCATCATGAAAATCAAGAGGAGGTTGATTGTTTGCTAAAGGTGCTTTGCCTAATTGGTTGGTAATGATTTACCCTTTGATTAGCTTTTGTTGGCGGAACTCAAGATCAAACTTAGCTAAAAGCATGAGCCATCTAGCCATACACTGATTTTGATAAGGCTTAAAATGCATATACTTGAGTGGGTCGATGTTACTTATGATGAAGGTTTTGTGGTTATGAAGGTAATGATGGAGTTTAAAATCCATAAAGACCAAGGTGAGGCATAATTTATTGGTATGGGTATATTGAGTTTCATACTCTATAAGTTTTTGACTTATATAGTAGATTGTTTTCTCTTTATGTTGATCATCACAATGTGCAAGCATGGCCCCTAAGGAATGGTCTATGGTGGAGATGTAAAGGTAGAAAGGTTGATCCTCTTTTGGAGGAATAAGAATAGGTGGGAAAATAAGATCTTCTTTAAGTGATTCAAAGGCCTTTAGAGAGTCTTTGTTCCATGTAAAGGAGATATCCTTCTTAAGAAGGTGATGGAAAGGTTGACATCTATCAGATAAATGAGAGATGAAATGACAAATAGATTGAAGCTTCCCATACAAACTATGGAGTTTATTGAGGTTAGTCAGAGGAGACATGTTGAGGATTGCCTTGACTTTATCAGGATCAACTTATACTCTATAGAGAGAGATAATAAATCTAAGAAGTTTTCTTTACAAGACCACAAAGATACACTTCTTGGGGTTAAGGTAGACATGCAAATGAATAAGGCATCTAAAGATGACTTTAAGAACTATCAAAAAATCCTTATGAAATTTTGTCTTTCGAAAGAGGTCATCTATGTAGTCCTCCATGATTTTATGAATAATGTCATGACATGTTGGTAGGTTGCACCAGTGTTCTTTAGATCAAAAGGCATGACCCTATAGCAGAAGGTTCCCCATGGGGTGATAAAGGTAGTTTTTGTTGATCTTTAAGGGCAATCAAGATCTGATTATAGCCCAAAAACCCATGTATAAGAGATAGCATCTCATGATCGGTAGTAAGATCAACAAGTTGGTCAATGCTTGGAAAAGGTAATTCATCTTTTTGATAAGCAAGGTTAAGATCACAAAATTCAATTCAAATACAAAGTACCCCTATCACTTGAGTGATAAGAATGATGTTTGAAACCCATTAGGGATAGTCAATGGGTTGGATGAAATTAACAAACAAGAGGTGTTAAAGCTCTTCTTTGATAAGAAGGGTTATACGAGGGTGCATTCTTCAAAGATTTTGCCTAAAAAGCTTGGAATCAAGGGTGGTAGTGATGTTATAGATGACTATGGTAGGGTTGATTTCTATCATGTCATTATAAGACTAAGCAAATGCTATGTTATGATCTCATAGAAAGGAATAAAAATCATGATGCTTTGAGGAATCTAAGGATTGGCCAATTTTGACTATGTGAGGGCTATCTTAAGTACCGAAGTTGACATTAATAGTGGACTAATTCAACATGGTTGAAGTCTCAGGAGGAATGGATTTGTGAATGGAAGAATCTTCAGCACCAAGATAGGTGAGAAGGGAATCATCATCCTAACACTGAATAATATTAATAGTAGGAGAGTTATCTTATACCATCTCAAGATGAGTCAGAGGTATGGTCATGGTTTCCTCATCTTTCTCATAAGTCAAGGGTCCCAAACTGATCATGTTAATAAAAAAATGTTAGAGGGCATTATATCAAGATCTTCATATTTTGAAGGAAAAAGGGTTGGTAAGGAAAATATTTCTTCCTCGATGATGGTGATGGAGGGTGGGTTGGTTAGATATTATAGTGAAGGGAATCCAAAACCAAATCATTCATGAGGTTTTTGGGTTTTTCATGGTAGAAACTCATGTGGTCCATGTTCATAGTGTCCTAGACTGAATCCCTTCCAAGCATACCTATGAAGGTCTATCTTAGCAAACTCTAGTTTATCTAGGTAGGAGAAATTAGAGGTGAATAATTTAGGAGAAGAGGAGATAGTGGAGGTGGAAAGTGGTTGATCAAGTCCCCTATAAAAAAGACTAGTTTGGCAATTGGGAGACCCAAAAGGAATAATGGTTCCAATATTATAATCATAGATAAGATGTTTTCAATATTCCCATACTCTTGGGGAGTAGGGAAGGCATCTGAGGTCAAATTCCAATACTCCCTAAGCGAGAGATGTTGGAATTTTAATTCCAAGGGGTCCTTTATGGGGATTTGGGAAGAAGGTATGGATGAGTTGGTGCAAGTTTGGTTGATGGAAAAGGATGCATCCTTGATGGGGAGGAGAACATCATTAGGTCGGTAAGTCATATTGCATGACTTGAAAGGACCAGGGTCAGATGGTATGGTATAGACTTGACCCTCATACTCAAACTTGATGCATCTATGTCAGGTGGATGGCACACAACCCATGGAATGGATCCAATGGCATCAAAGCAAAATTTTATATTAGAACTCACATTCTACCATGTAGAAGAGCTCAGGAAGAGTAAAAGGTCTTAAATGAATATGAAGGATGATTGTCCCTAAGGTTTTTTCCATGGTATCATTAAAGGATCAAAGCAACACTATAATTTTCAACATGATGTTCTCTGATAGTTTTAATTCGTCATATTCATGGGAGGAAATAATATCAATGTTGGCTCCCCCATCAATCATAATCCTCTTGATATGGATTTGGTTGATGTGAGAGGTAATGAAAATTGGAGGATCTGGATTCTCTAGATGAATAGGGGGTATCTCTAAATCCTTGAAGGTAACAAGGGTGGAAAGCTGAAGGGATTTGATGAAGGCTGCTAGAGGTTGTGGGTCTTCAAGTTGGTCCTTTATGGACTACAAGGCCTCCATCATGGTTTGATGGTAGTGAGGTGAGGTATTGATTATCTCATATAAAGTAATAGTCATCAGCGTTTGGTGAATTTGTTTTAGAAATGTCCTTTATATTGACTAAAAGGTGTTGGATTGGGGTGCATCCAAAATAGAAATATTGGGCTTGGGTGAAGTTGTTTGGTCTTTGGTTGGGTGTTGAGGTGATCGAAGAAGGGTATGTCGATGGGATAGACACCTTTGCTTTCCATTTATCCTTTTATTAGGCTTGTGATTGGGTGACCACATAAATGGTATGGATGTGAAAATAATTTAGACTAGTGGACTAATTTGGTTCCTCCTCACTCTTAAATGAGATTTTGGGGATAGGTAGGTGTGGGGTAGTTTCTTTTGGCTCTTTTTTTGGTGGTGGGCTCACTAGAGGTTCTTCTGTCAATAAGCCATCCTCATCACATAGTTTATGGACTATGACTTGGAGAGCTTTGCAATTCTCCATATCATGCCCAAGCATCCTATGGTATGAGCAAATTAGAATGTCATTAAACCAAGATAGATTAGGTCTAAGGGGATCAAATGGTTTTATATGAGGCAAGACAAAGTAGGAAGCTTGGAGAAACCATTGAAAAATGGTGGAATAAGACACTTGCAAAGGTGGTAAGGGAAAAGAAAGTTTTGGTTTTGACATTTGGGGTGGAAGCCTTCTTAGGGTTAGGCTTGAAAATTAAAGCCTTAGGTGAGGGAATGTTCTTAGTGGGTGGTTTAAAGGTAGATGGTTTGGAGGTTGAAGGCTTGAAATTAGACATTTTGGAAGTAGAAGGATTGGTTTTAGATGGTTTGGAAGTAGAAGGCTTGGTTGTAGATGGTTTGGAAGTAGAAGGCTTGGTTGTAGATAGTTTGGAGGTAGAAGGTGTGGTAAGAATAGGTGGAAGTGTAGTTCAAATCAGATGTGTAGCTAGAAGTAGAGGTGTAGATATAAGTGGAAGTGGGGTTTATGGTTTCTTTGGGAGACTTGGTTTCTTAATCAAGGTGGATGGGTGACATCCAAAGATGGAAAAATAATGCGGTCCTAAAATAGAAGGCAAAGTGAAAATGGGGGGGAAGTTTTTGGATTTTAGAATCCTAGGTGATTCCACTTTCTTGGTTGGTTTGACTTATGGTTTATTAGGTAGGTTTGGCGGTGTCAAATCCAAATTCAATGGAGGATGGGTAAGATTTTGAGTGGGGAGAACACATATATTTTTTATGGGATTAATTGGGATAGTAAAAGGTGTTTTGGTTACTTTGGAAGGATTTGGTTTAGATGGTTCACCTAAGGTCTGGGAGGTGGAGGCTTTAGTTGGGGTGATGGTAGCTTCACTAATGGAAGTTTATGGTTGGGTAGAAAAGGGTAAGGTTGATGGATATTTTTTATTTAGATAAGTGATCCGTAAAAACCAGTAGGAACTTCACTATTTTTTATAAATGTTTAAATGGATCTTTTAAATTCTCAATTCCAAAATTTATACTGAAGCAAAAATTGCTCAACTTTATAATGTTGGAGTATTTAGAAACTGATTAAAATCTAATCCAAGAATCATGTTTCAAAACTGAAATACAGGTGAATTGAAAGTTCACATCATTTATCCTTTGAAACTGTCAGATTTTTCCAAGTTCCTAATTTTATCCAATTTCCCGTAAATGATCAAATGATTTAATTTTACATTCTGATTAAAAATCTGAATATTAACTAAAAACTGAAATGCAAAAATGAATCCAAAGATCAAATCATAGAAATTGTTTACGGGGTTCAAAATTCCTACGTCCCCGGGTTCTTATCGAATCAATCCATTAATGTTGCTAAAATTTTCAAGATAAAATAATACTTGAAGAAAATATATATCATATCTCTCTAAAATAATAGTGTTTCAAACCTTTGAAAGACCTTGGCTGACTTAGCACATCCTTCACCTTCTTGAATCACACGTAGAGGCTTCTCCAAATCAAAATGGCATCACCAACTCTCCAAAATGGGAAAATAAATATATTTCATAGAGTGTATCAAAATTATAAACAAGTTTTTAGTTTACTTCGAGCTCTGATTCGGCCTCTAAGGGCTTTAAAATGACCAAATACAGTAAACTGGTCTATAATTTTCCTTACACAATCGACTGAATGGCCTTGTTTAAATACAAATTCGTGCCTTTTTCATCACTTATAAACCCATGGAATAAGTGGTCAAAGCTTGTCACTTTTACACAATGGGTCAAGAGTTCAAGTCTCCAGCCTTCCCTTTGGTGCTTTGAACTTATCCATTTGTCCCACATTGGTAAATAAGATCAGCTTTCATGTCTTTTTAAAGATGAGCGGCCACCTTTTACATTGTTGACACTCCTTTTGGTGGGCTCAAGGTGCCTAAATTAGCTTAATTCATTGGTTAGTGTACCAACTTGGGATATTTTCTAACTTTGAACAAATCCACCTAAGATGTAGCTCGGCCTTCAATCTTAGCATGATGCCTAACTTAGTTTGGATGATGCCTAACTTAGGGTGGTCTTTACACGGTTTGTGTGTGGTGAAGGTGGATAATGTGGCAGATTTGGTTCAATCATTGGTTCAAACATTGGTTCATTGGTTCAAGCATTGGTTCATTGGTTCAAGCATTGGTTCATTGGTTCGAGTTCAACATAGCATTGGTTCATTGGTTCAAGTTCAACATTTAGCAAATACTCCAACTTTGAATTGGAATTTGAGTTTAGCTTAAAACATACAATTTAAATACAATGCATTGTCCAATCCATACATGCTATCAAAGACAAACATCACCCAAATTTTTGGACTTCCATTGACTGCCACGTGTCGCCACCTGATTGGTCCACTTGGCATGTCCACATTTCACCACGTCATCTTACAACACCACATTTTTCCCAATCAAACCAAAACATTTAGTCACAATTTGGAAACTTTTTCTGAACTAAACTTTAGATCAATAAGGGAGCCCAAGGTGATGCCAAAATGTGACCTGATCAAGGTTTCGTTGGGATACAAACTCTAAGTTTTGAGCCAACCTAGAAAAGGGATTATAGATGGGCTTAGTTCCTTAGGTGTTGGACTCAAAGGATAAACCAATGGTTGATAAAGAGGGATGACCCTATTCTCCTTTTCTTTTATCAAAGGTTCCAAGGCATCAGTGGATGATTCTTCTATATAAGGGGTAGGTGAAGCAACATTTTCCTTAGGAATTCTTTTTTAAGGGAAGGGTGGATAACTCTATCATGGAATAAAATGGGATGAGGGTAATGGTTTCTTCCTTTGCTATACCTTTCAAATGAGAGGTTGGTGATTCCAATACCTTAATAAGTGGAGAAGGGGTGATAGTTTATTCCTTTGTTTCATTTTCCAAATAAAGGGAAGGTGACTCCACTACCTCAATAAGTGGAGAGGGAATGATATTTTAGGACATGGGTTCGCCAACTATTAGTTCACTAAGAACAACATTAACTATGTGAACCTCATGGTTATGAGAAGATTCTACATTGTTATGTTCATTGTTTGTGGAAGGTGAATAGTTTGGGAATGAATATCTAAAAATGTCAAGTGATTGATTAGGGGGTGAATTCAGATTGTCCATCACAAGTTCCCCCTTGTCAATCATATCTTGGACAATGTTTCTAAATGTCTTACATCTACTAACATCATGTCCAATGACACAGTGGAAGGCACACAATTAGTTTTCCTTATACCAACTTTGTATAGGATGAGAGGAATCAAATTACTAGGGTGGTTTAATCAGAGGAAGTTGGATGATAGATGATTTTAACAACTTTTCCAAAATTGAAGCGTATGACTCCCCTAGTGGAGTATACTATTTTTGGATAGTAGTTTTGGGTTTTAGCATTTTGGTTGGAGGAGCTAGAATAACTAGGTTGGTTAACAACTGGGGGAGGAGCCATTTTAAGCAAAATTGCATTTGTAATTCCTTTATCTTTGGTGTTGGTGTTGGTGTGTTTGGTAGTTTTGGAGGAAGAAGATTCGTTTGATTTGAAACTATAATTTTTGTTCCTCAATTTAAGCTTTCTATCATCTATAGCTCTAATCTCCAAATTTCAAGCCATGGTGAATGCCTCATCAAAGGTTTGGAAAGTTTGAACCTATAAGGTTGATGAGATATGATTATCACAAGCCTAATAGAAAATCTCAATCAACATGAGTCGGGGCAAAGAGAAGGAGAGTTGCTTAATCAACCCTCTCCAACGAGATACAAAGTCAATAATTGACTCATCCTCAAATTTCTTGATGGAATATAGGTCAATGATAGAAAATTTCTTATATATATTTATAGAGAAATGGTCTAAGAAATTTTGGGCAAGTTGGGCAAAAGAGAAGAGGGAGTGCTTGGTAATAGCACTATACAAATATAATGCAAGTCTAGCTAGGGACATGGGGAAAGTGAAGAGAAGAAGAGCATCATCGTAATAAATAAAATAACATGAATGCCTAAACACTCTAATATGTTTTTGGGGGTCTTCTTTACTTTTAAACTTAGCAAATTTTGGAAGCTCCCACTATGCAAGGTATGGTCGGATTGGGACAGATAGTTGGATTGGCTCATTATAAATTTGATCATCTTAGTGGATGTTATAGGCACCAAAAATGGATGAATCTAGATTGGTCATCTTGTCCATCAAAATATTGATAAGATTAGTTTTCAGTTATGCACCCTCATAATTATAAGGTATATTTTATTGGGGTTGTGAAGTTGACACATATGGGTAACTAGTAGAGGGTTAGGAGGATGACACATATTGGTAAGTGGGCATGGAAGGTTGGGAAGATACTATATATTGTTAAGTGGGCATGGAAGTTAAGGAAGAAGGTGGAGGCATGTGCCCTTTTGGGTTTGGGACATACCCTAGGTTCAGTGGAATGGGCTCTTGTTGGGGAAGAGATATGGTTGGGTTGGTGGGTTGAGGGTATGTAGTTACCCTAGTGATAATAGGTTGGCGTGTAGAGAGTATGGAAACTACCAAATTTTGGAAAGGGGTGGAAGATGGTGGGTTGAAAATGACAAGGGGTAGGGTATCAACACTAGTGGAAAGTACTCCAATGGTAAGTGGTATAAAGGTTACCAAAGGTTGGGTTGCTTTTATGTTGAAAGGGTTGTTGGTTGGGGTAGAAGGTGTTTGGGTATTGGTTGGTGGAAGAGCTTGGTTTTGGGTGGTGGTGTTTGAAGGGTTTCTTGTGGAAGAAAAGGCTTGGGCCACCAAAGGTTAGGTGGAGATAGTGGCAATCAAGGTGCTACCCATAATGTAAGGTGGCATGTCATAGGGTGGCTCAATGAAAGGAATTGAAACAGAGGTATGATGAGCCATGGTGGTAAGGTAATGTTTGAGAGCTATGGTATTGTTATCAAGAAGGGTAGAGAAATATGTATCTCCTTGGGTAAATTTCCAAAGCATACTAGTACTTCTGAAGTGATGGGTGTAATTTTATGCATCCAAGATATACTCCATGGATGAAGAAGAAGATGGGTGGTTGGGAGGTGGATCTTGGTTTGCTTGGTTTTTGAGTTGTTATATTGTCAAAACCATGAAAAGAAAGATGAAAGAAGGGTGAAAGTGATCTCATAGACTCAAAAGAGAAGCAAATAAAATAAAATATGCAAGGAAAACAAGCATACACTAAGAGTATGTTTAAGTCCTAGAATACTTTTTATCTCTCTTTGGGCTTATTCCTTAATTTTTAATAAGTTATGGGACTCAACTTGGGCTTGTAGAACAGTAAATAGAAGAGGAATTTGAAATATGGTTTCAAGTTATTAAAGGCTCTCAAAAATTTGTATTATAATTGAATATGTGGCTTGATATTGGGGCCTACCCCATCACTTCACACACTGTACTAATAAGGGTACCAGGTGTTTAGCCAAAATATACCAAATTGCTAGAGATTATACTTAGCCAACAAACTAAGTTTTGGTTTCTCTTCTTAGTATTGAAGTCCAAGTGGGATAGCCAAGGGAAATTTTTACCATTAGGTGATGAAATCCTAGTTGGGCCTTATGTCACTGTTTGATGTTTCATTTGAATGTGTAGTTTGGTATTGTGTGTGATAATAAGTGACTTGTTATGATTAATTTCACCATTTAGATTAAACTATGTGAATAAAACAAGCAAGAAAATAATGGATGCAAGTTATTTTTAAACCCAAAGGAAAATTTTGATTTCTTTTCAATGAGTACAATAATAACTATGATATAACTAAATGTAGTATGAATATGCAAATACTAATCCTAGGATGAGTGCTTTTGATTTTTAGAAAATGAAGGAACAATGTAAATTTTAACCTCTTATAAAAATGCAAATAAGTACTAAACTTGCTTTTGGAAAAGAAGAAATTGAAACTAATATTTTCAATGCAAGAAGAAAGAAAGAATGTTTTAATTTAACAAATGAAATTTGTAAAGGATGAAACTTTCACTAATGCAACTAAATTTCCTAAACAACTATGACCCCAAGAAAAGCTCAAGGGTTCCATTGGGCATGCCAGCATGTTTCACTATTTTTATCATGTTTATTTTCCTTTAGAAGAGAGTAAAACTTAAATAAGGGTGAGGTAAGAATAACATGGATGTAGTGCACTCTATAATCCAATCAATTGTAGACACTCCTCTTTGGCTCAGGAGGATGACCTACAGATAAGAAATCAACTAGAAAATGGTGGATTAGTAAGTGTAAATACTTAGCTTTTGAAGTTGTTAAATTGAAGGAATGTTGAGGTTGAGTTCAAGCTACGTGAGATCCTGGAGCTGGGCAGAGTTGTTGAATCACTTGAATGTCTATGGTCTAGTTATTGGTTAACATGAGAGCTTTGATTTGCTTAAGAGTCTAATTTTCTCACACAAAAGATAGATTCAACCTCTTGAGACAAGGTTTTTAGGTTACATTAAGTAACCATCACCCGTCCTAATCAACCAACACCAATCGAGGGGTGACCAGCATCGGTTAGGGAGAATAAGTTCAAGTTTGCCAAAAATAAGCATTTTCACTTATGATTGGTTCTTAAAACTAATGGAAATGGTCTAATGGTAATAATGGATGCATGAGGAATAAGTCTAGGAGGTTAGGGCATTAAATGTCTAGGTGGGAATTAGTCCTAAGGCTAGGTGTTGATCAATTAGCCATGGGTTTGGGTGAGGAGGTGTAAATAGGCCTTCTTAATTAATTAACTTTATTAAATTAGCCAAACAAGGGTAAATGGGTGTGTTAAAGGATTTTAATAATTAATCCTAACCCAAGGGGGTCAAGGGGGTTGAGGGGTATCTTACTATGACTAGAACTGTGTAGTTTTATAGTATCTACAATGTCATTTAAGTTGAGAATTGCATGTATTATTAGGGTTTATAACTAGCCTAAGGTATAAGATGAATGTTTTTTTATATATAAACTTATGTGAGTCTGATTTAACATTCTTTACATGATGTTCTAACTATTTTCATGTTTAGTCTTTCATATTTGATATGTACAGGTATTATATCATCTAAATAAGAGTTTTGCTATGATCTCATGAAGATAAGGAATTGCCCATGACCACAAAATATTAATTCAAGTACAACTCTAGAATTCTCTAGGCATTCCATAGACCTTGGTAGAAAGCTACAAATTATGATGGTCAAGCTAAAGATTATGATAGTCAGGCTATAGACTCTCAAAGCTCACTATGGACTCATCCACAACATGTTTGAAGGCATTTTAAAAGTTCCTTAAGCTATTCCATGATGATCTATGACTCCTCTAGATAATTTCTATTTTTACATATGTCTATCTATAGACTTCTATTTATGTATAACTTTCCATTTATAGAAGCTAGTAAATATACGTTGAAACTCTAGATAAGATGATATGGATACATTGTAGATAAGATTTGGTAACTAATATGATTCAAAGAATCAGTTGTAAATCCCATAAGGATCTTCCCAAACACATTTGGATCTTGTTGCAATGCTCTTCTCTATTTTGGCCATATAAACCAATCTTTCTTAATATCCTCTTGTTTTAGTTAGTTAAGTTGTTGCCTAGTATTTAGGACAGTTTCTTTTGTATCCGATAAAATGCATATCTATGATCAATCTGAAAGGAGTGAAAAACATTGTAAGAATTGTCATTTTGAATATAAGAAGATTTTGTGGTAGAATATTCTTTCATTTCTATACATTAATCAAGATAGATTTCTAAAGACTACATTATTTTGACCCTGAATCGAAGGGTGAGTAAGGGCTCACTCCCTAAGGAGATAAGACATGTAATTTTAGTATTTATAATTTGTTTTTAATTAGAATTAATATAATTATTTTTTATGATTGGATTGATAACTTGTAGGTCAAAATAGACTGTTAATGTGTTGAGCCTTGAGATTTTAACAAGTATTTTTCACTTCTTCAATTTTAGTAATCTTAATTCTAAATTTTAGCTTAGACTGTGTATTTGATATTTGATTTTAGTATGTTTAATTTTCAACATAATTGTGTGATTGATTGTAAATCACTTCATTCATTTTGGTGTGTTTACATTTTGAGCAAGTGTGTTTCTTTCAAACATTTAGTTAAGACATTAAGTAGTAGGAACTTAGGATAGATCAACTCAAAAAACCCCCAACCAACACTGTTAGTTAAACCTAATAAATACCTTGCTATAGATAACCTTATAAACTAGCCTTGGTAAGAAATGACACCAACATAGATTGGTTAAATTAAGGGATAACAATAACACCCATCATTTTTGGCATTGTTGTCAGGGAATTCTTATAAAGTGTTAGTAAGGTAAACTCTTACGCTAATAGTAAAAAACCAAAAAATATTGAATAAATTACTCTCTTATCAAATACCAGTATATGAGTAGGCAAAGGGATTCACAAGGAAGGTTTATTCCAAAATATCCTCATCCTTTAGGAGAGATAATCAAGGTAATTTTAGAAAATACAAAAAGCTTGAAGAAATAAATAGGCAAGTCTTTTAGAAGTACATACTAGGATCTAGAGGAATCTTCCTCTACAAAAGTTGAAATTTATAATAGTGAATAGCTAGAAGATCTTAAAGGATCTCCTCCTCTCAATAGAACTCTATTTAAAATGGGATAAAATATAGGTCATGTAGAAAACCTTCACAAAAATCCTCTTGAAAGGACTTTCTCTTACCCAATAGTCTTTGAGAATGATGATCAAACAACATTGAAATATATTTCCCCATCTAATTTATCTACCTTTAGAGGTCTATCCACTTAAGACCTAGATCAATTCCTTTTTGAGTTTAAATTTCTCTACCAAACCTATGATTACACTTTATACAATCAAAATTTGAAACTCTTTCCCTCTACTTTGAAGGAAAGAGCAATGAGATGGTTTATGAGACTAGCAAGAAACTCTATCATCACTTGGAGAGAAATGGAAATATTATTCTTAAATAAATACCAATATTACTATAGGGTCAAGGATATACACAAATAAGTATTCAAGATAAAACAAAATTAAGATGAGAACCTTGAATATTATCTACATCGGTTCGCTTTTTCCCATAACAGGTGTGGATATGATCTATTCGAGGAAGTGATCAAAACTATTTTACTTAAAGGATTGGATGATGCCTCCAGGGATTCTTTGAATCTCATGGGGAAGGGAGGGATTACAAAACTAGACTTCCAAGAGATTACATGATTATGTAATAGCTACTCTAAGAGAAAACCTAGTAGTAGGAGAAGTAAACTAGGAACATCTATTGATGTAAGCCAACCCATCGAGGAATTATCAAATTTCAAAATAGATATACTAGTCCAACTGAACACAAAATTAGATGTATTAAAATCTAAGGAAAAATATAACATTGAACCATCAGATATCTATTATCCAAAGTGCAGATTAAAACATTCACTTAGAGATTATCATCTATACAAAACATAATTTTATGAAATATGTGATGCTCAAGAAATATGTGAAATTGTAGTCACCTTAATACTCTTAAGAACCAACTCAAATAGAATATATAGACCATAGAGGAATTAAACTATGTACAAAGGCAAGGAAATTACTTCCCATAAAATCAACCATATTAGTTTGTCTCAAGGATTCATTTTCCATAATAGCATGCACCTCCACAAGTTTGAGTAGCACCACCTTAGTGGGGCAACCAATAATGGATGTGAAAACCATGGATGATGCCCCAACCTTTTCAACAAAATTGAATACCCAAAGATCATCAGTAACCATAGGTAAATCAACATTGGTGCCCTGACCCAAACTATAATCAACAACAAATAAGGTTTCTACAACAACAAACATTGATGGCTCCTTAGGGAAATCAATCACTTCTTATAAATAAAGTAAACCAACCTCAGCTACCTACCCAGCCAGTAGAAAATACAAATAATATGTAGGTTTATTTAAATAAACAAGGTGAAACCATAGGGGTAGGAGTTATTGAATGTACAGACACATACTTTAGGTCAGGAAAAATGATAAAAGAACCTCAGATTATCATCACATAAATTCCTCATGAAAAATAAAGTCAATAAGATCAATCAGTGAAAAAAGAAGAAGATTTAAGAGAAACCTATAAAAATAGAAGAAGTCATCACAATTACTCCACCTGTTCCCTTTCCAAAATTATTGAAGGAAGTGGAAGATAAAAGGGAATCTGAATTGATTTAAGAACTCAGAAAACTCAATATACAAATTTCATTATTTATTAGCAGGGAAGTTACTTTTACCCAAGTATGAGGATCTAGGGTGTCATGTTATTTCTGTAATGATTGGAAAGAAAAAAATACCAAATGTATTGGTGGATTTAGGAGTTTCAATTAATGTAATAAATATGGACACCATGCAAAATATCTCTAATAGATATGCAACCCACCACCATAATCTTACAAATGGCAGATCATTCCAATACTAAACTAGAAGGTGTCATTGAGGATATAACATTAAATATAAATTCATGGGATTACCTCATTGATTTAATTATTTTCTATCCTAAAAATAGATAAATTGGATACCCATTGATCCTAGAAAGGCCTAGGTTAGTAATAGTGGTAGCTCTAATTAATTGCAGATCAATAGATATGACCATCTCAAATGGTCTTAAAGCAAAATGGATTTCTTTATATCCACCTACATAACCATCAATCAATCTTGTAAAATAGTTATGGTTAGATCAACCTAAAGAAAAATGTGATAGTATATCCTCTCTAGTTATGGTCATAATCACTAATCATGTGGAATAAGTAGAGGATGAGTTAACAAAAGTATCAAAACTGCTATGAATTTTAACAGTCTAGCTATGGACCTTATTAGTCTAGATATAGACTTTGACATAAGATTCTATAATGAAATCACTTCCTATCTTTTTGAATGTCCATCTTTTCCCACCTCTTCCATAATTTTATATGACCATAGATACATCCAATACAATGTTATGCAATGGACACATGAAGGTCAAAATACTTTTTTGATAGCCTTCTATTGTCCTTTAGTTGGAGTTATTTCTCTAAGAGATAAATTTTTCAAAGATGTTATCACATTCCATATGTTATTTTCACATCCCTATCCTCTCAACTCTTTAATGAGTGAATTCAAATAAATAGATTCTTTTGATCCATGCACTAAGCAAATAACAATAGCACTAGGGAAGTTACGCAACATAAATAGTTGGTTGATAGATGATTAGGAAGTAAAGGTCTTTGATGTACTTAGAGAACATACTAAAGATTTTACTTAGGAATATCAAGACATGAAGGGAATCCATTCAAGTGTATGCACCCACCATATCTACATAGAGAACATTATTAAACCAATAAGGCAACCTTAGAGAATAATTAATCCTGCCTTAAGAAACATTATGAAAAATGAGATAGAAAAGTTGTTAAAATTGGAATTCATTTAACCTATTTCTGATAGACAATGGGTCTCTCCCTTGGTTATTGTTTCTAATAAAAATGGTAAATAGAGAGTATGTAGAGACTATAGCGAACTAAAAAAAGAAACCATGAAAGATTATTTTCCTTTACCCTTTATTTACCAAGTACTTGAAAACTTGGCAAGTAAAATATCTTCTATTTCTTTGATGGTTTTAGTGGGTACAATAAAATACAAGTGACACCTGAAGATTAGGATAAAACAACATTCACTTGTCCATGGGGGACATTTTCATATAGGGTATTGCCCTTTGGTTTGTGCAATTCACCTACTACCTTTCAATGAGTAGTCCTATACATATTTTCATATTTAACCAATGATTATGTGTAAATTTACATGGATTATTTTAATGTTCATGGAGAATTATTTGATGAAATTCTGAATAATCTAATCAAAGTACTAAAAATATGTGAAGAACATCATCTATCCTTGAGTCATGAAAAATATGTAATTATGGTAGAGGAAGGAATAGTTTTAGGACATCATATTTTTACAAAAGGAATCCAAGTGGATCCAAATAAAATTGAAGTCATTTCAAAATTACATATCCCTTAAAACTAGATTGATATCAAAATCTTCTTAGGCCATGCAAGATATTACAGAAGGTTTATAAAATATTTCAGCAAAATTGTTGCTCCAATGTTTGCTTTACTGATAAAAGAGAATGAGTTTGTTTGGAGTCTAGATTACCAACAAGTCTTTGAGACTATTAAGGAGGAACTAAGTTTTTCCCTAGTCCTACGAAGACCTAATTGGTCATATCCCTTCCATATTTACACTGATGGATGTAATCATGATATGGGGGCAGTCTTAGGACAAAAATATGAAGATGGATAGATGTACACCATATATTACATTAGCAAGAACTTGACTCCTACTGAGAGAAATTACACAACCACTGAGAAATAATTTAATGCTATAATTTATTCCATGAACAATTTTAGACACTGTATTACTAGTTACAAAAAATTTGTATATATTGATCATGCATCTATCAGATATTTGATGGACAAACCAGTGATAGGAGGAAGAATTATAAGATGACTATTACTGTTATAGGAATTTGACATAACAATCATTGATAAACCTGGTAAGTTCAATGTGGCTATTAATTTTCTTTCTAGATTGAACAAGGCATATGAAGAAGAACCTATAGAAGACAATTTCCCAGATGAGCAACTATTTGTTATTACATCATAATCACCTCAATTTACTAACATAGCAAACTTTTTAGCTACACAAAAGTTTCATTTTTAGTTTACTAGGAAAGAAAACAAATGTTTTATTAAAGAATTTTTTTGTTTTAAATGGATTAATGGTATATTATTTAAAATGGACCTGATCATGTCTTCCATGGGTGTGTAAAAGAGAATGAAATGTATGACATCATTCATGCTTACCATGATGAACTTGGTGGAGGACACTACTCAGTCAAAATGATAGTACTCAATATCCTTAGAGCTAGCTAATACTATCCAACTCTTTATAATCAAGTAAAAAGATACATCTAGAAATGTGATCCATGTCATAGAATGGGTAAACCTATAATATCTTCTTAAATGCCCCTCCATCCTCAAGTAGTTTTGTAACCTTTTGAAAAGTGGGGCATGGACTTTTTTGGGCCCATAGATCCACCTTATTAAGGCAAGGAGTATTTTTTGGTATGTACATATTATTAACCAAATGGACTGAAGTCTAAGTTCTTCCATTTGCAAGAGAAGAGGTAGTAGCATATTTCTTATACTCTAGGATCATCAAAGATTTAGAGCACCTAGAGAGATAGTGTCTGATTAGAGACCCTAATTCATGTCCAAAATGATTCAAACATTCACAAAGATTTACCAAGTCAACCATAATAAGTCTTCACCATACCACCCATAAGAAAATGGATAGGTGGAAGTTACCAATAGAGAATTAGAGAATATTCTTACCAAGATAGTCAGTAGCAATAGGAAAAATTGGGTAACCAAGATTATAAAAGTTATATTGGCATACAACACAACATGGAAGACCACTACTAGTTTTTCATGATATGAATTAGTATTTGGTAAGAAACATCTCCTTTCAATTGAATTTGAGATGTAAACTTTGAGGATTACATTAGAATTAGGTATTGACTTGGATGAAACATAGAGAGAGAATTTTACAACTAAATGAACTAGATGAAATGAGATCAATAACTTTGTAGTTGATAGATATGATGTAGTACTAAAGGAAACAATAACATGATTTACACATCAAGGAAAGATAGTTTAGAGAAGGAGATTGGGCACTTTTTTATGATTCTAAGTACCAAAAATTCAAAGGAAAATTGAGAACTAGATGGTTAGGACCATTTTAGATAGAAAATATTTTTGATAATGGTTCATTACAATTGCTACCTATAAATGGTAATCAAAAGACACTCCTATTCAATGGGCATAGGTTGAAGTTAACCAGAATCCTTTCAGTAAAGAATAATTCATCTAGATGATATAAAATGATTTTGGCATCATGGAAGAACTCAACCTTCCATGACAATTTATCCTTGAAGACAAGATGGTCTTAATAAAGGAAAGGGATTCGCCTCTTCTTAAAAAAAAAATAGATAAAAAAAATCAATAATGAAAATTCTTAGGGACGTTGTTAACAATCATGAAATAAAATTAGCTTGTTGGTTGATCATGTACTACAAAATGAACCTTGATCATAAAACCATTAAATTGTTGGTCAAGGAAAAAAAACTAAAAAAAAAAAAAAAGTGAGTTAAAAAAAATCAGGATTAATCATCATCTATGATTGATTCTCCTTATTCCCAAAGCAATAAATATTGATGTTTTGTTATTTTGTACCATTCTTAAAATTAATCCATATAATTTATTTTTTTATAATAGGTAAATAAGGACAAACAAGGACAACATCATGAGTTTTAGAGGTATAGTACTTATTCTTTTACTAAGGGTTAGTTTTTAAATTTCTAGGTCTATAACTATGTACTCAATCTTTTGGCAGGACTCAATAGTTTTTATGTGAAAGATGTGTGTGGACCTACTCCTAGGATATTCCCATTTCATTAGGGAATGTTTTCAAAAATTTACCTTTTGACACTTGACTAAAATCTAGAGACTTTATCCTGTCAAGAAAAAATCACTTCCATGATGACCTTGTCTTTGTTATCACATCACAACTCATGTAGACAACCAATTGATAGAAGGACTGGTAGTGTGATGATTATAAATAGATAAAAAGGCAATAATAATTAATCATTGTTATCTCATGACATGATATGCTTACATTGTTATCATCACAACACACACTTGGAGAGCTTGGGGCTTCGTCTATAGCACTAAAACAAAAAGGTATCGTTGATACCACAATATATTTCTTGAACCCAATGAAGTACCATTTTCCTTCTCAAGAAGAGCTATAAATTGTTGTGATTTATGAAATTTAAAAGATTTAGAATGGGACAAAAAAAGAAATCCAAGCCCAAATCCATAAAAGGTCTCTTAGGAGACAAAAAAGAAAACTTGGTGTTTGAAGTTGTAGGGTGGCTTAAATTTTTAATGAAATTCTAGGGCTTTCATGAAACCATTGTTATATATTTTATTCTCCACTTGAATAGGAATTTCTCCACTATAAGATGTGTAAAAATTCCATTCTTCAGCCAGGTTATTATTAAATTCTTTGAGATTCCATATGAAGGGGCCAGGATCATAAAAAGATCTTTCAATGACCTCATCCACATTTTCCATGGTGAGGGAAAACTAGTGTCATAGTGTGTTCATGATGTCAATGGAAAAATCAAAGGTGTCAATAGAGATTCCTTATCATAACCATAGAGGTATGTATCTTTTTGTCCCATCAAATATCTCACTTGTGATGGAAAATATAGTGTTTTGAGTTTTGTTGTAATGAGAATGTTGATTCATTTGAGGTATGGTTTGCAACACCTCCAACATAAAATCAACATACCTTCATTTTTGTTAGGTTCTATATAAGTAATAGCTATGAGACACCCTAATAATCCATCCTATGTCTACCATAATGGACTTATTCAGTTGATAATCCAACATCATTTTATTTAACAAAAGTAGGGCACAAAATCATGGATAGATTTTTGTGAGGGAAAGAAAAGGAAATACCTAAATCTTGCCAAAAACATACCATGAGATCCTTTTACTTTGAGCTCTAGGGTTCCACCAAAGATCTCTTCCTCCATTGTGGTTACTCTTGAATCAGTCCAGAGTACAAGTTCAACCTGTAGGGATGTTGCACCTAAACCTCCATGTCCCCTCAATGTGGTTGTACCACTGGATCCAAGAAGAAGATTAAGACTTAGGTCCTCAACAAGGAACCCTAAGCCATCTTTTCAACCAAATTTTGTATAAGAACCTATTCATATTATACAAGATGAACCTACTACATACCCTATTCCACATCCAGCATCTCAAGAGGATTCACATGAAGAAATTCTTCCTCTCACTCAAAAGAGAAGAAGAAACTTGATATTAGCTACTGATGATGATGAAGTAATGGCTACAAAAACTCTTGATAGCCTATAATAGGAACCCACTACCAATGTAACACAAGATAAAGAGGAAGTGGACACTCATTTTCCATAAGATGTTTTTGAATAAACTATTCTTTTTACTTCAACATAGACATCCATTGATAAAGGTAAAGATCCCATGACTGAAGAAGAAGCCCAACCATCCAAAGAGACATAAGATGTAGAACTGCATCATGCCTTAGCATTGTCCCAGCTAGAAGCTAAAGTCAAACATAATGCAGAGGACATTAATTAGCTACTATATTTAGTCTAGTGTAAGGATTTTATTATCTCTCTTTTATTACAAAATATATAAATCATTTAAACTTAGTATTTTGAAAAGGGTGAAGAGATAATATCCCTACATAAAAAATTAGATAAATCTAAGAATGAAATTATTGATATGTGGAGTTGTACCAAGAAACTTGAAGAAGATAATGTGTCCTTGAGAAGGAATCTCCTTAAACTTGAATAAGAGAATACCTCCTCCATCTCTTATAATGTGCCTCCCAAACCTATGGTAGAACAAGGTTTTCAAACCATAATTTCCTACCTTGATGTCAGAAGTCATTGGGAACAAACTTGTTTTGAGCTTGGAGAATTGAAGAAACAAAACAAAATTGTTAAGAAGGCAAAAAAAAATGCAAGAAGACTTGACACAAGTAGAGTAGTAGGAAGAACAAGCCAGACAAACTATATAGTTTACCTGTCAGCTTGGTGAAAATATTTTAGCTTGTAGGAGTCCATCTCCCTCATATAGTTTATTCTTACATGAACAATTATTTAGATGGTATTTATTCCAAATATTTTGTGGATTTCCACATGAGATTAACAAAAGTGAAGAATTCTTGACAGTTTATCAGAAAAGTATTCTTGATAGACAAGATTTATTGTGTGAATTTTATCTGTGTGATATTATTTTGGAAAGCACTAATGATTTCTTAGTCAATATATTTGTTGGTGAGTTAAAATTGATATCCCTTATCTCTATATATATGAATCAAATAGCATGGTAGGATAAATATAATGATCATGTAAGTATAGTAAGAGAAGTTGGTATTTGCATCACACCCCAGTTTTGTAATGCATGGTAGTTACTGGCAAAATTCAAAATGTTCTATTTCCAATGTTCTAAAATACATGATCACTATCTTCACACTCTATAGGATGGTATTATAAAATTTGAATTATTTGTTCAACATTTTTATAATCAAGTGGTAACTACCTATAGTCAATGCTAGAATTTATTGGCAATCCCTTTGAAAAGGAAAGAAGTTCTTTCTCCTACTACTATAAGATGGACCCTAAGGAGAGTTGAGGACATCAATCAGATCATGCCCAATGTACTTCAAGAAGGAGGGAAGAAATTGTGGATTGTGATGATATTTAAACCACCTCTATTTCTTTCTCCCATGTCTCCATGGCATAACATAGGGCCATAGTCTGAGGACCAATTTTCTCTTTGGCTTCATTTTGTTAATAGGGATATGGTATTTACTTTTCCTCATGATAAAATATTACAAGATTTTTTCTCCATATATGATCTTAGCCTCAAATTGGAGTAGATAATCTACACTTATGAAGACAAGAGAAGATAGTTTGCAATGGGACTTGCAAAAGGTAAGGTGTGGGGGAAATGATGAGTTCACACTATGACTCATTATAACCATGATATATCACCCTTCATAGCTATAAATCTGTCATTTGAGTTTAACATTGCATGTAGTCTTAGGGTTTATAACTATCCAAAAGTATAAGATGAATGTTTTTATCTCTATAAGCTTATATGAGTCTGAGTTAGCATTCTTTACATGATATTATAATTATTTGCATGTTTAGTCTTCCATATTTGATATTTACATGTATTATAGCATCTAAATAAGAGTTTTGCTATGATCTCATGAAGACAAGTGTCATGACCATAAACTAATCTTTCGAACATAGCTTCAAACTTTTCCAAGCATTCTATGGACCTTAACAGATAGCTATAGATTATGATAGTCAAGCTATGAATTATGACAATCAAGCTACGGACTTTGATAGTTGTGCTACAGACTCTCACAACTCACTACAAATTCATCCATAGCAAGTTCCAAGGCATTCCATAAGTTCCTTAAGCTATTTCATGATGATATAGGACTCCTCTAAATACTTTCTATTTTTTAATATGTCTATACATAGACTTGTATTTATGTATAGATTTCCATTTATAGAAGCTAGTATATATAGGTTGTAACTCTAGATAAGATGATATGGATACATTGTATATAAGATTTGGTAACCAGATATGGTTGGAAAAACTATTTAAAAATCCCTTGAGGATCTTCCCAACCACGTGTGGATATTTTTGCAATTCTCTACTCTATATTGGTCATATAAACCAATCTCTTTGAATATCCTCTTGTTTTAGTTAGTTAAGTTGTTACCTAGTATTTATGATAGTTAATTTATTTTATATCCAATAAAAAGTAGATCCATGCTTGATCTACAGGGAGTGAAAAACATTGTAAGAATTGTTGTTTTGAATACAAGAAGATTTTATGGCAGAATACCTTTCTATTTTATGAATTTTATGCATTGATCAAGATAGCTTTCTAAAGACTGAATTGTTTTGAACCTCAATCCAAGGGTGAGCAAGGGTCCACTCCCGAAGGAGACAAGATGTGTAATTTTGGTATTTATAATTTGTTTCTCATTTCTTTTTAATTATAATTAATATAAATATTTTGTGTGATTAGATTGATAACATGTAGGTCAGGATAGATTGTTAATGTGCGTGAGCTTTAATATTTTAACAAGCATTTATCATTTCTTCAATTCCAATAATCTTAATTTTGTAATTTAGCTTAGAGTGTGGATTTGATATTTGATTTTAGTGTGTTTACTTTTCAATAGAATTGTGTTATTGATTTCAAAGCACTTCATTAAGTTTGGTGTGTTTAAATATTAAGCAAGTGTCTTTATTTCAAGCATTTAGTTAAGACATTGGGAAGTATGAACTTAGGATAGATCAACTCCAAAAACATTCAACCAACACTATTAGTTGAACCTAATAAATACCTTGTTATAGACAATCTTAGACACTAGCCCTGGTAAGAAATGACACCAACATAGATTGGTTAAATGAAGGGATACCAATGACATCCATCACAAACCAAGGGAGATAGCCCTTCAATCTAGAGGTTTACTCTGCTATAGGCAACCCACATTCCTAGAGGAAATCCCATGTTCAACTCAATTTGGATAAGACTTGAACTACATATCTAAGGGTGAAAATTTGAATGGAATAGTTTTAGCATGCTCGGTGGGACTAAGATCTAAGAGAGTGGAAGAATTTTTGGTGTGTTCTTCTACCTATCAATTTTGGGAAGCATTCAACAAACACCAAAGGTAACTATGAATGCAATCAACTGGTTATAGAATCCAAAGTACTTATTGTGAAAAGAATTTGCTAAGATATCATGTTTTCATTTGACTAATGAGGTTAGCATGGTTGGATATGATGAAATTATCTACTATATACCTCCCTACCAACCTTGTCATAACCCCAATTATGTGTCTCAACAACCCTATCAAACTTTTCACCCTCCTTATGAGCCATGGAAATCCTATGGTCAGTCTATTCGACCTCTATATGACAATTATGTTATTGAGGAACCCTATGAAGAAGCCTATGAGGAAAGATATCAAGAATAATATCAAGAAGAGTATCCTTATCAGCCCAAATATGATCTATATCAACCTCAACCTAATTCTTATCAGTATTGTCATGAGGAATCAAATGATACCATTGATTATGAATAAATATTTAAGGACTTAGAAGATCAAACTAGGAAAATAAATTTAAAATGTTGAAGTTCACCAAAACCTCCACTATTACCCTCCTCCTCCTGATTCAACTCCACCTCAAGACAAATTCTTGTTGGCACTCATTCCAAATGTGCTAAACTTAGAAAAGGTGAGGATAAAATGGGATAAGGAACTTGATGTGATCCCTATTAATCTCATAAATAAGTTTATAAATTCATCTCAATTATTTTTAAATAAGTGGAGGTTAGTTGAAGAGGAAACCAACTACATCATCAATGATGATTTGCATGAAATGAGATGTTATATCCAATGGTGGGTATATATATATATTAGAGATGTGGGAAAATCAAGATGTTGAAGATCAACTTGGAGCTATTGACGAGCCTCAAGAAGGCTATGAGCAAAGTGAAACTCTTGTTGAATAAGTTACCTCTTCCATTGCTCAAACCATCTTATCACCTCCCCAAGAGTCTATTAAATAAACCCCCATTCCCAAGCCCATTCATGAGCCCTCCACCACACCTCATACTCCCTCTCAAACCCATGAACATATTCACCACCCTTCCACCTCATCCCTTCTTGAAGGAGAACCCATCTAATTGAATATTAGTGAAGAAGATCAAGCTAAATTTGTAGTTGATAAGAAGATAACTCAAGTTTCTATGATGAAGAGTTCATTATATGAACTCCCGTTAATGAAGACAAGTATAAATCCATATTCTTGGGTGAATAAAGAGAAGACCTTGATGATCTTGTAGATGTTAATGAAAATTTTGATCAAGAAATGGAAGAAGAAGCTTTGAAGAATGACATCACATCAATTGAGTTGGTTAAGACTCATGAGCAACATCAAGATAGATGTTGAAGACACTAATGGCTCCATGGATAAAAAAGAGTTAGGGCAGAGGTTCAATGAAATTTTTGAAGAATGTTAAGTCCTTCAAAATCCTACACCTCATTTTGGTCAAGTTGAAGACACTCTTGAAGATGCTTTGCCTCTTTAGGGTGTGTTTCAAAAAGAAGATAGTACGCCACCAAAACTTGTGTAAGTTGAATCTAGCCTTAAAGTTGAAGACTCTTCAAGTAATCAATTTGAATTTGATCAAGTGTTAATGAACAAGAAGATGAAGTTGAATTTTTGGTTCTTGAAGAGAAAGAAGACAAAGGTGATTAACAACGACATATTGAGTTCCGTCAAGAAATTGAAGGCATTTTCAAGTTTGAAGGTCATGTGCACTAGGATAATACACAAGATGTCTTCATTGAGGACAATGATGAGAATTGGTTTGAGTATCCAAAGCTCCTTGAAGAGCTTGATGAACTTGCATCAGTTCATGGGAAGACTAATGTCATTCAAGGTGCCATGAAAGTCAAAGAACCATGCTTATATGAAGCATCATTTAACAAAGTTTCAATTAAAGAACTCCATAAGAAGATTGTGGAAGTACAAGAAAAGTTCAACTTCATAAGTGACATGTTTTAAGTTGTTATCATTGTATTTGATATCATGCCAAGAGGATTGGCAAGCATGAAGGAGTTGAAGATATCAAAACCAAAGCTCGAGAGATAACTTGCTTAATTCCATCCTTATCTCATGGATCAAAAGATGGTGCATGGTTCCTCTTTGATCTAGGAGGAAGATATTGTATTCAAGTTAGTTTATAGAGATTCTAGTTTCTTAAGTTGTTTTTATGTTCCCTAAGTGCTTGATAGCACATGTGTGTGTCTTACTTTGTTTTATGTCTTTTTGTCTTTTTTTTTTGTGTTTTGAAGTTCAATCAGGTTTTTATGTCATGTTCAAAGTCTATTCAGGTCTAATATTGAGTGCAATGGATTCTACTGCCCAATGGACATCCAAGGCAACTAGTCCTATTACTATTATAGGCATTCTACCCCTATGAATCACCAAGAATGTTGATCAAATTTGACCCCAAGTCAAATTGGTCACCCCCTATAAATTAAAACTTGTCATGGTCTTCGGATGTGATCATGTCATACTCTATATGGTCCTTAGAGTCTTCATTTAACCTTGTTACCATGGTTTAAGGTTAGTTTGAAGAAGTTAAGGTAAAATCATATTGTGGTCATATAGTGGTTTTGGCATGTCATGAGGAAATAAGTCACAGTAAAATTTTATCATAGGTTATTAGGGGTTAATAATGTAATTTAATATGTTAAACATATTTTAACAACATTTAATGAAGTTTTGGAAAGTTTGAGGATCATTTGCTAGCTCTAATGTGTTGAAAATACATGAAAATGTGATTTTTGGTTAACTCATGTGTATGTCAAATTTATCTAAGTGAAAAATTTGTACCATACACATAAATATATTGGAGTATTTAATCAATTATAACACCTATCATCATGTCAAAGAAATGTTAGATTCTTGGATTTCAATGCCATATTGAAGAGTTAGAGAAAGTTGTATGAACTTGTTGAAGTCATGAGCAAGTAAAAAAAATTTAGAGGTGTACTTTCATATCCTAAAGTTTATAAAAAATCTTATAAGGAAGTTTTATATCCAATTTTTTTATAAAATCACTTCTCTCTTCCATCGCTCCATTCACAAACTAGTGAAGACAGGTTTCAATCACCTGGTATACATTGTACAAGTAGATTTGGGGGATGATATTTTGTAAAAAGTTTGGGACCCATATGGGATTCCAATTTGTGGCATTTGTTGTTAGATTAGTTCTCGTATATTTTTAATAATTGTTAAGAAGACAAATTGATTTTTAAAGGCTTAAAACCCCACAAGCTGAGTTTAGAGCAACTCTAATGAAAAATTTGAATTCATGGCTGAATTAAACTAGATATATTGAGTTATAATATGTATGTATATGCCTCATACATTTTAATTAATCATGGTGGCATGTGTGGATGTCTTTTTGGGATGAAAAAGTGGCCCTTGGGCATAGTTTGCAGTAAATAGAAAATTTTCTATGTTGTAGAGTTTCTCCAGGTGGTATGAGTAATTTGAGTGAATTTTAATTTCCCTATAATCTCTTCTCAATCCATAAATATCCTTCTAATTATTCATACAATTCGTACTAGTTTCAATTGGTCACATAACTCTATTATAGATTATGTTCTATGTGTCTAGAAATTTAGGTGACTTGAATGGTTAAATGTGTATCTATAATATTTGAGAGTTATGTTTCCTAACCAAGTATGTTGATGCAATTAAATTCATGGTTTCTTAAGCTCAACAATCCTATTTTTTCTTTTCAAATGTTCTTACATAAGGTTGTATAATTATAAGTCTGAAGACCTGTAGGTCTGTAATTCCAAGGTGAATTCAATGGTGTCAAGGTTTTGAAATGTTATCTAAGAATGAAACAAGGAAGTGGTCTAGTTTGAAAAGGGTCATGTACATATGAATATCTCTAAGGCACCTAGAGAACATGAGGTTGATGATAAGCAATCAATCATACCTATTGACATAGTCACCTACAGGTCTATAGGCACGATCAAGTGTTGACAGAGGTTATGAACTTCTTTGAAGATGCTATGAGTTTGAAATGTAGTGAAAATTTCTCTTGATGAGAATTTAGTGTTGTAATATGGCATGGTATATTTTAAAAGGTTATTTTAACTCCAAATATATAGTTATATTCTCAAAACAACTACCTACAACTTGTTGTAGAAAAGTTGTCTTGGACAATGACAATGATGAAGCTTAGAGTTTCAAAATAGTGAAAATACCTCAAGGCATAAATAACATGATAAAATAATTTTCAAATTTGAAGGATTAGATTGATAAATTCATGAAGCTCTTACATATAGTCAACTACCCTAACACCAACTACAACCAAGTTTGAAATTGGTATTAAATGGTGATGTTGATAAGATTAGAAGTTCTAAGACACTGAAAAGGTCTCTAGGTGTCAATAACAACTGATCAAAGTCTTTGAAAAGGTTTGAGATTGGTTTTTGAGTTTTTAAATTAGTTTATAAAACCTAAAACATAGTTAAGACCTCTCAAACAACACTTAGATCCAACCTGGACTAATTTGGTCTAGAGACAACATATTGATGAAACACAGAGATTCAATATGTTAAGGAAGGCACTCAGTATATCAAAATCATAATAGGAGTTTCAATGTTTCACAAGGAATCTTAAAACATCAAACAATATAGACTTTTCAAAAGGATACACACAGTGAGGGTAAAAACAATCACCTGTAGTTCTATGTTTGGATGACTCAAGTACCTCAAAATGATACTCAATGGTTTGTGTGAATGTTTGAGGGTAGAAAATATATCAGGGTTCTAAAATGATTAAAATCAAATAGTTGTAAACAAGGGAACAAGAGGTCAAGATAGAGATAGGTGCCATAATACAATTGTGTATATATAACCCAAGCATAGGTCTACCTTGTGAGAAATTGGTGTTTTCTTGAGAGGTTAGAAGTTTGTAAGATCTAAGGAAGAGTTAAACATGTAAAAATGGCTTTTAAAGGTTGAGATAAAATCACACAACTCCCTGACTCATTTGAAGATGGACAAACACTAGATACCATGCATACTCACTCCAATAGAAACCTATAGCTTGTGTACTTTTGGAGGTCTAGATTTTATTGTGTGTAAAGAATGTTTGATATGAGGGAGAGTGAGATAGTTTAATGTGATTTATTCACTCTAAAATATCCTTAAAATTTTATAGATTATTGACAGACCCTATTCTTCACTCCTAGTAGTCCTAAGAGCATATAGAATCTATATAAGTAGTTAGGCCTAGAGTGGTGAAGCATTTAGTTGAAGTGAAGCCTTGATAATGTGATGAATAAAATTTTCAATCACTATATTAGACCCTAAACTCAAACAATAATGAGATAATATAGTCAACTCTGTTCAGACCCCTGCACAGTCCAAAATGACATACACCGGCTTGTAAGGTAGTGAGTTGAAAGATGGCCAGTGAATTAAGATGAATTGGATCTAATATGAAATTAGATAAACTTTAATATATGTATATTTACTTTTACAAACACTTCATGATGTTCCATACCTTAAAAAATGAATGAAAAAGGTGAAAACAAGAAACTAGGGTCACATAGTCAACTTGTCTCACAAACCCTAGGCCTAGAGCAATGAGAGTGCAGAAAGGTTTGATGAAACAAATAAGTTGGAAAGATATTTAAATAGGTAATGGGATATTTATAATACCTCATTTATGTGTTTTATTATCAAATCAAACTCATGAAATACACCTAAAGACTGTAATCTTGCTCAGACCTCATAAAATGCCCAGTTGTAACCCAAGAGGTCAATTTCTCTTACTTGGTACAGATCACACATGCTACATGGGACCTTAGGATGATATGGGAAGTTAACTAACATATTTTACTTCCATTTTTTGTAATTTTTTTGTGGTTTCATTCCCCCATCTTTATGAACTATTGTTAAGAGTTCAAATCACTTTCAGGCTGCCTAGGACAACCATAAGGACCTGATGAGAGAGAAATGAAATTTCATGCCTCCAAATGAAATAGATAAAACTAAAAACCACCAAAAACATCTTCAAAACTCCCTTTATCATCAACCCATGAATTCTTTTATATAATATTATATGCAACTATATGGATTAGGGCTAAAAAGACTAATTTTTTATATTTTGTAGGTCCATACAATAAGAACTTAAAATTTGGCATGGAGGAGGGGGGGGATGTTGTTTAAGTGAATTGCATGATTATTTGGGTTTTTTAATGTGTGTTAATATTTTATAATATTTTTTCACTCTCTTGACAAGGAGGCCTAATTGAGGCCTAGTCAGGAGAGAGAAAGGGGGAAATAAGTATCTCCACTCACTTGCAGAGCATGAAATTAAACCTAAAACTATAAATACATAATGGGTATTATAATATTCCATTAATTTATCACCATCCTCTATACTTTTATCCATGCAATGGGGTTTGCATCATTTTAGGGCTATAAGTAAGAAGGCTTATTTGAGGCTTTTGGTAGATAATGACTTATTTGTTAGAATGCAATATGCATTCATGAGACTGATGGATCTCTCGTTCATGCTATTACCATAACTTCAAAAAATCCATCTTAGAAATTATACACACGTAATAATTATGCATAAGTCTCCATTATCATTTCAAATAATAATACAAACCATAACCTTTCTCTTCCACCAGTCTAGGAAAAGTAATAGGAGTGCCTATTGAATAGGCATAATAGGTTTTTATGCACAATAAATAATTTATTATGTGAAACCATAATAATTGATATGCAATATTTATATGCAAAAAGTAGGTGTGAAAATATTTGACACAACAACTAATTAAATAACTCCCAATAGATCTTAACTCTTAAGTGAGTGCAAACATAGATTAAAAAAACTAGTTTGGTAAAATCCCAAACCACTAGCCAATGTGAACATTCCACTCCAACACCCTCCCTTCATCATATAATAGGGAGTGAGAAAAAAGAAATCAAAGAGACAGATGGGTCCTAGAAACTAGGTTGGATCAAGTACCCATGTATAAATCATAGTCAAATACAAAGTGTCCCTATGGTAACCAATCCATATTTTTAGACTACATAGATGATGAATCACTGTAACCACCAAGTTAAATAAGAACCAGTACTTTGTATGAGGATACCTCTCTAAAAAACATTGATCTCAAAATACTGTAAAAGAATTCACCAAGCATGAAATGTATTACCGCAAGGTGCCCAAAAACTAATAACAATAGCTAAAGTTGAGAGAGAAAGAACATATGCTATAAGGTGTCCCAAGAAAGAAAACAACTCAATACTCGAACATAATTATAAATAGGTGCACTGGATGAAATGAATGCATTCAAATACAAATGCACTCAATCAACTACCTCTAAAAGAAAATGTGATGTGGTAAGGGCTAATAATTATCACAACACTAGAAGCAGTATGTGTACACACACACCCCATAATGCTAAAGTGGGTGTAGTGACTTAAAAAATATATCTATATGAGTGGTACAATCTCACTACAAAACATTAGAATGTTGACACTGGGCTGAACCAGACTAGCTACTCTTTAAAGGGAGGTCAAACTCCATAACAAATCTAAAGGATAATGTCAACATTGTTGGGTGAATATTTTGTCAATTAGCGTACTGATCAACAAAATAGGTCTGATCAACCACAATAGGAAGATTGGTTGGCCAGGTGTGTAGCTTTACTACATCAACCAGAGACAAATCTCTCCTCTCATCAAGGGAAGGTTCCCTATAGATACGTAGGAGCTATATATAATATAAATAAGCAGGAAGTAAGACATAGGGGCAGAATACATCATCCATCTCTCTTATTTTAGAGATGATGCACACAAATAAAGGAGAAAATCTTGGTGTAAACACTAAAGGCACTTCTCTTCTTTCAAAAGTGTTCTTGCAAGAAATAGCAAGAGTTTCTTTCAAATAGTAAAGTAACCAGTAATCAAAAGGGGCATAGTAATAGCAGGATGAAGCAGAACACAAAGTTTCCACCTCAACTACCCAAAGAGTATATCACAAAAGATAATGGGGGCACAAAGTCACCCCATAATCCTTAACACAAAAAGAAAAGAAAAACACAGACTGAAAGCAATTGTGAGATCACAAAGTCTTCCCATAGTTCGTTTAAGGACATTTCCCTATTACCTTCACTAATTTTGCTTAGCAAATTAAATAAATAAGGACACCTTTAGAAGATAGACGTAAGAATGATCTTCTAAAATAACACAAGTCAGAACAATAAAAAGTCTATGAAAAACCTACTTTCTCATTCAGATAAGAATATAAATGAAATTACAACCTGATCTCAAAGTCTCAGTATTCTTATTTCAAAATGGGAAGAGTTTCACTCTTGTAAAATGAAAAGTCTCTCTTACAAATGAGAGAAAATACAAACTTATAGCAACTACCCAAGGGTTGGCACCTTTTTCTATGGGACAGCCCATGCTATAGTTAGCATCTTTAATGTGTCTCTGATTTTGTCTAAAGAGACCATGCTGAGAATAGTGCACTGCCATAACTATGGCATGTCCTTTCATCTGATATGTCTCCTCCTTAATATAAACCATTTGGTCCTTTGCATATTTGTCTTTACTTCATGGAATAAAATAGGTTGCATCCTTATTTTGGTGCGCTCAGAAGTCTACTTGATCTACTATTCCACCTACCAAAAATAACTCTTTTGTAGACATTTCTAGTCCTTTGCATCGATATTCTCTCTTTGAGTCTTTAGGATCTCTTTTCATTCGATCACTTGATTTAGGTTATACCTTGAACCTGTTGAACCACTGAAATTTCATTGGTTTATTGGTTCATTCTATCTCTTTTTTTCTATCACTTCTTGGTTCAATCGCTTCTTCACCCTTTGGTTGAACCACTTGTTTGCTGCTTTTTCTTTGACTAAGGCCGCATTTGAGCTTTTGAACCATGTTGAACCATTGAACTTTGAACTCTTTCAGTTCAAAGTTCAATTGGTTCATTGGTTTATTTTGTGTCTCACTCAAACACTGCTTCCTTTATCTTTCTAAGCTTTGGTTGAACCTTTGAACCTTGAACTCATTGAACCTTTTGGTTCAACAGTTCAATGGTTCATCCGTTGAAGCCCCTTTTTGTCTAAGTCCTTGGAAGTTCCTTTTTGCATCTTTGTTCAACCTTTATAACATCCCAAAGGGAAGGTGTCCCTTTGGGTCCTTGGAAAAGGTCCTTTTTTTGACGTCAAGTGTCCCCCACAAGGGTATCTACCCTTTGGGATTTTTCATGTGACCTTCAGGCTTTTACTTCCCTGGTGAGTTCTTGCTTCTTGAGTGGGCTTTTGGCTCTTGGGATTTTCCTCTCAGTGGGCTTTATCATTTATGTCCTTCAGACAAAATGTCTGAAGGAATTCCTTTGGATAATTTGTCTGAAGGAAATCTTCCTTGCCTTTGCATCTTTCCCACTGGGCTTTTACTTTGTCTTTTGGGCGAATTCCTTCAGATAATTTGTTTGAAGGATTTCACTTTGTCTTTTGCCTTGTTCACTTTTCTTAAGGAGTTCACTTTGTCTACTTTTTCTCGCTGCTCCGCAAGGGCACTTGGCTTGGTTCATAGCCCTCCATAAGGGCACTTGTTCCTTTGGCATTGGGGCAGCCCCTTGAACCTGTTGATTAAATCGATCGATTGAACCAACTTTGGTTCAATATTTTAATGGTTCAATCGATTCATTCTTCATTTTTTGGCTAAGTGTTGAACCCATTTCTTTCCTACAGATTCTGTAGAAACTAACCTTGAGAGTCTGTAGAAGCCAAGTTCGTAGTTTTCTCTAACCTTGAAAGAGTCCGTACACATCTATTTGTGGAGTTCATAGAAACCATCTGTGAAGTTCATAGTTCCAAGCCTACAAAGTCTGTAGATTCAAGCCTGCAAAGTCTGTAGATTCAAACCTGCAGAGTCCATAGATTCAAGCCTGCAGAGTCCGTAGATTTAAGCCTACAGAGTTCGTAGATTTTTGGGAATCTTGAAAGAAAGAGGAATTTGAAAGCTCAAAACAAATTTTGAGAAGGGAAGAGAGAAATCTTGGTCCTGTAGGACCAAGATAGATCATATGTTTTTCCAAAAATGAGTGACATTTTTGGGGACCAACAGCTGGCTCCAGTTGGGGAACTTCCTTCAGGTGAAAACTTGAAACACAGCTGAGGGGAGTAGAAACCAGAATCTCCAATGTTTTGAAGTGTGCCATTGGGCTACAGAGTCAAGCCACCCAAAAAGAAAGGTTCCAAAAATGAAAATGAAATGAACAAAACAAAGCAAAAGACTATATAAATATACATATGTATAGGGGAACTCATCCAATACTTCAAGAGTTGAAGTGCTTCAGATGTTGCCCATTGTGAGGTAGAGAGAAGAGAGTGCCATATTGATACTTCAATAGGAAACTATTTTTATTGTTGAGCTGATGAATAGTAAAAGGGCCCTCCATAGAGAATCAAACTTTTCATGCATCCCCTTTGGTTCTCTTCTCTTGTCCCACAGTAGGACTTGATCTCCAATCTGGAAATCACAATTCTTTACTTTCTGGTCGAAGAGCTTCTTTACCAGACTTTGATGGGTGGTAATTTTTTCCACCACTATAGTTCTATACTCATTTAGCTCAGCAAGGCACATGATCCTCTTCTCAAGTGAGCTCTCATATGTTTGATCTTCAATTGCCTTAGCCAATTTCAATGCTGACAATTCCAAGGTGATTGGTATCTCAGCATTGACACCATACAAAAGTTGGAAGGGAGACATACCAATTGCTCTCTTTGGTGTAATTCTATCTGCCCATAGAGCATCAACCAATGCCTTATGCCAAGTCCTTTGGTTGTCATCCACCAGCTTCTTGATGATAGTCACCAAATTTTTATTGCTTGACTCAGCCTGTCCATTCCCTTGTGAAAAGTAATCAGAGGAGTGGGAGAGTGTAATTCCATGGTAGAAAAAAAATTGAGTAATCTCCTGAGAAGTGAAATAGGCTACATTATCAGTGATAATTTTGACTGGGACCCCAAACATGGACATGATGTTCTCTTTGAGGAAATTGCATACTACTTTTAAAGTAGCATGTTTGGTTGGAACTGCTTCCACCCATTTAGTGAAGTAGTCTATTACTGTAAGGACATAATCATGTCCAGCACTTGACGATGGGTTTACAACACCAATAAAGTCAATTCCCAATTATTAGAAAGGCTCCTCAATGACCACTGGTTCGAGAGGTAGAGCAGCTAGCTTGGGCCTTCCAACAAATTGTTGGCATAGTTTACATCCCCTGACCCACTTGTATGCATCTTGAAAGAGAGTTGGCCAATAATACCTAGCCCGTAGGGTCTTATGGGTAGTCACAAGGGCAAAAAAATGTCCTCCACAGGCCAAATTGTGGAAGGACTTCATAATTTGGCTTTGTTGCTCCTTGTCCACACAGCGAAGGAACGTTCCATCAAGGCTCCTCTTGTATAGGCCATTGTCCCAGAAGACAAAATTAACAACTTTTAGCTTGATGGTTCTCCTTTCTTTATAAGATAGGTTTGTAGGACATTCACCATATGTAAGGAAATGAGAAATACCTGAGTACCACTCATTTGTGGTGGAGACAAAGAGGACTATTGGTGTGTCATCCTCATCCACTTCTGGTTTTTCATTCTCTATTCCTCTTGGCTTGTTATCAGTAATTAGTTAGCATAGCCCCTTTCCACATACCAGCTTTGTTGGCTTGATGATCAAATCAAAATCCTAGATCTTTGTAACCCAATTGCCTCTTTTCATCCCAAACTCCTACTGAGTCAGTATAGATTTCATTGTGGTGTCAGGGACCAAGGTAGTAACTCGAGAATTGAGGATGTAGAAATGAAAATGTTTCACGGCCTTCACCACTGCGTAAGCGTGCTATTCCATATTTGAGTAATTCAGCTCATGAAGGAAATGGGAGACTCCATACCTTCTTTATTCCATTAAACTAGAATTTTTGAAAGCATATGTTCTGAAGCATAGCTGCAAATGGTGAACTCTTTGCTATAGTCTGGACAAGCCAGAATTGGAGCATGGGCAATGGCAGTCTTGATATCCTCAAAAGCCAACTTGCCTTCTTCAGTCTAGCTGAAGGTGGCCTTTCTCTTCATCATGTTTACAATATGCCTGGTCTTCTTGACAAATTTAGGGATGAATCTCCATAAGAAATTCACCTTTCCAAAGAAAGAGTGAACAACAATCTTGCTTGTGGGCAAGGAAAGCTCTTGGATATAATTGAC
This sequence comes from Torreya grandis, assembly GCA_037957365.1. NCBI lineage: Eukaryota > Viridiplantae > Streptophyta > Pinopsida > Cupressales > Taxaceae > Torreya > Torreya grandis. The sequence continues at coordinate 3,753,536 of JARHVA010001045.1, read as the reverse complement.
TCTATCTGAGTCAATCTTTATGCCTCCTTTGGACACAACATGTCTAAGAATTTTCCCCTCTATTACTCTAAAAATTGACTTCTTGGGATTTAAGGAAATGCCATTCTGGGGGTAGCATTCCAGCACTTGCTGTAAATGGCTCACATGATCTAGGTGATGCTTAGAGAAGACAGTCAAGTCATCAAGATAAACTATGATGAACTTACCCATCTCATCCTTGAAGGCAAGGCCCATTACTCTTTGGAAGGTGGCACCAGCATTTATCAAGCCAAAAGGCATTCTTCTATATGCAAACGTGCCCCAAGGCGTTGTGAAAGCAGTCTTATGCTGGTCTGCTTCACCAACATCAACCTGATTATATCTTGAGAAGCCATCTAGCATTGATAACATCTCTGAGCCTGTCACTATTTGTAGCACTTGATCCATGATTGGCAAAGGATAATTATCCTTCAAGGATGCCTGATTCAAATTCCTAAAATCCACACAAAGGCAAATTTCGCCATTCTTCTTTCTTACAAGCACTATATTGGCAATCCATGTGAAATGATGGATTGGAAAGATTATCCTAGCATTTAACATTTTTGGTATCTCAGATAAAATAGTACCTAATATTTTCATATTATAATGCATGGTCTTTTGCATGTAAGGTGTTGAATCAGCCTTGAGAGGGATGTTACGTCAAATTTCATCAGGCTGGACTGATTTCAAGTCAGCATAGGAGTATGATAAGACATCCATGTATTCATTGAGCAAAGAAGTGAACTTGAAATGCTCTACAAGAGTACAACATTTCCCAACGTTCACAATCTTGGGGTCTTCCTTAGTTCCCAAATTTACTCGATCAAACTCTTGAGATGAGCTTGAATCCATTGGCTGCTATCTGATGAATCTATCATGCTTATCAAATAGCTTCTCAAGGGAAACTAGGCCTTTAGGAATCTTATTCCCTTTTAGTTGCAAGAACTCCTCACCTATGTCTGTATTTGATTCAAGAGTTGTTTCACATTTATGAGGTTCATTGCCTTTAAAAAGTAGCCACTCAAAGCTATCTTTTTGCTCCAAGAAGGCAATGATTTGGTTGTCATTGTTAAATACCTACCAATGACTGGCATTGTCAAGTACACTTGGCTAAAAGACTATCTCAATCATGTACTTGTCTCCTTTAAAATTTGGGTGGGGGACTAAGAGAGTAGCTAAAACAACCAATGCATCTGCCTGGTCATTGAATTCTCTAGGAACTACAAAGATGCTGAAAGCATCAAAGTCTTCAAGCTGGTCCCAAACTAGATTGCGATAATGATGTAATCTTTAATTCTTGGTTTGGTATAGGTTCCTTACCTGACAAACCACTAGTTCGGCATCTCCTTTATCATGAAGGAGCTTGATGCCTTTTTCTCGAGTGGCTCTTAATCCAAGTAACAAAGACTCATATTCAGCTGTGTTATTCATGTTATTGAATTGCAATTTATAAGATGAGGGAAAAATATCTCTTTGAGGAGATATTAACACAACCTCGGCTCTTGAACTAGTAGAAGAGCAGCTGCCATCAAATTTAAGAATCCATACCTCATTTGATACTAATTTCCTTTTGGATTCTTCTTCATCCAGGGGTGGAGATACTTCCACACGTGCCTTGTGCTCAGCCAATTCCTCTACTATTCTAGTTGACTGCATTTCTAGGCTATCATCTGTAGGAGCTTCATCAGATGTCTCATGAACTCCATCTATATACAAAAAGTAGTTACACATGCTTGAAGACTCAAACAAAATTTGAGCTTCAGGTGCTAAGGTCTGAGTAATCATATATTTCACTTCCTTCTTTGGGAGCAGCCTCTTCATAACACCCTTGACTGGAATCCTCACCTCTGATAAATCCATGCTCAATTCACCACCAACATTCCTGTAGAAATTCTACCTTAGAAGGATGCCATATCATGTTGGGACATCTGCTACTAAGACAATCATCTTGATTCTTTTGTCTGGAAAGGCAACAAACACAAATTGGGCATCTTTAATTTGTCCCAATAAAGGCACTTGCTTGTTCTCCATGGAGAAGCATCTACCAAAAGTTTTGGTCAATGTGAGATCAATGGATTCAGCCACTTTAGTAGGCATGACATTGTCTAAAGCTCCAGAATCAATGATGCAGGTATTTAGCTGGTGTCCATTTATCAGCAATGAGACATAAAAAATTTCAGTCCTACCAGGAGCAGTAGGGGCAGTGGTGACAAGGTTTTTGTTGGTGGGTGCATTCTTAGTAACATCATGTGTCACTTTGGGAATTGCTCGCTCAACATGGATGTGCTAGTTTTTAATGAATTGAACCAGTCTGTCTAATTGCTTAGGATGGGACTGAAAAAAACAAATTCAGACATTTGAATTTTGGTTCTCTTGATATGGTCAATGATATCAAATGTCTGGAATGAGCTAGGAGCAGAGGATTGGAGTTCATCCTTTTGATTTTTTAAAGGGGGAGGACTGGAGTGGAAAATTGAAGTAAAAGGCATAGGGGAATTTGGGGTATTTACCTTTTTTGAAATCACCAGGTCCTTTGGCTAGAAAGGAAGAGTGGATCCCTGCTTAGCAATTGAAATTATTGGTTGAGGTTACTCCTCTACTTTCTCCTTATCAGCTTGTTGAGTTGATTGATTCTTAGACTGGGTGAATACATCATATGACCCCTCAGCTGCATTACCTTCACTTCTAGGTTCATCTTGATAGTTTAGGAAACTAATATGGGAGTCTCTAGCTAATTCTTCTTCCTCCTCAGTGAAGAGATTACCATCATCTTCAGGATTCAATTCAGGCCGGAGTGAGAAATCTGCTTCAGCTTCAAGATATCCAACTGTCGAGTTGTTTGGAGGTGCTTCAAGGGCAAGGTTCCTCTATGGAGGAAGGCAATTTTGTTATCCCTAATTCTTGGTAGCATTGCCTTGGTACGCTTGATTCTGAAATGTCCTCCTAGGCATATCTCTATATGTAGGAGCAGATGACATCCCTTGTGCCATTTGCTTTCTGAGAGCTAGCATTTTATTTTCTAGATTTTGTACCATTGGGTCAGTGGTGACTGCAGGTGAATACTCAAAAGATGAAGAGGATTTACCTTTATTAAGGTCTCTCCTTATATTTCCTACCAAGATAAGGTCATCTTCTACCTCAATAGCCAAGTCCTGAGCAGTAGTAAGGTCTATGTGTCTGGCTCATCTCAGCAAGAAACCCACTTCAGGTAGTTGTGAGTTGATGAAGAAGCATTTGAGGTTCTGAGGCATTGGCTAGGTGACCATGGGAATCCTGTGCCTCAGCTTGTTGAACCTAGCAATAAAATCCCTCATAGGTTAATGAGGCTCTTTCTTCATTTGAGTGAGCTAGGCCAGCAAGGCATGTTCATCTTCTACAGGCTTGAACTTGGCTTCAAATTTGTCTTTTAGAGTGTCCCAGTTAGTCACTGATCTAGCCTACAAGTGGTAGAACCAGTTTATAGTAGCACCTTGTAGTGTCTCCACAAATAGCCTGACCATTATGTCTTCAAATTCCACTCTTATTACACCATAGGCTATGTTGAAAGTTGTAATGTGTTCATCAAGATGAACCTTCCCATTGCCAAAGAATTTGGGGAAATTATTCCTTGAACTATGTGGAAGCTTATGCAGAGGCAGAGTCAAGTTCAGGGGACTAAAGAATTACCCTAGGGGCCTTAAGCCATGATTTGATTATGCAAAAGTGGGATCACTAATCCAGGTGGAGCATGGATAGGCAAAGTTTGGCCAACAATAGAGAAAGAAGCTCTGCTTTGTGTTGGTAGCCTAGTAGGTCTAGGAGGAAGACTCTTAGTTCATCTAAGGTGAGGTTGTGGAGGAAATAACTCAAAATTACTCTGCTGCACCAACTCAAAAGTAGGGTCAACAACACCTTGATATTTTTGGCCTTTGGTATAACGTGGAGTTGCCAGATTGTAGAACAAAAAATGGAAAAGAGTAGGATCTACTTTAGCTTGAAGTTTGAGACTTCAAACTACGTACTCTTCCCCAGTGGAGTCACCAAAAATTGTTGGGTGAATATTTTGTCAATCAGTGTACTGATCAACAAAATAGGTCTGATCAACCACAGCAGGAAGATTGGTCAGCCATGTGTGCAACTTTACTACATCAACCGGAGACAAATCTCTCCTCTCATCAAGGGGAGGTTCCCTATAGATACATAGGAGCTATATACAATATAAATAAGCAGGAAGTAAGACACAAGGGTAGAATACATCATCCATCTCTCTTCTTTCAGAGATGATGCACATAGATAAAGGAGAAAATCTTGGTGTAAACACTAAAGGCACTTCTCTTCTTTCAGAAGTGTTCTTGCAATAAAAATTAGGAGTTTCTTTCAAATATTAAAGTAACCAGTAATTAAAAGGGGCGTAGTAATAGTAGGATGAAGCAGAACACAAAGTTTCCACCTCAACTACCCAAAGAGTATATCACAAAAGATAATGGGGGCACAAAGTCTCCCCAGAATCCTTAACACAAAAAGAAAAGAAAAACACAGACTAAAAGAAATTGTGAGAGCACAAAGTCTTCCCACAGTTGGTTTCAGGACACTTCCTTATTACCTTCACTAATTCTACTTACCAAATTAAATGAATAAGAACACCTTCAGAAGACAGATGTAAGAATGATCTTCTAAAATGACACAAGTCAGAATAGCACAAAGTCTGTGAAAAACCTCCTTTCTCATTTAGATAAAAATGAAAATGAAATTACAACCTGAGCTCAAAGTCTCAGTCTTCTTTCAAAATGGGCAAAGTTTTGCTCTTTTAAAATAAAAAGTCTCTCTTAAAAATGAGAGAAAATACAAACTTATAGCAACTACCCAAGGATTGGCACCTTTTTCCATGGGACGGCCCATGCTGTAGTCAGCATTTTTAATGCATTTCCAATTTTGTCTAGAGAGACCATGTTGAGAACAGTGCGCTACCATAATTATGGCATGTCCCTTCATCTGATATGTCTCCTCCTTAATATGGACCATCTAGTCCTTTGCATATTTATCTTTACTTCATGAAAGAAAATAGGCCGCATCCTTGGTTTGGTGCGCTCAGAAGTCTACTCAATCCACTATTCCACCTACTGGAAATAACTCTTTCATAGACATTTATGGTCCTTTGCATCGATCTTCTCTCTTTGAGTCTTCAAGCTCTCTTTTTCGTCAATCGCTTGATTCAGGTTGAACCTTGAACCCGTTGAACCACTGAAAGTTCATCGGTTCATTGGTTCATTCTATCTCTTTTGTTCTATTGCTTCTTGGTTCAATCGCTTCTTCGCGCTTTGGTTGAACCATCCGTTGAACCACTTGTGTGCCACTTTTTCTTTGACTTAGGCCGCCTTTGAGATTTTAAACCATGTTAAACCATTGAACTTTGAACTCTTTCAGTTCAAAGTTCAATTGGTTCATTGGTTTATTCTGTGTCTCACTCAAACACTTCTTCCTTTATCTTTCTAAGCTTTGGTTGAACCTTTGAACCTTGAACTCGTTGAACCTTTTGGTTCAACGGTTCAATGGTTCATCCATTGAAGCCCCTTTTTATCTAAGTCCATGGAAGTTCCTTTCTAAGTCTTTATTTAGCCTTTGGAACATCCCAAAGGGAAGGTGTCCCTTCAGGTCCTTGGAAAAGGTCCTTTTTCTGATGTCAAGTGTCCCCCGCAAGGGTATCTACCCTTCAGGATTTTTCATGCAACCTTCGAGATTTTACTTCCCTAGTGGGTTCTTGCTTCTTCGGCGGGATTTTGGCTCTCGAGCTTTTCCTCTCAGTGGGATTTATCATTTATGTCCTTCAGACAGAATGTTTGAAGGAATTCCTTTAGACAATTTGTTCGAAGGAAATCTTCCTTGCCTTTGCATCTTTCTCGTCGGGCTTTTGCTTTGTCTTTCGGGCGAATTCTTTCGAATGATTTGTCCAAAGGATTTTGCTTTGTCTTTTGCCTTGTTTAATTTTTCAAAGGAGTTCACTTTGTCCACTTTTTCTCGCTACCCTCCGCAAGGGCACTTGGCTTGGTTCACAGCCCTCCGTAAGGGCACATGTTCCTGGCTTGGTTCACAGCCCTCCGTAAGGGCACTTGTTCCTTTGGCTTTGGGGCAGCCCCTTAAACCTGTCAATTGAACTGAATGATTGAACCAACTTTGGTTCAATGGTTCAATGGTTCAATCAATTCATTCTTCATTATTTGGCTAAGTGTTGAACCCATTTCTTTCCTGTAGAGTCCGTAGAAACCAACCTTGAGAGTCCATAGATTTGAGCCTACCTGCAGAGTCTGTAAAATCCAAGTTCATAGTTTTCTCTAACCTTGAAAGAGTCCATAGACATTTGTTTATGGAGTTCATAGAAACCATCTATGAAGTTCATATTTCCAAGCCTGTACAGTTTGTAGATTCAAGCCTGCAGAGTCTGTAGATTCAAGCCTACAGAGTCTATAGATTCAAGCCTGCAGAGTCCATAGATTTAAGCTTGCAGAGTCCGTAGATTTCTAGGAAGCTTGAAATAAAGAGGAATTTGAAAGCTTAAAACAAATTTTGAGAAGGGAAGAGATAAATCTTGGTCCTGTAGGACCAAGATAGCTCATATGTTGTTCCAAAAATGAGTGACATTTTTGGGGACCAACAAACATCAAAGATACAAATACAAATTTCTCAAAAAATATGTCCATGATGGTGATGGGATAGTCAACAACATAAGAGTAAAATGTTCAATATGGAGCATATAAAAATGAATACAAAGACTCCATGACTCTTAGTATTACTATAAACAAAATTCCCATCGACTAATAATATCACCAAGCAACATAAAAAATTACACAATTTAATCAAAGTGTAGTGGATGGTAACTTTGAAAATAGAGATATAGGCTCCAAAAAACACATCTACCTAACAAAATCTTAAAAAACCAAGGAGAATCAAAAGGTAGGAGGAGCAATGTGTGGCTGAAGAAGCTGAATCATGGAGGAACTTCACCTATAGATTCCTCTCAAAGAACATTGTCTACACCTCGAAGAATGATAAAAAATTCCAACCCAAATGAAAATAAATGGTGGATGAAGATGCCTGAATATGTTTGGGTGCAAATTCCATGGTAGAAGAATGTGAGGTAACATCCAAAAATGTTTTAGGTAGATCATGTCTGACCACTATAATCTCAATCTTTATAGGCTTGAGTGAAGGTGTAGAAGAGCCCATATGTAGCTCAATAGCCTCACTAAGAGTGGAGTGAAAAAAATATGGAGCTTTATCAAAAGATACCAATAAAGATGAAACACCTATATCATAACCAAGGTCATGCCAAGCAATCCATATAATAATCTGAATAGGGTGAGTATTGCCTTGTAAATGCTTCCCAATGCCTACAAATTGGTAGTGTGACCCATGGAATGAAGCAAATGGGAGCCAAAGCCAGTGGTATGCTTCTCAAAAGAAGAAGGCATATATGCATGTGTAACTAGAGAAGGATGTGTAGAGTTTTCAATAAAAATAGGCACAAAAATATCATCTATAATAATAGGATTAACATGAACAATGGGCTATTCAAAATCTAGTAGACCACACTGTAAAAGTGAATCAAGTGGATGCGTACCAAATTCACTACAAGATGTGATATTAGACGAATGTTGTATGCCAATGATTTTCTTCTATATAGATCAAATGAGCTCATCCTTTCCATGAATCAAGGAGTGCAAAAGATAATTCTACATCATGAGTTTTTTTCTTCTTGAAGTATCAATAAAGATGCCATAGTATTAATGGGTTGCTTAGGACTTGGTAGGGTACTGTTAAAATTCATACCAAAATAAAAAATAGGATAAAAAACCACTATATCATAATGTGCATTAGTAGGTGGAGGAGGTGAACATGCCTCATCCAAGTGACCACCAATAATCAAATCTACATCATGAGTAGTAAGAATAGGTTGTATAAGTGTCTCATCTTAAAAAAATATGTCCTCACTAACAATCAAAAGGGGAAAAGAAATAATAAGAGAAGATGAAGATGTCAAAGATTCCTCATGCAAATTACTATCAGGAATCACACCCACATAAATGGTAGAAGACAGTGGAGAAATAATGTCAACAATAGAAGAATCCTCACTCTGAGAGGAAAGAGAAGGATGGACATGTAGAGGTGAAGTGACCTCATCAAACAATATAGAAATAATGTCCCATGCTTCTTTAGGTGACATGGAATGTACAATGTGAGTTTCTCAACTATCAAAAACATGGAGGTGAATAAACAAAAATGCCTCATTTTGTAAGGATGCAAGACATACAATATCACCCTCATCTATAAACATGGGAAATTCACCAATAATGATTAACCACAATCCCTTAATATGCAAGTGCATTTGCATTTTGGTTTTCTAGGTGGTGTAGTTTGAAGAACTAAGAGGTTCAATCATATGAGAATACGTACTTGAAGATTGAAAATAATAATAATGATGAAAAATGGTCAGAAAGGGACATCGGTTACCACTAAAAAATGCATCCATGAGTATAATAAGTGGCACATAAGAGGATAAAAACACTCTAAAAAATGGACATCAAGCTCTACCAAAAATGCGTCCTATGTACAAATCACATAAAAATGAAGTGTTTTTATGAGGGGGTCTCCCCACTTGTGAGACTAGACCTCACCCTCCATCTTCGATAAGTGAGAGGAAGGTGTGTGCCAAAATAATAATATAATGACCCTTTTTAATAATTTTAGACCACTTTTTTCAAAAACATGTGCCACCCCTTTACAAAGTTATCCAACCATTACAAATAAAATTAACCCCTTAATTACAAATGGCATTCAAAAATAAGATGGCCCTTTTTTTGAAAAGCTTCCCCCTTGAATTTTATATAACTTGGAAAATAAATTTAATCACCAATTTGTAAAAGATTAGTGCCTCTCTTTTAAATTCTTTGACACAAGACAAAAATTGGTCCCTCCCACACTAGTTTTCCACTTTATAAATTCCCCACTTAAAAAAATATTCCTCTCTTAAATAAATTTCATGACTATATAGCGGAAAGGCTCGTACCTCTAACTACTATCAATGAGAGTTTTAAACAAAATGAGACGACTAGCTAGGCTATGCACCAAACTAAAACAAATTCAACACACACAATAATTATGCACAAGTATCCATTATTTTCTCAAATAATAATATAAACCATAGCCTTACTCTATTCCACCGGTCTAGGAGAAGTAATACGAATGCCTATTAAATAGGCATAATAGGTTGTTATGCACAACAAATAATTTGTTGTGTGAAACCATATTAGTTGATATGGAATATTTGCATACACAAAATACATTTGAAAATATTCAACACATAACAAATAATCAACTAACTCCCAATCAATCTTAACTCCTAAGTGAGTATAAACATGGCTAGAAACAAAACTAGTTTGGTAAAAGCCCAAACCACTAGCCAATGTGAACACGTTCACTCTAACATTATTGGGGATAATTTGAGGCCTAAAAATTGATTATTTTAGTCTAATATGGTGTTAATAGGCTATCCATGAAGTTTGGATGAGTTGAAGAAGACAAATCCAAGTTTTGACACTTGTGTGAAAAATAAGCCTAAGGAAATGAAGAGTCCTCTAGAAACCTTGCAAGAGAAAGAGGTGATGTGTCAAAGAGAACCTATTTGGGTCAATTGAGAGATGTAAAAAACATATAAAATGGGTATAATAAAATTATCTTACCATCAATAAGGCCACTTGTCCTTCAACATGTAAAGAAGAAGAGAAGTTTCAAGAATCTAGTCTAGGTTTCAAACAAGTTTTTTAACTCCCACACTACTTGGAGAGTTAGATCATATTCATAGGAGATACACATGGAATCTTAGACCTGTTGAGACAATTCTACAACTCCTCTTCTTTTTTTAACTCACATGACACTTGTTTACTCTCTCTCTCTCCTATACCTTTCTTCTCTTCTCTCTCACATTCTCTATATATTGAGCCACTTTTGGCTAAGTTTGTATCCTCCACCTGAATAAGGAAAATCCCTATTCATTTTAAACCTTTGATAAATAAATAGTGATTTTTTTTACCTTTTCCATGAGTTTTTTTAATGTTTTTATTAATTAATTGATCTTGATAAGTGATAGATTCTCTTCTTTAGCATGTTGTCATTGTTTGCATTCATATTCATCTTTGAAAGTCTATTTCAGGCCTCTTGAAGTGTTCTAATGAAGTATTTCATGGTTTTTAGTAAGTTTACTCTACACTGGTGTCATTCTATGACCTTTTGTTTGGTCCTCCTATCTTAATTTTTCTTCACAAACCTCCATGAGAAATACTATTACAAGGGGTAGATTTGGATTAGTGTATGTGCAGGTTATGCTTGTGTTTGAAGTGTAATTTCAATTGGTTGGTAGTGGTCAGGTCAAAATAGGTGCATCACCTCATTAGGATAGGTTTAATTTATTTTCTCTCTCTCTTTTTCCATCCAAATGAGCTAGTATTTTAGGTGATGAACTTCAATAGATAAGCCAATGGAGTTATCCCTTTAATATAGAGGTTTACCTATGCTATAGGCAAGCCACAAGCCTAGAGGTAATCCCATGTTCCACTCAATTTGGATAAGGCTTAAAATACCTATCCAAGGTGCAAAATTGAGTGATAATAGTCTCCTCATATAATCTAGAAAGGAGTGGCTCGAATAGCTAGCTGCTTATTTTCTAGAGTGCTGAGGTGAGTTGGTGTTAATCTTGTATTAAAAAAGGTGATGATGTATTCCAACTCATTAGGCATGCACATGATGTGAAAAAATTGCATGTCCGTCAAATTATCTTCTATGTCAAGTTTTAGTTCATCAGATTTACTATGTTAAAGATGATATAGATTGAAATTGGTCTCACTTGGCTTGATCATTACTGAAAAATGGAACTCTTTAAACATCACAATCCATTGACAAATATTCCCATGCAATGCCAGTTTGTTTACTAAGTGTTATCATCAAGAGTTTCACCCTTTAGGAGGTTGTTCAAGACTCCTCACTTAAGTGATAGCATAGAGACACATCTAGGTTGTGGGTGGTCTAATTAGTGAGATGAATCTCTAGACAGGGCTATCCCCCTTGATCATATCACCCTTAGTTATTACTAGACCTATTGATTTTAAAGTAAAAGGGTAAGAGAACTAAAATCAAACTAAAAGAGGGACATGATGCACCAAATTAACACCCTCCACTTGTCCATACTACACTAAGAACATGAATTAGGCTTGAATCTGATCAAACTACTCAACAAGGACATTCAAGTATGAGTATTTCAATATGGAGGTCATAGGCAATGTGTAGAATACAAGGGATAATCAAGAGGCCTAAACAAGACACTAATGATTAAAATCCAATTTTATACTATGCAAAGCTATCCAAACTCACCATGTGACCTGCATGAAGATAATCCATCTGCAAAGACTTAGGAGAGGACAAATGAAAGAGAGTGAAGGCACTACTACTAGCATTCATCAACAATCACACAAGTACACAAATTGAAAAAAATTGATAAGGTAAGAAACAACCTTATTCAACATTTAAAGGCATAGTACAAGTGTTTAGTTGAATATGGATTCACCTCTCTCAACCAAAAGATCCATAACAATCCATTCAAAGCAACATATATAGGAGAAATAAAGGAGAGAGAGAAGAGAGACATAGTATTAAATCCAATGACAAGTGTCACTTTATCCAAGTTAGTTATGATCCAAAAGGAGAGTCTAAGGAATTTTTATCCATCTCTTTGGCATGTGTTTCTTGCTTTATGATGAACTTCTATAGGAATGGTCTATAAGAGACTCCTCAACTTCTTGAATAACTTCATCAATCCCAATTGAAGCTACCTCATGATTGGAGTTGAGGAATGAAAAGTTGAATTTTATTTTCTCACTCATCTTGAACTACACTCTATCCTCTTTGACACTTTTCTATGGTCTACTATATTCTATTGACACCTTTCTTCACACCTAGTCATGGTAGAGATTTTTCTTCATTGGCCATATAGGTTTTCTAGGCCATAAGGTTTGATTTACTTGGTATTATCAATTAGAATGTAAATAATGCATCAATGATAACTTTCTACAAGGTGGAGGATCCTATCTTAAACCCTAAAGACCATATGATGGTATGCCTTATAGATTTAAAGTGATCCAATCCTCCTACTCTATCTCTCCTAGGTGACCATATCACCCTACATAAACATCTCTATACTACCTTAGGTAATTGGACTTGTAGGATCCCTTTTAGAAGTAAGAGATTGTATTTTGGGGTCTAATAAGGTATATGACCTTCCATAACAACCTCCCTAATCTTTTTCATTAGTTCATATATCCAAAATCCCTATTTTGAGCATAAAAACCATCAAAAGTAAAACATTAAATACATCTGTACAATTAAAGGTATAAAAATATTTCATGGTGAGTACCCTCTTAGAGTGAATAATGTTTTTTATGTCAATTCAATGCATTTGGATCCATAAATTTCATCTTCTTTCCTGTTGAGCACTTACTTGGGTTTAAGTAGGGTTTAGGGGTATTTATGTTCTTAACAATGATTCATAAAGGTTTGCGCCTTAACCTAAGAATAAATTCAAATTTGAATTCCATATACCTATTCAACATCCATGAACTCCATTGGCAACCATACACATTGACCGTTGACTTTTGAGTAAAAGATGACCATTTTTACTATTAGACCTGCTTGAGAAGATTGATTTTGCATGATGAGGTGTAAAATTTCATAGTTTTGGCTCTAATTATCTCCTTATGGTATGTGAAACTTTTTATGATGTGTTCAAGTTTTCTTTTACTCCATTCCATCCCTAAAATCCACTACCACCTTCACAAGCTTATAACTAGGGTTTCAGGGTAGTTTAGAGTTGATGGCCCTAACAACCACTATTTGCCATTTTATTCATCAAAAAAGGAGTCCAAACGTCTCAAAATATTTCATAAATTTATTAACCACATACATTAATTATTAATTCTTTAATTTCATCCCAAATGAATAAAATTTCTTCAGTATAGATACATACAGGCTTGCATGTACAAATTTAGGCCTTTTAGGCATAACTAGGCTTATTAACCCCTATCTTACCTCCATTTAGCTTAAAAACCCTATAAATATAATTTTATGATTTATAATTAAATTTAATATCTTATATTTAACTCTCATATACCTTAAGGTTTCAAATAACAACCACATTTCTCTTGAATTTAATTAAATAGACATGTAGGTGGTGTTTTAGGTTCTTGACTGCAAGCTTGAGATGAAAACCTATTAACATTGGTTCTTGGTGGTTTTTATTGATTTTATAGGATGTATCATGATTATATATAACTACTTACAATCACTTAATGTTTTCAATTTCCACCAAATAGTGTGCCTTTCTCAATTCTGCCTACAATAGGCTAGTATATGACCATTTATGCTTCATGGTTGTAAGAGTAATGATTTTCTTCTTCCTTGAGATTTTGATCACCTTGATGATTCAAAAAATATTTCAAATAATTTATTAATTTTCCTCTTTAATTATCAACATACTCCTTAACCCTCATTTGGACATCACCATATGGCATTTTCTCTTATCTACTTGTAACTAGCCTATAGGTGGTTATTAGGCTTAAAACTCTTCCTATGTCCATTTCCATTCTTGAGCCAATTTTGAGGGTTTTTGGAATTTAATATCATGTTTTTTTATATTATTTAAATTATTATGTTCATTTAATTTGTATTTATCAATCTTTTTGATCATCAACTTGATATCCATAGTCCATCAACAAAGTGCCTAGGAAATGACTGCAAATGCACTTTGGTTTCAAGAGATATGAGTGATCAAAGGGTTATAAAAGACTTATTTATTTGTTAAAATAAATAATTCATTTTCCAAGCATATTCACAATGTAAAAATCTTCTTTAAGACCTCAAAAATGTCTCTAAATGCTCATCTTGCCTATATGATCTGGTTGAGTCTTATTTGTGCTCTCTTGATTGTTAACTGAGGGTAGGCCTTATTTAACTATTTTATTTGAAATTTGAGATAATTTAAAGGTGTTTAAGACTTAATTTAGGTTATTATTTACCACCTACCACTTTTAATTATTGATACAACCATCATCAACATATTTTTTTTCTCATGTTGCCTATCTCTTTCACTCTTGAATATTGCAAGTTCACCTTTGGAATGTGCATACATTGAATGTATGCTTGAGGGTACTATATAGTTTATTAAAGTGAAATTTGACCTTTTTGATTATTATATTTGATATTATTAATGTATATGGGACCCTTCAAATGTCTTACATTCATCTTCATACCTATAGAGATCCCCAAACCACTAAACCCTGCCTGCCATCTCTTGGTTTAGTATAAGAAAGGCACTTTGGGAAAGATAATGGAAATTAATGATCATGGGTAAGGTGTGTGAGTTCAATACACATGTGTAATTTATACTTTGGCTCTCACTTCAATCCTAAAACCCATCAATAATACCATTTTGATAGGAAACATTCACTCTCTTCACTCCTACCAACCTACAACTTCTTTTTTGGTCCATCCATACATAAATTATTTGCTTAGTGGTGGTGTTTTGAGACCTCTCATACCCTATATATCCTATCACATTAGCCTCATTTATTAAATTAGTGTTGTCTATCAGACTCACACCCTTGTAAAGGTAGTTTCAAGGCTTCACAATCTGTTGAAACATGAAAACAATCCTACGTTGTGGGTGGCCTAATCAGTGGGTTGAATATCTAGATTCTAAGGGATAGCTCCCTTTGGTGTATAAATTAGGATACCTACTCTACACTAAAAACTTCCATGGAAAATGGAAGAGGTAAAAGGTAAGAAATAAAATTGAAGGGAAATCCTATTTAATGATGGTGAAACACCTGTATTTTGGTTCATCCACTCAATTTGAGCTTCTAAAACATAGATTAGACAAGAAAAGACTAAATATCCAACTCCAATTGACTCCTATGCATCAGTATTTCATGAAAAGGTTTTTATATGGTGATAAAATATTGAGGTAAATGATAGAATAGGCCTGATTCAAGGCACTAACTAGCCACTTACATCTACTATAACTTTAGCTAAAAGACATCAAATACAGAATATGACCTGCATAATCTGATCAACTAGTAACCAGGTAAGAATTAGGACTTAATAAGGAAGAAAATTCCATCACATATGCAAATCACTAATATAAATATACTATACTAGGACCCTGGAATCTAAAAATAATCCTTCTACTTATCTAAAAAGGTTACAAAACTCAATCTTGATAGAGTCTATTTTTTTTAAGAGAGGGATCCTTCAAAACGGTTGAAAAGCCAACTTATATAGTAAAAGCATACAAAATACAAGATATTGGTGTTTTAAAATTGGGTAGGAGATCAACTCCCACATCACACAAGTCTAACTTGAGCTATCAAAAGATAAAAAAACTTTCAAAAATATACTTTTGTCTTATGTCTTACATTAAAAAGCTCTTTGGCATTGGAAAAGGATGGTGGGTCCATCCTAGAATAATTTGATTCATGCATAGAAAGCTACACCAAATCTTCAAAGATAAACTCCACTTGATATGTTTGGAAATTGAGTTGAAACAAAAGAAACTCTTTGTTTGCATAGAAAACAAGGAAGATGCATGATAAGCCTTGGCTAGTCAACTCCAAGTAATTCCATCCTACATGAGATGATGATACACCAATCCTTAGGTAAATAAATTTAGTTTGAACAAGTTGGAAGTGTTGAAATCCTTCAAATAACAAGATAAATCAGAATAGATGTGACACTTTGACAAAATTTCAACTTGAACTCAAGACCAATCAAATATAAATGGCCTTCACTTGAATGAAAAGGGGATTTGAAAAGTGAAGCATCCATGAAATTCCATGTTAAGGTTAGATATGTAGCATTTGAAACTCCATGGTAGCTCCTTGAAGTTCCTCAGTCTTTTCTTCTTAGGCTCTTCATTTTTGTATGTATTCCTTTGGGCTATTGTTTGATCTATAATTCTTTTGAGCTATTTATTTGACTACTTTCCCCATAAAAAGTTCTTCAAATTTTTTGCTTTTGTCTATTTATTTCAGATTTTTGTTTCTTCAAAAAAAATTCTTGGTGATTTCCCATGGACAATTTGTCTGAAACTTTTCTCTTTGGACTTTTCTTTCAGGCACTTTGAGATGAATTTTTCCTTCGAACAATTTGTCTATGACTTTTCTATTTATGGACTTTTATTTCAGGTTTTTTTGCATAGTTTCTACCTTGAACAATTTTTGCAAACAAAATGTCTGAAGGAAATAATGTCTTTCGGAGCTCTATTTTGGGCCACTTTGCCAAAAATACCCTTTTGCCTTCTTGAAAATGCACTTTGAATTTATTAAAAATGCCCTCTTCAAAAGGAAAGTACCCTTCAACTTTCTAAAGTGGACCATTTCCTCATGAAAAGTACCCTTCAGAGTTTTAGAAAAGAACCTTTTATCTTTGGAATTTCTCCCACAAAAATCATTCGGGCAATCTTTCTAAAAGAATTCCTTCAGGATTTTGTAAATGAACCCTTCAAAACTTTTTAAATGGTCTTCAAAATTATAAATGGTCCCTTGGCTTCTTTAAAGTGCCCTTCAAGAACCTTGAAATGACCCCTTTTCAAAAGGAAATTATCCTTTGGCTTTCTTGAAAATGACTTTTCCTTTTTTGAAAAGAACCCTTCGGCATCTTTGAAAATGGTCTTCCCTTTAGGAAAGTACCTTTGGATTTTGTAAATGAACCCTTCAAAACTTTTGAAATGGTCTTTAGAATTTTTGAAAATGACCTTTTTTAAAGAGAAAGTGACCCTTTGGGTTCTTGAAAGTGACCTTTTTATTGAGAAAAGTGCCCTTCAGCTTGTTGGAAAGGACCATTTCTTCGGTAAAAATACCTTCAGGAATTTTTAAAAGATCAATTCTTTCAAAATTTTCTAACTGGACCATTTGGAAAAAATGAAGTGCCCTTTTGAAAATTTGTTTCAGATAAAATGTCTGAAATAATCCCTTCAAAAAGATATCCTTTGGGAAAAATACCTTTGGGAATTTTGGAAATAATTCCTGACACAGACAAAAACCCCAAAAATAAAAACTCTGAAACAATGAACACTTAGTAAAAAAGAGTCCTAAAAGAAAATAAACGTGTACTTCTGGTTAATCAAGTTCACCACTTCTTCTTACTTTGGGCTTTGGGCTAATAGGACCATAACTGACCAGCTAAAAGGGGAAATTTGACCATTCCAAGGAAAGTTTTAGATAATAAGGGTAGTAATTTGGCCTTGACAGGCCAAAATTGCTAACATTTTAGTGACTCAGCTAGGAAACATGCCTACTTTGCTTAAGAAATAGACCATTTACATGAATCTTAGACTCACAAAGTAATCAAAAATTTGATCCATGACTGTAAATTCTCCTTCTAACCTGGCATGAGACAACCTTCATCCTCCAAAACAAGGAGGAAAACACAAAAAATAGGAAAACTAACTAAATAAAGAAAATGTGCAAACAAGCACTTATTTGGGACAAAATATAACTAAATTAATGTGCTTGAACAACACTTGGAGGAAAAAAAACAAATAAACCATGCACAAGGAACTTATCTCTTCAGTAGCAATGTTTTAAATGTATCCCATTGACTGGGATTGGAAGCTCCTCAGCATCCATCTTTGAAAGGTGGAAGGCATTATGGGATTTCTAGGTGGAGATTGTGTATGGGCCACTCCAAAGGGAATCAAACTTTGTGTGCCTTCTTGGTTTAGCTCTATCCTCATCCCACTTGAGGACCAAATATTCTTCTTTGAAAATTCATGAAGAAAATCCCTTATCAAAAGCTCTCTTCACTTGTGCTTGATGAATTTCCATGGCTAGTATGGACTGATTTATTATCTCTTCCAAATCCATAAGCTCGACATACCTGATCTCCATGGGCTCATTCTCTAACAACTCAATTTGATGCATTAATTATAAAGTAGGAAATTCAAGAGAAATGGGTAACCTTGCTTCGTTACCATATACCAGCTTATATGGAGAGTTGGCTATTGATCTTTTGTAGGTGATCATATCAACAGATAGAGCTAACTTTAACTTGAGATGTCATGACCTCTAATTGTCTTGAATATTCCTTCTTATGATCTTCAATAAGTTCTTATTCATAGATTCATCAAGGTCATTGCCTTGTGGATAATAGTTTAATGAAGTGCTAAGATAAATTCCATGTTGGACAACCCATTGGTTGATCCTAGTTCCCACAAAATCCATTACAATATCATAAATAATAGTTGAAGGAAATCCAAATCTAGGAAGCAAACCTTCAAAGAAATCAAGAACATTAGTTTCATTTGCTTCTTTCAATGCCACTGCTTCTATCCAATGTGGAAAGTAATATATAGCAATTAGAATCCATTTATGTCCTAAAATTGAAGGAGGATTTATGAAACCAATGAATTCCAATCCCCATTGGACAAAAGGGTTGATCCAATGCAATTGGTTGAAGAGGTAAGGCTACAAGTTTCACTTTTCCTACAAACATAACACATTGTTTGCACTTCCTAACCCATGCATGGCAATCACCAAATATACTAGGCCAATAGTACCCACCTCTCATGATATTAAGGGTTGTAGTTATTTCAGAATAATTTCCTCCACCATGTCCATCATGGAATTCTTCAAGTAATCTCTGAGTTTGGCTTGGCTCTATACATCTTAGCAACATGCCATTGATATCTTCTTCAATAAAACACCATCAATAAGCAAAAATGGAATTGATTACAACCTGAAATATCTTATTTTTAAAGCACTTAGATGAGAGAGATAAATACCATCTTGGAGATAGATTACTAAGTCATGAAACTAGTTAGAAGGTGAGGTATGATCAGTTGCAACCTCTTCATCATTTGAAACCAAAATAACCTCATTAGTCTCTTACAAGTCTTGAGCTAGATTCTCACAAAGTCCTTTTCCTCTAATCAACTTTGTGACTTTAATTTCCACATCATACTCCATTACCTTGGTTATCCAGCCAGCCCTCTTCTCATTTATATATTTGTTCAAAAGGAACTCCTTGATGCTCGGATGAAAAACCATTAGGTGTATTTTATTGTTATACAACAAGTATCTAAACTTTTAAAGAGGCCTTATAACTAAAACTACCTATTTTTCAACAAAATAATACCTTATTTTATACTCTTCCAAGTCTTAACTAAAGAAGGCTATTGGCTTCTCCAAAGCCCCATGATTTTGTTGCAAAAGAATACCTAAAATGGTGTCCATGTTAGCATATGTATACAAAATGAAATCTTTTATGAAATATAGATTCATAAGTGTAGGATCACTAGCTATTGCCTTATTAATATCCTTAAAACTCTTTATTCATTATTTGGACTAACTAAAGCTCTAATTCTTCTTTAAGATGGCTATAAATGGCTTAGATAAAATGGCAAAATCTGATATATATCTCCTTATAAAATTAATTTTTCCTAAGAATATTTGCAAAGACTTTTTATGCTTAGGCAAGGAGAGTACAATAATGGAGTCTACCCTTTCATAATTTATGCTTAAACCATACTTTGAAACCACATGTCCAAGGAGATTACCATCATGAATCTAGAAGACACACTATTTGGGATTTAGATATACCCCAAATTGCCTACGCCTTTCAAACACTTGCTTGAGATGAACCATGTGATCACTTGCACTCTTTGAAAAGACTATTATATCATCCAAATAAACAAGTACAAACTTGTTAAGAAGGCCTTGGATTGCCTTGGAAGGCCTTGGAAGGCTCTCTGAAAGGTTTCTCTAGCATTTGATAAACCAAAGGGAATATTTTTGTATGAAAATGTCCCCCACTTTATCATGAAGGTTGTCTTAAATTTGTCCTCTTCCTTGACCAAAATCTTATTGTAGCCACTATATCCATCCAACAAAGAAAACCTCTATGAACCTAAAACTAGTTGTAAAATTTATTCCATTGATGGCAAAGGATAGTGATCTTTAAGTGAAGCCCTATTCAAATCATAGAATTTAACACACAATCTAATCTCACCATTCTTCTTCCATAATGGAACAAGATTTTCCACCCAAGTTGAGTGCTTGATTGGAATATAATAACTGAGTCTATGAGCTTATGAAGCTCAGGTCTCATCAAAGGCTCGAGCTTAGGATCGATGGGCCTTTATCTTTGTCTCACTGGTTTAGTTTTAGCCTCTAACTCAATGGTGTGTTGAGATAAACTTGGGTCAAGTCCCTTGATATCACTATATTTCCATGAAAATACATCAACAAAACTTGTGCATAACTCAATGAAAGCTTCCTTTTGTGAAGGATTGCATACCTTACCCAACTTCAAATTCATACCAGCTGTAATCTCTTCATTGGTATAGTGTTCGTCTTTTGTTGACAAGGATGACTTCTCCTTACTTAACTCATCATCACCAATAAAAAAGTTCTCAAGTGTGACCAATCACTTGGGCAACTTATTTTTTTTATTTGCATAACCTAATCACCATACTATTGCAAATACTTTGATTGATTTCTTGCAGAAAACTCAACCTCCTCTTTCAAGAATCTCATAATTTTATTGTCATATTTGAACACTTTCCAATTCTCATGATTATCTAAAATATAAATCCATATAACCATCTTTATATGTGACTAAATTTTTTAACTTTTTATATCAGCTGAGATACTAAATTGTGCCCCAACGGTAGCTAGCCTATCTGCATGTTTATTCTCAACTCTTGATATTGCCAAAATGTTAAAAGATTGGAAATATTCAATTAAGTCCCATATTCTATGCCTGTAAGATTTAAACAAAAAAAATTTCATGTATTTGAAACTCTTACTTGGTGAACTATAAGTTCACTATCATCAAAAAATTACAAGGTGTTGACTTTCATCTTCCTAGCCCACTGCAAACTATGAACTAGTGCCTCATACTCTGCAACATTGTTTAAAAAACCAAACTAAAACTTAAAAAAAGATAAATATATCTTATTTTTTAGAGAAACCAATGTCATTATAGCTCTGGTACCATGTTTATTCCTTGATCCATCAAAGTACAATTGACACAAATCTTCACTAGATTCATCATCTTTAATGATGGCTAGAATTAGTACATCATTCTCATGAAGGCAATACACACCAAGTCCTTCTTATTTAATAAATTTATAAGGATAATTCTCATGTAAATTGGAATCCCACTCATCAAGAAAAAAAATTGGAACTCCATCCAAAGGTGATCCATTTTCTACTCCACTAGTTTCTAGTACATCATCCGAGATGATACAGTTAGTGTTCACAACACTTGGCATATATGGCTTCATATGAAAATGTGCAATAGGTTCAGAATGAATCATTACCTTGGTACCATACCTAGTTATTAACTTCAAATAATTCTAATCAACTAATAAATATACTACAATATTTGAGGTGAAGTCTCTTGAAAGGCACATAGCAAAGTAAGGAGGCAAGTCTACCACAACATCGTACTGAATAGTAACATTGGGACAAGCATGAAATGTCAATTTCAAATATTTGATGATGCCTACTATATTTATTGGTGACCCATCTAATTTCAATACCCCCTTAGTGTTTAGCTCATAAACAAGTCCAAGCTTGTCTGTAATCTTCTTAGGCATGACTTTACTACTAGCTCCACTATCCACCATACAATTATGAACCAAAGTATCACCCACTATCAATGAAAGGTAGAATGGAGGAATTTTATTTTATTTTACCTCATTTTCTTCCACCTTTACCATCTTATTTACTTGATTTACTTGTTTCTTAGTTGGCTGATCTAAATTAGTTAAGACAACACCTTTCTCAACCGATTTTAGAGATAATTTGAGAGCAAAAAGCTCTTAGATGAGCATATATTTTCATCCTAGGATGGAAAGATAATCCCACATGCTAATTCTGATATTATAATTCTTCATCTAATCCACTATACTAAATTGAGACCCACCAACCTTTGGTTGCACTTTCTGAAGCACTAGCTACTCACGAATTAGAGGTATTCGATGAACTTTACTAACCTCTATATTCTGATTTTTATGAGTTGTATGGGTAGAAATTTATTCTTTTGTACTATTAAAAACAAATTTGGGAGTACTTGAATCATTTTTCACCTCGTGTACCTCATCAATAGATCTTCTTTTATCTCTAGTTATAGTTGTAACCTGACCAACTGTATTGTTAGTTTCAACACCCTAAGTAAAAGCAACATGATCATCCACTTACCAATTTACATTAAGGGCATAAGGATGCCCTTGAACTTGTTGAGTCTCTCCTTATGATTCCAAACTTGTATCTTGGTACTGACCTCCTTAAAAAGACAACTCTTCTTGTGTCATTTGTGGCATAGTGATGTTATATGGAACCAAGGCTTGGTTTTGAGCATCATTGAGATTTGAGGACTGCCAACCTGAATCCTGCATCAAGTTGTTTTGAGGTGGGGTGGGAATAATGGCCTTTGAAGTGGAATGATCATTAAGATCAAGGGAAACATATGGCTTAGCTATGTTTATAGCTCCTTGTGTTTGATAAGGTGGTCTATTCTCTCTGAAACCTTGATAAGGAGGCCTTTGATCTTTGAAGGGCTGATAGGTGGTCTAATTTTGTTGTTGATAGGGCCTATTAGCCTAATATTGTTGTCTCTTGAGTTGCACTATTTCATTCCCAAAGTATTTCAACAAGCCTTTTAACTCTCCTATCTCACTAGCTTGACTAGTAGGGAATACAATTTGAGCTTGAGGTGATAGAATACGACCTATGGATGGAATTTGAGGAAATTGAGGAACTTAAGGGGCTGGTATAGAAGTCAATTCTGGGAATATAGGCATTAGAGGCCTTAGATAAAGTTTACCAGCTTGTATCAAACTATTCTCTACCCTTACTACAACCTCATAAGCATTTGGTAAGGTAATACCACCCATTGATTGTATCATTACATTAATGTTAGAGTTAAGGGCTTTCAAATAGTACCAGAATGCATATTTATGGGATGGACTAATCAACATAGGTATCCTAGACCATGTATTTTAAAATCTAAGATTAAAATTAGAAATGAACTCATGGGAGCTCTCTTTATGGTAGTTAAATGTTCAACCAAATAGAGGTGATCATATTTGTCTTCAAATTGCTTGACTAAGGCTACACCCAATTCATCTTAGGTAGAAATGGAGTTCAGTGGTAAGTTTCGATACCACTGCAATGATTTTCCTTTGAAGGAAGCTACAAGCAATCTAATAACAACATTATCCTCAACAACATTATGGACTGAATAGAGATTAGCTACATCTTGGATATGCTCAATAGGGGTTGTTTGATTTTATCTTGAGAAGAATGGGATGCTCTTGAGGGTAGACACCAAAATGTCATCAAATTAGGCTAAATTCAGTGGGCTACCTCTATTGAATGGAATAAACACGTAGTTTTTGATAGCCATTTAGACAATGAGGGTTGTAGTGAATAGAACAGTAAGATAACTAGGAGACGAATATTGTTTTTGAGGATCTAGGTTTGTCCTAATAAACCTTGATCTTTTATCTGATGTAGAAGATAACTTAATAATTTCAAAAGGAATACCCTTTGCTATCTGACCTCATAGTAACCTTTTTCATGAAAGAATTACCTAAATGATTCTATGAACTTTGTAACCTAAAGAATCTTTATCTTGTGATGAAGATAGATATTCTCCTCTACTATAAATGATTCTCCTTAGCTCTAAACTTTAGCTATGACAAAGTAAGTGTCCCATTGAGTGTGCTAAAAAAATTTATCAATTAGACTCGCACCCTTGTGAAGGTAGTTTTAGGCCTTCACAATCTACTAAAACATGGAAACAATCCTAGGTTATGGGTGGCCTAATCAGTGGATTGAATCTCTAGATTTTAAGGGATATCTCCCTTTGGTGTATCAATTAGGATCCCTAATTTATGCTACAAAATACCAGGGCAAAGGGAAGAGATAAAAGGTAAGAAATAAAATTAAAGGGAAATCATATTTAATGATGGTGAAATACCTATATTTTAGTTCATCCACTCAATCTGAGCTTCTAAAACATTGATTAGACAAGAAAAGATTGAATCTTCAACTCTAGTTGACTCCTATGCATCAGTATTTCATGAAAAAGTTTTTATCTGGTGATCAAAGTTTGAGGGAAATGATAGAATAGGCCTGATTCAAGGCACTAACTAGCCACTTACATCCATTGTAACTTCATCCATAAGACATCAAACATAGAACATGGCCTGCATAATCTGATCAACTAGTAACTAGATAAGAATCAAGATTTGACAAGGAAGAAAAATCTATCACATATGCAAATCATTGACATTAATACACTATACCAGCACCCTAAAATCTGAAAAAAAATCCTTCTATTTATCTGAAAAGGTTACAAAACTCAATCTTGACATGGTCTATTTTTTTTAAGAGAGGGATCCTTCAAAATGGCTAAAAAGCTAACTTATATAGTAAAAGCATACAAATCTAAGAGACTGGCATTTGAAAATTGGGTAGGAGATCAACTCCCACATCGTACAAGTCCAACTTGAGCTATCAAAAGATAACAAAACCTTTAAAAATATACTTTTATCTTATGTCTTGCATGAAAAAACTCTTTGGCATTGGAAAAGGATGGTGGGCCCATCGTAGACTAATCTCATTCATGCATGGAAAGCTACACCAAATCTTCAAAGAGAAACTCCACTTGATATGTTTGGAAGTTGAGTTGAAACAAAAAAAAGTCTTTATTTACATGGAAAATAAGGAAGATGCATGATAAGCCTTGTTTAGTCAACTCCGAGTAACTCTATCATGTATGAGATGATGTTACACCAATCCTTAGGTGAATAACTTCAGTTTGAACGAGTTGGAAGTGTTGAAAGTCTTTAATTAACAAGATAAATCAAAATAGATGTGACACTTTGACAAAAATTCAACTCAAACTCAAGACCAATCAACTCCAAATGACCTCCATTTTCATGAAACGGGGCTTTGAAAACTAAAGCATGCATGAAATTCCATGTTAAGATCAGATATGCAACTTTTGAAACTTCATGTTAGCTCCTTGAAGTTCTTCGACCTTTTGCTCTTGAGATCTTCATTTCTACATGTATTCCTTCAGGCTATTGTCAAGTCTATAATTCTTTTAGGGTATTTGTTTAGCTACTTTCCATCGAAAAAGGTCTTTGGATTTTTTTCTTTTGTCTATTTCTTTTGGAGTTTTGTTTCTTTGGACTTTTTGCTTGGTCCTTTCCCGTGTATAATTTTTCTATGACCTTTCTCTTTGGAATTTTCTTTCAGGCACTTTGAGATGAACTTTTCCTTCAGATAATTTATCCACAACTTATCTATTTTTGGACTTTTCTTTTGGGATTTTATGTGGACTTTCTACCTTGAACAATTTCTGTGGACAAAATGTTTGAAGGAAATCATTTCTTTGGGAGATCTATTTTGGGCCACTTTCCTAAAAATACACTTCGGCCTTCTTGAAAATGCCCTTCAAATTTCTTGAAAATTCCCTCTTAGAAAGGAAAGTACCCTTTGGCTTTCTGAAATAGACTGTTTCCTCATGAAAAGCACCCGTTAGATTTTTAGAAAAGAACCTTCCAGCTTTGAAATTTCACCCACAAAAATCATTTAGGTAATCTTTTTGAAAGAATTCCTTTGGGCTTTTTTAAATGAACCCTTTAGAACTTTTGAAATGGTCTTACGAATTGTAAATGGTCCCTTGGCTTCTTGAAAGTGCCATTCAGGAACCTTGAAATGACCCATTTCCAAAAGGAAATTACCCTTTGGCTTTCTTGAAAATGACTTTTCCTTTTTGAAAAGAACCCTTCGACCATTTTGAAAATGATCTTCCCTTTAGGAAAGTACCTTCAGCTTTTGTAATGAACCCTTCAAAACTTTTGAAATGGTCTTCAAAATTTTTGAAAATAACCTTTTTCGAAGAGAAAGTGATGCTTTGGGCTTTTCAAAGTGCCTTTTTATCAATAAAAGTGCCCTTCAGCTTGTTGGAAAGGACCATTTCTTTAGGAAAAATACCTTTGAGAATTTTGGAAAGACCAATTCCTTCAGAATTTTCTAACTGGACCATTCGAAAAAAAAGAAGTACCCTTCAAAAAAGTTGTTTCAAACAAAATGTTTGAAACAATCCCTTTAGAAATATATCCTTCAAGAAAAATACCTTGGATAATTTTGGAAATAATTCTTGACACTTAGACAAAAACCCCACAAATAAAAACTTCAAAAGAATGAACACTTGGTGAAAAAGAGTCTCGAAAGAAAATAAACTTTACTTTTGATTAATCAGGTTCTCCACTTCTTACTTCAGGATTTTGGCTAACAGGACCATAACTAACCAGCTAAAGGTGAAATTTAACCATTCCAAGGAAAGTTTCAAATAATAAGGGTAGCAATTTGGCCTTGGCAAGTCAAAATTGCTAACAATTAGTTCCAAAATGCAATTATAAAGAGAAACCTGAGCTAGTAAAGGTTTTTTAGGGTTTTAAAGAGGCTTACACTCTTAAGGATTGTCCATAAAGATAGGAGCCTTAACTCTGAACCTCTAAAACAAAATGGAAGGTCATATGGGTGGTCAAAATACCATATAATCATTTTATCCAACTCTTCTTCTTTCTCATAAACCAATGTTAAACTTGTTGAGTTCTTTGGCTTTTCAAGAACCTGAGAGAAAATAAAATAGTTTGTTTATCTTTCTAACATGAAAACACTATCTAATCATGGATTTGAGACAAATATACTTGGATAAGATTAAAACATGTCATTTCTCTCTTTCACAAAATTGAATACCTATAAAACACATTATTATCCCTCTTGTTGGCATTAAAAACCTCTTGTAATTGCCTTTTTACATCTGAAACTGACTTCAAATGACTTGAAAAGTGTTAGGCCATACAAGTAATATTTATTTGACTTCAAAAAGCTTAGAGAAACATTATTCTTGGACATAAAATACCTCTAACAAGGGTTTTTACAAGAGATGACTTAAACAAGCCTAACACAAAGAAAAAACCTTACCTTAATTTTCTCAAAAATACCTTAAACAATGTTAAACTTGTACAAGACATTCATTTAGACTTATTAGAAAGGAAGACCTAGTGCAAAAGGTAAAGTTTTTTTATTAGACTCACCTATTGTATCCAAGTTTGGCTAATATATTTGGTAGCCTCCTATAATTTAATACTTGATATTCACCTTAGATCAGTTGCCTTGTCCATCTATTGGGCTATGGAGTTATACATCACTCAATCTCAGACCTAAATAAACCTTAAACTAGATTTGAAACCTATTTAAATAATTGAAAATTTTGATTACCTTCACCAACACAATAAGACAAAATCAAACACACCAAATCAAGACATACATAATAAAACACTATGCCACAAATAACTTAGAGGAAAGATAAGACAAGAAACTACTATGTATAACTAACCTTTCAAAACTAATCAATCTTTGTTCTTGATTGACCAACTCCTTTATTGACCACCACCTTCTTTGGCTTCATCTCAAATGGATCTACAACAAAAAACATGTCTCCAATAAAGACAAACTCATCTTGATCTTCAAATATTACCTAATACTATTGTCCATCCTTGGCAATGTGAGAGACTTCAAAAGTGACCATGGTTTGATTCATATAGGCAAAAGCATTCTCAGTTTCATCTTCTATTGGTTCCTCAAATTCCATCTCTTACTCACCTTGAAAAGTGTCATATTTATCAAAGGTTTCCACATCATGAATTTGAACTTCTTGTTGATGAATAATAGGATTTTTTGGCTTGTTAGAAACTTTATACTTCACATCAACAACTTCCTCTTATTCTTCTTGAGTTGTTAACCTACCAAGCTCTTCAAATTCCTTGAACATGTCCAAATAAGACTACCACATGTCCTTAAGACCTATTTGAAATTGTTCATGAGACTCAAAAAAATAATCAACCATGGTGTTCTCTTCAAGATCTTTCTCATGTATGTCTTCACCATGTTCATTGGTCAATACAACAATCTTAACTCTATCCTCATGGGCTATAGGTTCACTATCCAAACTGAAGAAAGATGTTTCTAAATCTTCCCAAAATGTATCTTCTTCTCTGTCACTTTAAATTATGCCAAGTTCAATTTAAATATTTCCATTCTCTTTAGGGACAACAAAATGGTTAAATACCTCAAATTATTAAATAGACTCATGATATGGCTTCAAGTTGTCTTCTTCAAGTTCTATCTTTTATCAATGAGGTTCAACAAGACTAATAGCCAAGATATCCTTGAGGATACTTACCTCATGTTCAGCTATAACTTGCTCAAATTTTACATAGTCATATTTGTCTTCATTAAGACTCAATCCATGATAACTTGGTCTTCTCCTTCCTCCATGAAAAATGGAAGCTTGTCTACCCATTCATGGTTCAATTCATCATGTCTATCTTGTACCAAACTCAATTTTTCCTCCTCTAAGAGTTTTCCAACTTATACAACTTCATGTTGTAGTTCACCTTAATTTTCTTATTAGAATCACATGTTTTCCAAGCAAGTACATTTCTTCCATGAAACTATGGTACATCCACTGCCATGCCTGATCAAGATCTTCTTCACTCTTTTCAATGAAATCACTTTGATAAGAGGTTACTATCATGTTACCTTGTACTCTTCCATCAAGACCATTTTCCTCATCATTATTTAACATATATTTTATTCCTTCTTGACAAAGATGACTACTAAGAAATATATACATTAGAAACACTCTCTTCATAACCTTCTTGAGATTCACTTACAGTTGACTGGTTTTCATTTTCAAGGACTACCACCTCATCACCTAGTTTTGACAAGCTCTCCTGCACATCTGATTGTCCATCTTTTTCCCTTAATTCAACTGATTCTTCTTCATAAAAGGACAGGGTGGGAGGGAAATAAACTTCATTGGCTTGATTGAAACATGATAGAGTGTCTTTACAAATTAGAACTTTGGGAGTACTAGGTTGATTATGATGTTATTGAAGGGATGAAGAAGGTAATTGAGTTATGGGTGTTGTATTCTTCTCTTTCCACTCTTCAATTTCTCTATCAAAATTTGAGGCATCTTAAACTTCATGAATAACTACAACTTGAAGGGTAGGTGAATATATTGAAGATCTTAAGAGATCTCTTAAATTAAAATCGATACACTTATCCTTTTCTTGATTTTGGATAGGCATTGGAGATGGTTCTTTCTCAATTGTAGTCATGACATAATCAAAGGTCTTATTCCAAGAAGGTATCCAATATGGGATGGTCTTAAGCTCTTGACGAAGAGTGGGTGAATATTGTATTGGCATAGACTTATCTTGATGGCATATTACAACTTGGGCTAGGTTTGGAATAAAAGAAGGTTTATGTGGAGTAGGATGAGGCATACAAGACTGAATTTATTGCATTTGTTTCCTCTCTTAAAGTACTAATATATTCCTTAGACATTTAATCAGACCTCTTATTTCTAACACTTCATTAATTGATAGATGTTGGTTTTCTTTCTCAATAGATACCCATCCAGTCTTAAGTGAATGCATAAGATTATTCATCATTTGAGTGTTTTCATTTTGACTAGAAGGGTTATAAACAATTAGGCGAAGTTCCTTCTCTTTATCAATCTCCCTCATTTACATTTCCAAACTTACAAGGGTTTATTTGAAATCTAAAAAGTTTATAATAGAAGAAAAATGACTTTGACAAAGTTCACTAGAGGGATGAATAGGCTACCAAGGAGGCTGAGTTGGATTGGGAGAGGGCATATAAGGCTATTGATAGCCTTGGTGAGGTTGACAAGCTACTACTTGAGAGCCACTTTTTGTGAAGCCATGAATGCCATCAACTTGATATGAAAAATGTGAAGGTATAAATTATGCATTTTGACTAAAAGAATGATTAGAATACATACCAATATTTTGATTTTTAAATACTTTAACTACTTATACCAACTGAGATTCACTTGGAGTCACCATTAATGCTTGTGTTCATGCCTCTAAAGGATGATGAATTGAATAATAACACCAAAAAAATCTTCAATAGGATACAATCCTTATCCCATCGAGCATGCTAGAATTGTTATCATCAAAATTTGCACCCTTGAGGAAGTTGTTCAAGCCTCCTCACTTAAGTGATATCATGAAGACACCTTTGAGCTATGGATGGCCTAATCATTGAGGTAAATCTCTAGATAGGGCTAGCTCCATTGATGCTATCACCCTAAACTACTAATAGACCTTTTTCTTGTAAAGGAAAAGGGTAAGAGAACTGAAAGTAAACTAAACTAGGGAGGTGATACACCTTTTTAGCACCCTCTACTTGACAATACTGCACTAAGAACATGAATTATAATTAAATTTGATCACACTACTCAACGAGGACCTTTGATCATGATTATTTCAACATACATGTCATAGATAATGTGTGGAATAGAATGGGTACTCAAGAGGCCTAAGGAAGACACTAATGATCAAAATGCACTTCTAGACTATGCAAGGCTATCCAAACTCACCATGCAACTGGCAAGAAGACAATCCATTTTCAAAGAGGTAGGAGAGGACAAATGAAGGAGAGTGAAGACACTACTACTATCATTCATCAATAATCACATAAGTACACTAATTGAATACATTTTATAAGGTAATAAATACATTTATTCAACATATAAATGTATAGTACAAGTGTTTAATTGAGCAAGGTTTTTCCATACTCAACCAAAGGATCCATAACAAGACATTCAAGGTAAGATATATCGAATAAATGAAGGAGAGAGAGAAGAGATACTTTGGAGTAACTCCAATGACAAATGTAACTTCATCTAAGTCAGTTACAATCCAAAAAGAGAGTATAATATTTGTTTTATCCATCTCTTTATCATGTTTTTCATTATTGATGATGAACTTCTATAGATATGGCATAGAATAGACTCCTCAACTTCTTGGATATCTCATCAATCCTATTTGAAACTACCCTCATGATTTGAGTTGAGGAATGAAAAGTTGAATTTTCCATTATAAATCATATTGACCTACAATATATCCTATTTTACACTTGGATATGCTTTACTATCTTCAATTGACACCTTTCTTCATACCTAGTCATGGTTAAGATTCTTCTCCATTACCCCATATAGGCTTGCTAGGCCATAAGGTCTCATTTTATTGGTATTATCCATTAGAATGAAAATAATGCCTCTATGAGAAGTTTATATAATGTGGAGGAGCCTATATCATACCCTAAAAACCATATTGTGGTATTTCTTATATCTTTAAATTGATCTAACCCTGCTACTTTATCTATCCTACGTTACCCTATCACCCTTTCATAAACACCTCTACACTACCTTTGGGAATTGGACCTATAGGATCACTATCAAAAATAATATATAATATTTTGGGGTTTGATAAGTTATATTACCTTCTAAACTAACCTCTCCAATGTTTTTCATTAGTTCATATATCCAAAAACCCTATTTTGAGCCTAAACCCCTATAAAAGTAAAACATTAAATGCATCCCTATAGGTAAAGGTATAGAAACATTTCATAGTGAGGACCTTATTGGTGTGAATAATGTTTTTTATGTGTTTTTTATATCAATTCAATTCATATATATCCATAGATTTGATCTTCTTTCATATTGAGCTCTTACTAGGGTTTAAGCAGGATTTTAGGGTGTTTATGTTATTAACGATGATTCATAAAGTTCTAGTCCTTAACCTAAGAATAAATTAGAAAAATTTAATTAAATATACCTATTCAATATCCTTTAACTCCATTGGCTCCCATTCACATTTACCATTAACTTCTGAGCAAAATAAGATGACCATTTTTTATTGTTAGGCCCGTTCGAGAGCTCAAGAAGGTTGATTTTGCATGATGAGGTGTAAAAGTGATTGGTTTTGGATAAAATTATATACTTAGTTTATTTGAAACATTTATGAGATGTTAAAGTTTCATTTTACTCCATTTCATCCCTAAAATCCACTCTCACCTTCACAATCTTATAACCAAGGTTTTAGGGCAGTTTAGTGTTGATGACCCTAACAACCACTGTTTGCCATTTTATTCATAAATGAAGGAGTCAAAACCTATAAAAATATTTCATAATTTTAATCCCCAAATTATTTAATTATTCATTCTTCAAATTTATCCTGAATTAACAAACTTTCTTCATTATAGTTGTATATAGGCTTGTATGTGCAGATTTAGGCCTTATAAGCCTAACCAGGGTTATTAACCCCTATCTTACCTAAAGTCAGATTGAAAAATATACAGAATTAATTTTATAATTTATAATTCAATTTAATATCTTCCCTTTCACTCTCATCTACCTCAAGGTTTCAAATAACAACCACATTTCTCTGCAATTCTCTTAAACAGACCTGTAGGTGGTGTTTTAGGTTCTTGACTACAAGTCTAAGATGGAAACCTATTAACATTGGTTCTTGGTGGTTTTGATTAATATTATACAATGTATTATGATTATATTTTACTCATTTAAACCCTTTAACCTTTTAAATTTCCACTAAATAGTGTGCCTTTCTAAATTTTACATATAAAAGGCCAGTATATGACCATTTAGTCTTCATGGTTATATATGTAAGGATTTTCTTATTCTTTGAAATTTTGGGCATCTTGATGATTTTAAAAATATTTTATAGAGTTTTTTCATGTTAATCCTAAATTCACAACATACTTATTAACCATCCCTTGGACATCACCATATTGCATTTTCTCTTATCTTCCTCTAACCAACTTGTAGGTGGTTATTACACTTAAAGCTCTTCCTATGTTCATTATCATTATTGAGCCTATTTTGAGGGTTTGTGGCATTTTATAGATTAATATCATGTTTATTTATCTATTTAAATTATTATTCTCATATATTATTTATTGATTAACCTTTTTGATCCTCAACTTGCTATTTACAGTCTATATAATATCCAACATTTGAGCCATGGTGAATGCATCATCAAAGGTTCATAAAGTTTAAACCTATAAGGTTGATGAGATATGCTTTGCACAAGCCTGAGAGAAAATCTCAATCAACACAAGTTGGGGTAAAGAGAAAGAGAGTTGGTTAATCAGACCTCTCCAACGGGCCACAAAATTAGCAATTAACTCATCCTCAAATACTCTGATGGAATAGAGGTTGGTGATAGAAACTTTATTAGATATACTTATAGATAAATGGTCTAATAAATTTTGGGCTAGTTGGGTAAAAGAGAAGAGAGAGTGCTTAGTAATACCACTATACCAATCTAATTCCAAACCGGTTAAGGACATGGGGAAACTACAGAGGAGGAGAGTGTCATCATAAGAAATCAAATAAAAATTATGCCTAAACTCTCTAAGATGATGTTGAGGATATTATTTTCTTTAAAACTTGGCAAATTTTGGAAGCTCCCACTATGCAAGGTATGGTCAGATTGGGATGGATGGGTGAATTAGCTCATTGCAAATTTGTTCATATGATAAGATGTTATGGGAACAAAAAATGAATGACTCTATATTGGTATTCTTATCCATCAACATCTTAATAATATCAGTTTGTAGTTGTGCGCCTTCATAATTATAAGGTATATTATATTGGGTTGTGAAGGTGCCACATATGGGTAACTAATTGAGGGTTGGAAAGATGCCACATATTTTTAAGTAGGCATAGAAGGTTGAGAAGAAGGTAGATGCATGTACCCTTGTGGGTTTTGGACATACGCTAGGTTTGGTGCAATAGACATTGGTTGGGTAAGATGCATAGTTGGACTAGTGTGTTGAAGGTGGGTAATGAACTCAGTGCTAATAGGTGGAAGCGTAGAAAGTATGAAAACTAAAAAAATTTGGAAAGGGGTGGAAGTTGGTGGGTTGGAAATGACAAGTGGTAGGGTAACAACACTAGTGTAAGGTACTCTAATAATAAGTTGTGTATGGGTTATTAAAGGTTGGGTTACTCTTACATTGGAAGGGTTGTTGGTTAGGTAGAAAGTGTTTGGGTATTGGTTGGTGGAATGGATTGGTTTTGGGTGGTGGTGTTGGAAGGGTTATTAGTAGAGGAAGAGTCTTGGGTAACCAAAGGTTGGGTGGAGATAGTGGAAATAGAGGTGATATAGCTCCAAGAATCTGAATAGAACCACCATTTTTTGGCAGAGTGCTAAAGCAAACCACTAAGAGGCTAGAAGGCTCAAGGATTCTATGGGCTACAAGAGATATATAGTGGATATCTGGCTTGCTAGATTACACCAAGCTATAGATAGACTTGTAAAATAGTTTGGTTATAGCATGTATGGGCACATAAAGTATGTAAATTACTCTAATAGGTCCAAACATAGTAAGGACAGTAACCAAAACTAGACTATGGATTGCATAAACAAAGCGAGAACAACAATACTGAATGGAAAAAGATAATAATTAGAATGTAAATCTAGAATCTAAGACACCTTAAGACCAAATGAAAGACATTTTAAGAAATAAATATGTTTTCAAGAAAGGATCCAAGAGAATTCTTAATCTAGATTTGAGCTATCTTTCAAATTCAACACTATTGTTTTCTAGCAATGTAATGTTCTAGGTTAGCAAGAGAGTGAGATTGTTTAAGCAAGTTATATAGTTTGTTTTAAGAATGTAGTGTCCTATTATGTAATATAAATGTTTCCAATTTAATCATAAAATGTAATGGTAAATACTTCAGGCAATTAAGACATCTTGTAACCACATATGAATGCATAAACTCAGAAACTATTCTAAATAATGCACAAAACAACTAAATCACTAAAACAAATCAAACCCTAACATGTATACTATTGAAAATAAAAAAAGAGTTTCACTTTGAAAATTAAAGTGTCCTCATATCAAGCTAAAAGAGATGTGTATACTTTATAACAACTAGTTGTCCAAGCTAAGAGGTAAAAGAGGAAGAAGATCAGGCTGTGTGTAAGCTGAGTCTAGACCAAAAGCCAAAAGCTATGGAAGAGGTGAAGGAGAAGTCACTAATCTGAGAAAGACCCAATGCAAGGAGCACAAAATAGGTGAAATAGAGCCTTAAGGGATTAAGTATAAACCCAAAAGATTTAGGAACACTATCAATAGCAATAAGAATCACCAATAGAAGCTACAACGATGTAGGGCATCCCAAATCAGAAAGGAAGCAATTGTGCCAAGCAAGAACCAAGAGAGATTCAAGGAGATAGCCAAACTTCCAATGATATGATCAAGTGGGAAGAGAAAGGAAATATAATGATCAAGGAATATGCTCAAATGAATAAGAATGAGGTATATATCCCAACCCCAATTCGTCAAAAACAAAAACTAGCCATTTTTGACCGTTTGAGTCCAAACTAGCAATTTTGCACACATTCTACCTAGACCATAGCCAGGGCATGGATTTTATGAAGGAAACATGTGAGATAGGCCATGTTTTTCCTTCACATAAGCCATGGCCTAGGTCAAACAGGGGCTTAGACAAGGCAATATGTTCCTGAAAGGCCCTATGGTGTCTCTAAAGAGCTTGGCTTTCTTACAAAAGGGCCAAGATGGACTAAGGATGTATTAAGGGTAAGAATATGGCATGGGAGAGGTCCAATCAAGTTTAAAATGTCTCAAATTAGGATGAACAAGGTTATTAGTATACATGTGAGTTGATGTGTAATCATAGGGAGAAGTAGGGTCATAGGAAGTATGATTACATATACCCCCGAGGCACAAGTATTCAGTGTTCAAATGAACAAGGAGTGATGTGCAGTACCTAGAATCCACACCAAAGAAAATAAAAGAATGAACTATAAAGATAAAATGAAACATTACTTTCACATACCAAATAAGGATGTTAGTGGAACAAGTTGACAACATGATCCATGGGTGAGAGTGTAAATATTACATAATCCAAAATCCAACTCCAACTCGAGCTCCTATAAAGAAGGGACACAAGTGACATCAAATCATGACATTCACTAGGGTGTCATCCCTAGTGTTCTCCCTATGAGGGATATGGGTGAAGTGGACATCCTTAAAAAAAGAGAGCAAATCATGTGCCACCTTGAAGAGGGGGAGAAACTCAGAGCTAAGGATGGCCCGGACATCGGTGATTTGAGACATGGCTAAGAGTGAGTCAAGGAATAAATACACATAACATGTTCCAAACTCATGGGCATTAGTCAAAGCACCAATAATTATGTGATACTCGATAGCGTTATTTGTTTCACTAGTAAGCAAGAAACTACACACAACAAGCTCATGGCCCCACTGATCATCAATAAGCCATAGCTACTAGTCCTGGGTTACCCTGACTAATGCCATCAGTGAGAGTCAACACTAATAAGTGCACTATGATAGGGGATGAGGATGTAAGACTAACAACTGAAGAAAGGTGATCTCAAAGTGAAGTAGGGTAAATGAGTTGCATGAGGCAAACAAATAATGAAATCAATCCATAATCATAATGTTTTACCAACACTGGCCATGGTGAGAGGTAAAAGGGAAAGTGGAGGGAAGTTTAGAGAAGATGAAGATCAGTCAACAAGACAATATCAAGTACTAAACCATCATAGCCAACTAACTAACTAAAATAATTACATCAAGTAACTTCTATCCATAGGTGCCCACAAGATAGGACACAGGCTTGGGAGGTCAATGGGGACCTAAAAGGGGTCTTGGGAACCAAAATAGGTCTAAAACAAGCCTAATGAAGCCTCAAATTAAAAAATTAAGGTTTCCAATGTGCTTAAAATGTGCCAAAACCCCTAAGGTAGAGGTTTCATAGTCTAGAACAAAAAAAAGGGAAGGAAAACACCCAAAAATGGGTTGTAAGGTGCATCTGACAAGGAGTGCACGGGCCTAATAGGACAGAGGATTTGGGAGTCTAAGAGATTGAAATGGTCCCAAAACACACCCAAGGAGGCCTTAAAGAGAAATATACCCTGCCACTACATCCAAAATGGGCCAAAACCTTTAAAATAAAGGTTTGGTGGGTCCCAAAGCAAAAACAAAGTTAAATGAAGGCCTGAAAAGGGCTAAAAAGAAAGTTGTTGGCCCAAGCCACGGCCTAGTCTACCTAGGTTGTGGCATAAACACTACCATTTCATGACTTATCCTTCCCAAGATGCATCTTCACATATAAAACTATGGCCTGGACTAGTAGAGGCCAAAAACAGACCTAGGGAGCCTAGAAAGGGCCCAAAACCTGGCCAGAACGGAAGGGAAAGGGGGAAACAAGAAGATCATGTTTGTGAGCTTGTTAAAACATGTTTTTATTATTCCATTACATGTATGAATAATCTATGGTAACATTTATCTCTCATGCAGACTCAAGGAGGATTCAAAGTGTCAAAGGCAAGAAAGACATCTCAACCAGTAGAGCCACCATCATTGTGTAGAGGTCACCCATGAGAGAGTGTCTTAATGTAGATCACAATGAGAGGTGAGGAGGGGTGTTAGGAGGCCTGTGATAGATGAATACTATCCAAGGAAGGTCAAAACAAGTCTTAAAAAACCATAACCACTAACCCATATCACCTATAAGCATTACAAAAAAGGAGGGAGGGAGTCAATAAAGGGCTAGCTACTAACAAGCAGTATCCCAACCAACTAAAATAAGCAAAACACTCTACTTCTATCCCAAGGTGCATCCAAGGAGGAGTGCATAAGCCAAATGGTAAAGGAAACTTGCAAGTGTTTGATGATGGATGCCACAAAAAGGAAAATCCACCAAATGGTGGCCTGGGGATGGTGTTCTAGTAAGTTGTAAGGCTCACCAAAGCACCATAGGCCTAAGCCCGGGCCTACCCCTGAGGGAAAGCTACCACCTCACCCTAAGTAGAGTCATACCCCCAAGGTAGGCCATTTCTTGGCCTATGAAGAGGACAAAAATGAGGGAGAAGGAAAGAAGAGGGATATGAAACATCCATATCCCTAGGTTCACCAATCATGACCTAAAACATAGGAGTTCCATGGGTAGAGTCATTGTTGGTGAACAAGACCTATGAAACCAAAAAAGTGAGAGGATGGTAGTGCATATGATACTTGGGCATGAGATTCTTGTAAGATATCCTCTAATTGATTAGGTTGGGTGTTATACCATGGATGGAATAACACTCAAGAGTAGACTCAGTGACTC
Source organism: Torreya grandis (assembly GCA_037957365.1). Taxonomy (NCBI): domain Eukaryota; kingdom Viridiplantae; phylum Streptophyta; class Pinopsida; order Cupressales; family Taxaceae; genus Torreya; species Torreya grandis. The sequence continues at coordinate 3,715,346 of JARHVA010001045.1, read as the reverse complement.
TAGTAGCCTTAACAAGAGACGTGTTTAGAAAGCCAATATTATGATGAGAAAAGTGGGATACAAGGGGGAGCTTAAAATTTTTAGAGACGTATTAGAAGATTTATCCAAAAAGAGATGAGTTGGCCTAGCATTGTAGAGTGAAAGAGGGAGTCAGTTGATGCATGTTGGACTCCAAAGGAGTGAACATTGCTTGATACTTAGCCAAATCACAATGTTCATCCTTGAGAAAATGAGATTCAAAAGTAGGGGGTGTGTGGGAATCCAGAGAACCCCATGAGGAGACAACCAAAGCCTTGCATGAGGGCTTGGTCTTTGTGTAGAGCAAAGCCCAAGGATTTGGGTGAACCTCTAAGGTGTGAACCTCACCTTCATGTATAAACTACACCATGCAAAATTTGGTGGCTACAATATCCTATATGGAAGCAATCCAAGGATAGCCAAAAATCATATTGTATGAAATATCAAGGTCTAACACATAGAACTTGATTTGGACAATCTTGGGGCCAAACTTGACTTGGAGCTTCACATTCCCTATTGGCATAATTATGTTATTATTGAAATCAAAATAGTTATGGTGAGAATCAAATAGCTTCTACCAACTAATCTTGAGCTTGTTGAACACATGTAGGGGCATGATATTCAATGTAGCTCCATTGATAATACACTACTTGACATGGCAGTCATCAATAGAAGTCTCAATGTAAAGAGGGAAATGAGCCATCTTTACAAGAATTGAAGCATCTGGTAAAGAGGTTGGGTTGAAAGATAAGATGGGAGGATAAGGGTGCTCGTGTGTATCAAATTTGAATAAAACTTTGACATCATCATGTAGCAGAGCCTTATGAGTGAGACCAAACTCATTGAAGATGATACCCCTTTCCTCAAGGCAAAGGTGAAGAAGGTCTCAAATGGAGATCCCAGCTGAGAGACCCTAAAACTCATCTATGATAGAGTAAGGATGTTGTCTAGCCTAGGGAGGAATATTACACCTAAAGTCAAATCTGACCTTAGGGCTTCCTTCCCCCATGGGCTAGACTCGGGGTCTAGCACCACTAGTCTCTCTAGTAGGTTCGATGGCACAACTGAAGTGTGTGTTGACAAATCACTCATACCTAGTAGAGGCAATGTTGATAGTAGTAACAACCTTACTACTCTCATAATTATATTTCCCTCTTGGGTCAGCCTAGGAAGAGGAGTCAAAAGAGGTGAAAGATAAAGAAGGGGAATGCAGGGCCTTAGCCTCTGATTTCATCTTTTTCTTCTTCTTCTTCTCCTTGTCATGGTCAAGTAGAGGCTCCTTGAAAACATTCAACTTGAGTTTGGGTTTCACAAGAAGAAAACTCTAAGACAGAGGTGAGGCTTGTACACTAGACTTCTAAGTGGCACAATTGTTATCATCATGTCCCCTCATCTAATAGAAGTTATAAAACATGGTAGGGTCATAAGGAAACACTATCCATTATTTTGTTGTGATTGATTCAAAAGCCTTATTTTTAGATGGATTATTTCTTAAATCATTAACCTCATGGTTGTCCTTATCCTTCTTCTCAGGAGGAGAATCAATGACACCATCACCAATCGCATTATGGTTGTGATCACATGAAGATGATGACTTTTGAGAAGGTATGGGCCATATGCCCACATGCAAATCAAATACTTTGATCTTTAGACACTCAATAACAACTTCATCATAAGAGGTAGTTTCATGCTTCAGGACCTCAAGGTGAACCTCCAGCCTCAATGTTTGTGTGAACATATCATAAAGCTAGTCATCTGAGAACCAAGTCCTACACATATGAATAGTTTAATTCCATATATGTACAAAATCAAAGTTTGGCTCACCCTTAGCCTATGTCATGGAGGTGAGTGATTGGATGCCAAGGTTTATAGATATCAAAATATTGGAGGAAATCATCTAGAAGGAGTTGGAAACTAAAGAGAGAATCTGGAGGTAGATTCTAGAGCCAAAACAAAGCTTCAGTTTATAGAGAATTAGTGAAGAGCTTCAACATCATACCTTTATCCTATTCCCAATTCATACATACCATCATGAATGTTGTGATATGCTCTGTGGGAATGGATTCCCATGTCTTATTGAACTTAGGTAGTTTAGGGATAGGAGTAGCAAGGGGAATAACATGCACGTGAGGGGATAAAGGATTTTGATGGAGATCCTTGTAGGCATGGTTGATAATAGGATAGTGACAAACTCTGAGAGGGGGCTTGTGATGGTGATGATATTTCCTATACCCATAGGCATCGCCATGACCATTACAATGAGGAAGATGATGCTATGGATGTTCTTAAATAGGAGCATACTCATGACATAAATCATCTCTACCACAAGGTGTAGAACAGCCATAAGCAGTGTGATGGTACTAATGGGTATGATGGGAAGATGTGGCATACTCTTATAAATGGTCATGATGACCCAAATCTCCATGGTTTTGGTCACATATCATCACATAAGTTTTAATCAATGGTAATTGATGCCCTTGATACTCATCCCATGGATCTCTAGTCTGAAAGTGGCAATCAAAATCAACATGCTCATCAAAAAATCTAAAGGAAGGACTAAGAGGATAGGAGGCATCCCCAATCTTGGGAAACCTCACTGAGTTAGAATACCTATGACCTAAAACATGGATATAAGGGTATTCTTTCTCTAGAGACTCCACTCAAAAAATAAGTGAACAACTCATGCAAGAACTAGTTGAGGCACTCAACACTGAGCAAGTGTGGCCACTATTTCTAGAGGAAGCATGTCATCGATTCCTAGGGGGAGAAAGAAGCATTTCATTCACATAAATACATATATGGAAATAATTAATGATTGAACATGACTTCTTAGGCCCTAGATGTGTAAGGATATCCTCCCCACCTTGAATGGGTGAATGAGGTATGACATGAGGCTGAGCTAAAACATACTTAGATGAATGAAGTTTAGACTGGTGAAAATGAGATCGAATCTATTGGTTATAATCCTACAAATATTGTTCCCTTATAAACATGAGAGGGTGTAGAATACCATGCTAGGTTGAGGGGAGCTCCCTAGTCCTATGGTGTCTTTGGCATTCCATTACAAACACAGCTTGCTCATTAGTGAGCTCAGGGATGAAACCTTGAATCTACCAGGATTGGCATCCCAAAGGTGGGAGATCGACCATGGATACAATGAATAATGGGAAATATGGATGATAATAGAAAAGGAAAATTGATGGAAAACCAATCGAGAGAAAAACACAAAATCAAAGTAGGAGAAAATAACTAAGGCGAAAGCCAAAACACAACTAAAAGCAAAGCCTACTAGATAACAAGGGGGAATTAGATAAGAGATCTCTAAATGGGATAAAAATAATGTGAAACCATATGTGAGGTCCCATCAGGCATGCCAAAAAGTATCTCTAAGAATCTGAATGACTATCTAGTTTGCTAGCTTACACCAAGCTATAGACAGACTTGTAAACTAGGTTGTGGATAGCATAAAAAATCACACAAAGTATGCAAATTACTCTAACGGGTCCAACCATAGTAAGGCAAGTAGCTAAGACTAGACTATGGGTTGCATAAACAAAACAAGAACAACACTACCAAATAGAGATAGATAACAATTAGAAAGTAAATCTAGAAGCTAAGGCACTTTGAGACCAAATGAAATATGTTTTAAGAAATTAAAAAAAATTCAAGAAAGGGTTCAAGATCATGCCTAATCTAGATTTAAGCTAGCTTTCAAATTCAATGTTATTGTTTTCTAACAATGCAATGTTCTAGTTTAGCAAGAAAAGGAGATTGTTTAAGCAAGTTGTATAGTTCATTTTAATCATATAGGGTCCTAATATGTAATATAAATGTTTATAATACAATCATAACATGTAATGGTAAATATTTCAATCAATGAAGATATCTTGTAACCATATATGAATGCATAAACTTTAAAAACTATTCTAAACAATGCATAAAACAACTAAATAACTAAAACAAATCAATACCTAACATGTATAATACTGAAAATAAACAAAAAGTTTCACTTTGCAAATCAAAGTGCCTTCATATCAAGATTAAAAATATGTGAAAACTTTCTACCAAATGGTTGTCCGATCTAATAGGCAAGAAAGGAAGAAGATCAGGTTGTGTATACACTGAGTCCAGACCAAGAACCAAAAGTTGTGGAAGAGGTGAAGGAGAAGCCACCAATCTAAGGAAAAGCCAATGAAATAGCACAAAATAGGTGTAATGGAGTCTTGAGGGAGTAAACAGAAACCCACAAGATTTACGAACACTGTCAATAGCAATGAGAATCACCAATAGAAGTTGCAACAATGTAGAGCATCCCCAATCATAAAGGAAGCTATTGTGCCAAGTAAGAATCAAGAGAGATCTAAGGACAAAGCCAAACTTCTGATGATGTGGTCAAATGGAAATATCATGGTAAGATAATTATCAAGGGAGATGCTCAAATTAATGAGAATGAGGCATATATCCCAACCCCAATCTGTCAAAAAACCAAAAACTAGTTATTTTTTACCATTTGGGTCCAAATTGGCACTTTTACACGTGTTCTACCTAGGCCATAGCTAGACCATGGCTTTAATGAAGGAAACATGTGGCCTAGGCCATGGGTTTCCTTCATATAATCCATGGCCTAGGTCAAATAGTGGCTTATACAAGTCAACAAGCTCTTGAAAGGCCCTAGGGGGTCTCTAGAGGGCTTGTCTTACATGCAAAAAGGCCAAGATGGACTAAGGATGTGTGGAGGGTAAGAAAATGATGTGTCAGAGGTCTAAGTGAGTAGAAAATGTCTTAAAGTAGGATGACTAGGGTTGGTAATCTATATTTTATCCAATGTGTAATCATAGGGAGGAGTAGGGTCACAAGGAGTATGACTATAGATGTTATCCATAAGGTAAGGTGGCATGTCATAGGGTGGCTCAATGAAAGGAATTGAAGTAGAGGTACGATGAGCCATGGTGGTAACGTAGTGTTGGAGAGATATAGGATTGTTATCAAGAAGGGTGGTCAAATATATATCTCCTTGGGTAATTAATCTGAGGTATACTAAGACTTCCAGAGGGATGGGGGGAACTTTCTACATCTGAGATGTATTCCATGGATGAGGAAGAATAAGATGGGTGGTTGTAAGGTAGATCTTGGTTTTTTTAATTTCTATGTTGTTGTCTTATCAAAACCATGCAAAGAAATATGAAAAAAATGTGAAATTGATCTCACACACTCAAAAGAGAAGGAAACAAAATAAAAGATTCAAGGAAAACAAGCATACACTAAGAGTACATTTAAGTCCTAGAATACTTTTTATCTCTCTTTGGGCTTATGCCTCAATTTTTAAGAAGTTATGAGACTCAACTTTGGCTTGTAGAATGGGAACTAGAAAAGGTAGTCTAAATATAGTTTTATGTTGTCAAAGGCTCTCAAAATCTGTACTAGAATTTGGTACATGGCTTGATATTAAGGCCTATTGATCCGGGCAACAATTCAAGGGATAATTCGGGTGACAGTTCCACCCTCATTGATGATGGAACTTCCAGGAGCCATAACTTTTGCACCGTAGCTCCAATTGACTCACCGTTTGAACCATTGGAAACCTAATAATGAGGAGAAAGTCATGAGATATCATGGAGCTCCACTAAATTAAGTTTTACCCCAGAAAAACCAATAGAAGTGCCCCAAATTTTAATTTTAGTAGTGCAGTCTAAAAATAGTAAGTTTCTAAAAATAGTAATTCCTCAAATTCTATATTGTTTTAAATCTTGGAAGTCAAACCACTTAATCTCCCTTAATATTAGTGACCTTCCACATCCTCCCCATTCTTTAAAAATGTGTATAAATGAAGAGGTAACCCAAAATGTGAAGACAAACATCTCTTCCCAGAGATAAGCATATAATTGTATTGCAATCTTGAGTAATACTACATCTCTTCTCAAAGAATTCATTATTACTGTATTATTTCTATGTTCTTGAAATATTTATCAACTAGAAATTTTGAGTTTTTTATCACCTACCCCCTCACTTCATACACTGCAATGATAAGGGTGTTGGGTGGTTAGCCAAAATATACCAAATTTCTAGAGATTATTTTTAACTAGTGAACTAAGTCTTGGTTTCTCCCCTTGGTAGTGCAGTCCAAGTGGGATAGCCAAAGGGAATGGTTTACCACTAGGTGATGAAATCCTAGTTGGTCCTTATGTCAATGTTTGATGTCTGATTTGAATGTTTGGTTTGGTATTGTGTGTGTGATAATAATTGACTTGTTACGATTAATTTCACCATTTAAATTAAACTATGTGAACTAAACAAACAAGCAAGCAATGGATGCAAGTTATTTCTAGACCCAAAGTAAATTTTTAATTTCTTTTTAATGAGTAAAAGAATAACTTAGATGTAACTAAATGTGGTATGAAGATGTAAATCCTAATCCAAGGATGAGTTCTTTTAATTTTTATAATTGAAGGAAAAATGAAAATTTTAACCTTTTTTAAGAATGCAAAGAAAGACTAAAACTTGATTTAAGAAAAGAAAATATTGAAAAAGATTTTTAATGCAAGAATGAAAGAAAGAATGTTTAATTTTCAAAAATGAAATTTGTAAGTGGATGAAAATTTCACTAATGCAACTAAATGTTCTAAACAACTAAGAACCCAAGAAAAAGCTTAAGGGTCCCATAAGGCATGCTAGAATGTTTCACTATTTTTCATGTTTATTTTCTTTTTTAGAAGAGAGTAAAATTGTAAAGAAGGGTGAGGTAAGAATAACTAGATGTAATGTGCTCTATAATCCAGTCGATTGTAGATACTCCTCTTTGGCTTGGGAAGATGACCTGCAGATAAGGAAGCAACTAGAAAAGGGTAGATTAGTGATATAGATGGGTGGATTGCCTAGCATAAGCTAGATCTAAGAAGCACTAGACTTCCTTGGAGGATATCAATCCACTCTTTAAGATAATTAAGTTATGAAAAATGGAAATAGGTGATTGCATGTAAAAATCAATGCAAGAGATGTTTTTGAAGAGAAATGAAGAGATTTTACTAAAATAGAAATAACTTTGACAAAAGATAGTGCTAAAATGTTCAAACCTACTTCAAAAAATATTTTAGACCTCTATGATGTAATAGAAACTTAGAAACTAGAATTTGGGTGATGGCAGATAGGTGAAAATTATTTGCTATTTTGAGAAAATAAAACACACAGTGACCATCGACAATCACTATTCAACTGATGTTGGTTAAGGTAACCATCACCAATTGAGATATGATCAATTTCAGTCAGAGATAACCGATATTAGTTCTTGTAAGTCCTAGTTTAGCCAAAAGGATGTTGAGATGAGTTTTAGGAAGGCTTTAAAATGTTTTGGGTGTTCATCATGAGAGCAAAGTGGATTCTCTGAAGTGTCAAAATTAGGAGTTGGATGGTCAAGTGATTAGGAATGGTCTAGGGGTGATTTGATGAGAGGTAAAGTGCTTGGAGTTACAAAACTCCAACATAAGGAATGGAATGCTAGAGGATAAAATGGATACAAGAAATGAAACAACTAAAACTAACTACTAAAATTGATAAAAGTGCAGATACGTAGATTTTGAGTTTGTAGGCTTGGAAGAATGTTGAGATTGAGTGCAAGTTGTGTGGTATCCTAGAACAATGTAGGTAGAGTACCAGTACTTTGGCTCTTCGTGATGAGTCACTAAAGCACTTGAATATCTCTGGTCTAGTTTTTTATTCATCTAGAGATTTGATTCACTTGAGTTTCTCATGCAAAATATAAATTTAACCTCCCTGAGGTAAGGCTTTTGGGTTACATTAAGTAATCATCTCTATTCCTAGTCAACTGATGTCAGTCGAGGGGTGACCACCATCGGCTAGAGAGAAATAATCAAAACTTGCTAATTTTGGCTATTTACACTTAAGTCTAGTTTTAAAAATTGATGGAAATGGTTTGAGGTTAATAAAGGCCTCATTCGGATGCATGTGTAAGAATTCTTAGGAGGTTAAGGCAATAAATGTCTAGGTGGGAAAAATTCCTTAGGCTAGGTGTCAGTTAGCCATGGGTTTTGGTGGGGAGGTGTAAATATTCATTTTTAAATAATTAACTTAATTAAATTATCCAAAGGGGGTAAATGGGTGTGTTAAAAGATTTTAATAATTAATCGTATCCCAAGGGGGCCAAGGGGGCTAAGAGATGCTTTACAATGACTAGAACCTTGTAGTTTTCTAGTGTCTACACTTTTATTCACTTCTAAATAGTAGACTATATCAAATAGGTTGATTTTGTCTCTTATTTAGATCTAGAATAGAAAACTAAGTCATGTAGGTAAACTTAGTATTCTAGATAGCTTTCATAAAATAAACCAGGTCGACTAGGTTGATTTAGTCATCTTAAACAGTTTTCTGCAAATAGGGAATTATAGAACTAGGTTGACCCAATCGATATAGTTGGAAGAACTTGAATGCAACATTCAAGACACTTCAACAAAAAAAATTAATCCTCAACCTCTTCCAGCCCACCAAGGTTCATTTCTTCTCTCTTTTAATTCAATTCTTCATTACAGTACTATTTTGTAAAGTTTGCAGTCTTCAAAACTACAATCCTACAACAAAGTAGGTCCACTTGGTCAACCAAATTCTATAGTATATCTTCTGTCTCAAAGACTAAGTTGACCTGGTGGACTTAGTTCTTAGGGACTCTTATTTTTAAATTACATTAGAGACCTTGCCAACTCTATTCTATAATGTTTACATACAGTTTCATTTGAACTAACTATGTACCGTGCTTAAATTTGGAATTAATAACTATATGCTAGTAATTACTTCACACTTTCATTTATAGTTGTTTGCATGTTTAGAATAGCTCACATATTTTAATTAGGTGTTTTTTCAATATACCATTTACCTGCACTATTTTTATCTTTCTTACACACACTACCAAAATCACATAATACTCGAAATGAATTTAACATTTGTCTACCTAAGGCCTACCTACTTGGATTACATCACCAAAGGAGAAGCCAACTTGGTTTTTTGGCCAAGTATAAACATGTGGTTAATGGTATATATTGTGAAAACACCCAACACCCTTATCAATATGGGATTGTGAAGTGAGAGGGTAGACCACAATACCAAGCCAGTACCATTGCCAACATAGATCCCTTTCAACTTAAGCATCCTAAAACATTCCATAGATTGATTTCTAGTTGCCTAATTTCATCCAACTTCCCTATTACACTTAAAATAACACTTTATAATAATTTAACAACATTTAGGATGACCACTTAGCATTTACTTTTTAGTTGACTGCTTGCTCTTTTTTAATTGTTTGTTATATTGTAAAAACTTGCATTAGCCAGTGTTGGTGTAAGGTTTTATGTTGTGTGCGTCAATTGGATCATTCTCATTGACCTAATTGATTATGTGTTTGTTTTCATTTATTTATTTAAAGTGCATTTAAAAAATCTTTCCCTATTTTCAATACACTGTCATTCTATTTGACATAGTCTCTTATAGACTATCTTTTTTCCAGATTGAATTATTGCATCAACCTGGTCAACCCAGTACTCATTTTTGCCTCTTAGGTTATAGTATTAAGTTGACCTAGTCAACTCTATATCCTTATCAAGCTGCCCTTTATCTCAAGCTACATTACCAAGTCAACCTAGTTGACTACGTATCCTTGTTCACTCAATTTTCATACCCTATTTTTTGCACCAAGTTGACCTGGTCAACTCTATACTCTTATATGTCCCTTCCTATCTCCTTAATTTACATCAATTTTTCCTTATCTAATATTTCTCCTTCATCATGAACTTCCTATTTGAAGACAACACTAAGTTGAATTCAACATATATGATGAGTCTTACCAACCCTAATAATTTCTACCATAATCAACTTTTGGCTCCTATCATAGATAAAATTAATGTGCTTATATCCACTCACACTACAAACTATGGGACCCCTCATCATTCCTCTTCTCTTCAAAATCCTCTCTTCTCACTTGAAAATCAAACTAAATTAGAGTTTACACCATAAATGCTCTTCTTCATCAATGAGTTTCCTCAACATCGAGGAAAGGATCCTTTTACTATTTACCATCTCATGATAAGTGGTCAATTCAAGGAGCCCCATTCACCTTCTCCCACATTCTCACATGGATTTGGGGATACTATCTTGTTTTCTTCTCATCCTCTTCTCTCTATTTTTACCCCTTGTCATACCATTACTTCTTCTTCTTTGATTTTCTCTACCTCCATGCCTAGTATCTCTACTAATATGGTAGGTTATACATTTCATAGGCCTCTTCCTAGACCCACTCTTCTCAATTATTCCACTAGTGCATTGTTCTCTACTCAAGGTAATCATGCCTCTAGTGTTGTGTCTTCCCATCCCTCTACTATTCCATCTCTTATCACACAAGAAAATTATGCCACTAGTGCCTCACTTACTAACAATATATGTGTTTATATGGATGCACTCTTGGATAACATTCACTAAAAATTTAGATCTTTTTTTTTTTTTTTTCCATAATTTGAAAATTACACTTATTCTTACAATGTATATGTGTTTATATATATAAATTAAATTTATCACTTTTCTTCATCCCTAGACTTTGACATTATTTATGAAGTATAATTAATTTAATAGTTTAGTGATTCAACATATAGATAAATGAAGTGTTTATGGACTTGAATTAGGAAATATATTGATATAATTCAAAGCACCTCCATCATTATAGTTTACAACCTATGGTTAAATATATTAATTCAATGTAAAATAATTATAGTGTTGCAATTTACAATCTATTTTTTTTCAAGACTCAATTCTATAACTAATCAACATGATTTAACCCCATATAACATGTTTGTGTTTATTTATGCACTTTTATATGTTTATGAAATTTTAGTAGATTGTGATGCTTTATAGTCCTCTAATCTTTTTTCAAACAATCTATGTGTATTCAGGGTTGTGATGTTTTTCTAGGCTTGCAATTCCATTTCAGGCTTATGATGCTTTTACAAGCCTACAATGTTTTTATAGGCATGTGATGAATTTATAAGCCTATGACTCTTTTCTTATTCCTATTATTTTTTTCCAAGCCTTTTATGATTTTCCAGACTTGTGTTGCTTTACTAAGCCTATGATGTTTTTCCAGGCTTACAATGTTTTTCTAGTCCCATAATGATGAGAAGTCCCAAGATAATTTTCTAAGCTTGCAATGTTTTTCTAGGATTACAATGCTTTTCTAGGCTTGTGATACTTTATTAGGATTGTGATGATTTTCTAGGCTTTTGATATCAATATTGTTGAGCTCATTGTAACCATGAAGACCATCATTACAATGAATCCTCACATTTCAACTTAACTTTGCCTACCAATTAAAAATTATTTACAACTACCTAGTTTAGGGACCTATTCATCGACCTCACTTTAAATAGAGAGCTTACATATCTTGATTTTTCATCACCATCATTAAGTATGGTTCAAGATACTATCATCCCCTATTTTTCCTTCAGTGTATTATAACATTTGTGAAAGAATGATGGTAATGGGAATCGATTAACCTTTCAAAAATTTGTAACTACTTATCATAATGATATACCCATTAAAAATCATGCATACAAAATGTGCATAGAATAATGGATAGTAATGACCAGAGCTTGATAATATTTTTATCCTTTAATGACAATCTAATTAGTTAGCATCATAGCTTCAAAATTTGAACCATTAGAATTACCTTTTGATAATTAAACAATAATTTAATGAGGTAACACAAAATTATAATGAATTCAAATGGTAATTAAAGGAACTAGATGATAGTTTCAATGACTTAATGATAATTTCATAAGTTAAACAAGGGTCGTGTAGCAGCTAGTCCCCATCTTAGTGTTGAAAATTATTTATGTTTCATTTTTCATGTAAATTTGTGATTTAAGTGCAGCAGTGAATGCTAGACATTTATTAATGATATTTAAGAAAAAAACATGATAAACTATGGAAAATGAGTAATGGGCGATACTTATAACATAGAGATATTAACTACATAAAAGTAAAAACATCCATTTTATTTAAAATATTATAAAATACAAAATCAAAAAGTAGGAGATAAATGATAAAATAGAGGAGGCAGATGTAAAAGTTTATCGATTTAATTACATGTGAGTTCAACCAAAAACACGATATAGGTATGTATATCATTTAGGTATCATCAATTTATTAATTGTATCAAGTAGGCATCCCAATACCAAGGCACTTCAATTGCTAAAATGAAATGCTACTTTGTTGTTTAATATGTAAAATTTGCATTTCTAGAATCGAGTAATTATTTATATAAGAACAAGAACTATATACAAGGCAAATGATTTAAATGTCAATTTATTTTAATTTTAAAATAGGCTAATAAGGGATGATACATAATATTGATCAAGAAGTCGACATGGTTTTAAAGTCTTTCCAAGACCCATATTCTCATGTGCAATGGGAAGTAATCAATGTTATCAGTCAGTTCTCCACAGAATTAGATCTAGATTTGCAACAAAAATATTATTAGAAAGTTTTTTCTAATTTAATATGTTTTGCTCTACATGAACAATTTGGAAAGTATTATGATGTAATTATGCCTTATTTGAAAGGCATATTATTAAACACTACTGATAAATTAAACCATATGGTATGTGCCAAGGCTTTGGAATGCATTAACCTGATTGGAATGGCCATTGGGAAGTAAAAAAATAGATATGATGCTAAATATTTGAAAGAGATACTTCTGGATGCATCATGATGCTAAATAGATGCATGCTAATATAAAATTACATAAAAGAAAAGGATATTTTTAGGAGTATGTGAAACAAAGGCATCATAAATATTGAAGTTTAGTCCAAATTTATACAGGTCATTGACATAGATTTAGGTAAGTACTTGAGGGATTTATATAGTTTAATTTAAACATGAAACCCATTTTCAGGTGAGAATATAATTGTATGATAATATTTCATAGAAGATTAAGAGACCAAGAGAAATGTAACTACATATACACTACTATTAGAAGAAAAACATAGTATAACTATGAGATGCCAATCCAAGATAAATAGTAGACTTATTAGTTATTCATGAATTAGTCATCTTTCTTGTTTGTGTATATGAGAGAGGTCTTTATCCATATGAGATGAAACAAGGAGTAAAAACTAGTTAGTAGCATGCAATTTTAAATTTAAAATAATAAAATTATATGTGGATGATATACCTTAGTTCTTATTTGTTATGTCATTGTGTAAAATGAAATTTTCTTGGTTAAGAGTAAATTTTATTTCAGCTAAAATTTCTTAGAACCAATATATTGTGGTAGATTTATTTATTAAATAGTCATTATTTGAAAGTTTTCTCAATGTAGAAGTTATTATATATTCAATGGTAAACCTAAAAGAATACATTATATATTGGCATTTTTGATAGTTTTAAATTTTGACTCAGATGATAAAAATAGGCATAGGAATGGTGTTCATGACATGGAAGATATGAACAATTGTGCCTTGGAGTGATTACAAAGATTAAATTGTTAAATAGAATTTGTTGTAAGTGAGTAGAAATATCTTGAAATATATATTTATAATCGTCAATGTTCCTTCCACCTGCAATAAATCAATTGCAAAGATTTAAAATATAATATGAAAGATAATTGTAAAAAATATGTAGTGTGCTTGGATATATATATTTTTTTAAAACAAAATGTTAGTAGAATTATGAAATGAAAATTTGATGCAATATAATCATGGTGTTGTTTCAGGTAAGTCATCCCTTTCATGTGTCGCGTATTCTCTTATTTGTTCATCGTCTTTAGGAACTAAAGTGGTTTGTGGTCTTAATGAACAACTGTCTCCCTCCCTAGAATGTAGTATTGCCATTTCTTGATTGTTTGCGTAATAACATACAATTATTTCTCATAGGTGGGTAATTTTTCACCATGTTACTTAATGTCTTTGAGTGGTATGCGATTGGATGTCCATGGTACATGAGCACTACACTGAGTGCATAGTCATAAGCATCAGTTTGAATTTTGAGGAATGCATAATGTCAAGAATTATGAAAATAGGGATTATACAAAAGCATTGCTTGAATGCCTCAAAGACATGTTGTTACACATAATTCTAATTGAACATGGATTTTGTACATGTTATCTATCTAAGATACTAAGAGATGTGTGAGAAACCAAGGACAAACCTATAGTATAAGTTAGTAATTATAAGAAAACTTATCAATTCTGTGAAATTACATGGAGTATGCCAATCTTGGATCACTTTGATATTATTTGGATCTACATGGATGCCCATGTGATTAATGATGTATCCTAGGTACTAGTTCTATGCAACATCAAATGTACACTATACTATGTTAGCTTATAACTTGTGTTGACGCAAAGTGTCAAAGACATTGGAGAGATGGTCAAGGTGCTCCTCCCAATTCATGTTAAAGATGAGAATGTTATCCAAGTAAATGATGATGAAGAAGTTGAGAAAAATATTTAGTAGATCATCCATCAAGTGCATGAAAGTGGTTGGTGCATTGGTCAGGTCGAAAGGCATGACCAGCCATTCATACAATCCTTCCCATATCTTGAATTTTAACTTACAAAAGCCTTCAAGATGCATTAGAACTTGATGGTAACCTAAATTCAAGTCAATCTTGGTAAATCATTGAGCACTTTGGATTTGGTCCAAAAGGTTGTTAATGCATGGAAATGGGTACTGATTCTTCATTGTTATCTTATTGAGTGTATGATAGTCTATGTAGAGTCTCTAGAACTCATCCTTCTTGGGTGCAAGGACTATCTAACTCATGCAAGGTGAATAAATAAGCATGATATTTCCTTGATCAATGAGATCTTGTATCTAACATCAAATTTTGTTCTACTCCCAAACTGATTTGTGATACAAATGGATATTTAGAAGAGAGGATATAGGAACCAAATTGATGCAGTGTTTTATTGAATAGTGTGTTGGAATACCTTTACGCACTATGAATACTTCACTATGATACTTCAATAAAGTTTTAAATTTTTGCTATTGTGATGTTGTGTGAGTGTTGTGCACTATTAGTGTGTGCTTTTTCCTTATCTATATAGGTGTGTCATGGTGGACCTTGATTAACATGAACTTAAAGCATGCGAAACAAGTTTGTGGAATTACTAGTAGAGACCAAGGTGACTTTGTTCATGGTTTCTGACTCAAAGAGGTGGTATAAATGATCTTGTGAGAATATAGTCCAAAATTTTAGAATGGCTTGGTATGGAGCTTCACAAACTTATAAATACAGTCTTCCCTATAATATGTTGTAAACCTCTAGAGGTGCAATGTCACAAGTGATGTTATCCTTCATAGTCTTGACTTTGTACTAGTAAGTGCATTATCACCAAACTTCTATATCCTTCCTCTATTATACTCACCCTAGAGAATAGAGCTTAGGGTGTGGGTAAGTGCACAAAGTTGGGGGATGAAAAAGGGACTAGTCGTGGACATGATTTTCCTAAAATTTAATAAATCTAAACTTTTTTAGATAATTTGATATTGCTACACTCAATATTTGAAGATGGTATAACAACTTGAATTGTAGCATTTTGAGACTAGTTTCTAAAACACTATTTTTTTTGAAAAATGGTTAAATATAACTAGGTAAAACATCTAAAATTTGAAGATGAACCCCTATTTTTAAATTAAAATAGAGTAGATAGACATCTATGCAGCCAACCATTTTTTGAGCATAGTTTAATATTTTTTTAAATGCTTTGGTGAATATTTAGATAATATCTTCTAGTTTGTGACATATGTTGTTTTATATTTTTCAATGAATTTTTGTTTATTAATTTTTCAAGTAAAGTGATCCTAAAAATAGACAAAAATTTGGATATCCGGCCATGTGTCCCCTCCTAACTACCTAAAAATAAAATGATTTTTTTAATGTGTCTAGAATTAGGCCTAGTTTGTGACCATATAATTTATTTTTCACTTGCATCAATGAAAAACAAATTACATAAACATGAATAGGCACGTATATTTGTAGCATTTAGTGGCCTAAAAAAGGTATAGTTGGAAATAAACATAGTTTGAACCCTAAAAATAGTACAAAAATTATAAAAATCATATATTTGAAAAGAGGAGAGCATGCTCGTTGTCATGGTAATAATTTTTTGAATTTTGTTGTTAAAATCCATAGTGTATTTGCTAATGGAAGTTGTAATTTATTATTATTTTCTAAAATATTGGACTCAATTGCAGACTAATAGGTCCAACCCTTTGGCTCGAGAATTCAAGACATTTTCAAGCCAAAAATCTTGGTTTTTTAATTTAATTTTAAATTATAACATGTATGCATTCCTGTGGCATTGCATAAAAAAGTAACAAAATAAATCTTTGGTAGTTATAGATGGTCTTGTAGCAGATGGTTTACTAAAATAAATGATAAGTATAAGGTTACATTTATATTCCTTATATTTTAAATTTATTTTAATAAATATAAGAAAATAGGGTCACTTTGCATCTGATAAAGTCGGTATCATAACTACACACCTTACGACATGGAAGATAAATTTTCAAAATCCAATCTAGTTAGTACTTAGGTATTTTTAGCGTCTCAGTATTGAACCTAAGGATTTTAGGGCATAACATTTCTAATTTATCTCCATCATTAATAAATATATAGTTATTTTTTAGGTTTTGTGCCTTCTGGATTACTTCCTAGCATTTTTAGGAGTCCTAGATTTGTCAAAATTAAATTTTGCAAACCACTCACTTTGAACTTGATCGAAAGTGGTGTGATCAGGGTATCATAGGTCATGTTGATGACCTACACACATCAAATTACCACTTTGCATTAATTTCACTTAGTTATCATCCCTCCCTCATCCATATTCACTTCCTACATATCCCTCATCATCCCTTATCACTCTTTCCTCATTACTCATAGTCCATAATCACTCCCTCATTGATCTTCACTTACCTATTCATCTCTAATCACTTATTTATTTTACCTAATCACTCCTCTATTGACCTTCACCATCCCACATCATCCCTAGTCACTCTTTACTCATCCCTCATAATCCCTAATCACTCTTTCCTCACCCCTCATCATCCCTAATCTTTTATTCCTCATTCATCTTCATCCCTAATCACTCCCTCCTCATCACTCCTCATACCTAATCACTCCCTCATTGAATTTCACTATCCCTCATCATCTTTGATCACTCCCTTATCATCCCTAATCACTCCTTCATTGACCATCACCATCCCTCATCATCCCTAATCATTCCCTCCTCATCCCTCATAATCTATAATAACTCTTTCTTCATCCCTCACCATCCCTCATCATTACATTAATGACCCTCACCATCCCTCATCATCCCTAATCACTCCCTCATCATCTAATGTAAGTAGGCCTCTTATAGGCTTACTCATCTAGGTCTTATAGGTTTTCTTTAGGCTTTGTATCCTTCCTTTCTTGTTTCATTGCATATATTTATCTCATTATAATAACATGAAGTTCTTGTACTCTAAATTTTGTTACTCACTCAATACATAGGGTTTATTCTTTTAAAGTAAACCACCTTTGCATGACACAACAAACATAATCCAAGGATTTTAGCTTTCTTTTAGGGATTAACCTTTATTTTTATCCTCTTTAACGTAATTCAGTCCCCTTTGACTACTATTGTATTCTTAAATACCTATTTTAACATACTTTCACTTCTTTACCTTCATACAATGTATGTCAAAACACTAATCCATGTCCATAGAAACTTAATTATTATAGACAACACAAATTTATATCATATCAGACCTTATTAATTAGTTTTATCACCCTTTATAGAAAATATTTCACTCAAGATTGAAACCTGATGTCCCCAATAGTATTATTATATTTGATTTGACACTATCTAATCTAGCTCATAGTCTTCTTCCATTATTTGTACTTAATTCTCACCAAAATGCAATAAAATAGGCTTTCTATCCCTTTTAACTAGGTTTGATCTATTTTTTAAGGGGTTATGGATCCAAAATCATATTAAATGTCATAAAAATGAATTCATTCATTCATTTAAACATTTCACATGACAAGGAACACATTCTATAGTCTACCACCACATTGATTTTCAAGATACACCTTTAGCCCTATTTTAGGCATAATTGAGCTGTGTTAAAAAAAACATAGTCATGAATTTATTATCTTCCATGTAATTTCAAGTTATAAAACCATTTTTATTAGTTTAAAAACATCCTTAGATAACTATTTACAAACTTTCATAGTGATTAAGTGATGTAATAACATCAATCAAGGATGTAAATTTATACATAGTAGTCTAAGTGAGTCAAATATGTCATGTGTTGAGAAATAAAAAGATAATTCATGATTATTTATACCTTTAAAAGGGTCTGTATAATTCTTAAGTGGAATAATGAGTATCTTTATAATCATGTAAAATTACACAAGTAGTTATACTCTTATATTTGGCTTTTTCCTGCCAAAAACTCATGTTTGAAAATTTAAATTATCAAAGAAGTTTTGTAATCCCTTGAGGCTAGTTGTAAATCATATAGACATATTTTAATGGTCCTAAAGGGTTATCACCATGATTTAAATTCCATTTTACTCATCTAAAGGTTAAAAAACCTCAACTCTATCTAGAAAGATGACTCAATGTTTGGAAAAAGCAGAAGTTAGTATATGTTATGTTAGGAAGTAAGTAGTTAGGAAGACCTTGATCTTATTCAAATTTAAAAGCTATGTTTAGAGAATTATTATTGAATATAATATTTTAACCTATTAATTATAATCTTAAAATATTCATCCATATGTGAAAAATTAGATGAGGAGATGAGAAGAAAAGAGTAAGGTCTAAAGTGAAGGTCTATAGTAAGAGGTTGTAGTAAGGTTTGGAAAAAGCAGAAGTTAGTATATGTTATGTTAGGAAGTAAGTATTCTAGCAGAATGTGCTAGATAGACTCAAGTAGAAAGTTAGTCACTAGACACATAGATGGCTCTCAACGGCTGGGAGGGTCACACTCCTGCAATCAGTGATCCAGGCGCTGCCTATCTATTGTTGCATGGTGCAAGCTGCCCCTATGTACTTTCTTAAGGAATTTGATGCCCTCTCATGCCAATTTATTTGGAGTGGTAACCTATAGAGCACCAAGTGGAGTCTTATCAAATGGGATATGGTTTTTTAGCCAAAAATAGATGGTGGGCTTAGCTTGCGCTCGGCTATTCTGGCCAGCCAAGCTCTTGCTGCTAAACTATACTGGAGGTGGTGCTCCAACCAAGATTAGCTATGGGCCCATATATTGTCATTCAAATATTTTCCTGGTGTGGAAGCTGTTGATATCTCTAGGCTGCCTCTAGGATGGGGAGGCTCCATGGTGTGGCAGACTCTCAAATTGGGAGCACAAATGGTCAAGCGCAGCCTGTTCTGGATTTGCCACAGTGAAGCAGAGACCCTTTTCTGGGAAAATTCCTGGGACGGATTGGCCTCGCTCTTGTCCTCCCATCCACACCTGCAACCTTTATGTGACACCTTTCATGATTCTGGGTGGATTTCAGTTGCTCATTACAAGGAGGGATTTAATTTAGGCACAACTACTGGGTATAGATGGAAAAATTCTTCTGACTGGCCTCTGGGGGTATCTAAGGAGGAGCAACTGGAGCTAAATGAGATCCTTGCTTCTCGTGGGTATAGCTCTTTACAAGGACTCAATGCTCTTGTGTGGGGAGGTGATTCTATTGGCCAATATTCGGTTTTAGTAGGGTATGGCGCTCTTACGAAGGAAATGTTTGGTGAAGCAAACTTCTTGTGGGGGAAGAAAATTTGGAGCAGCCTAACTTGGCCCAAATGTAACTTCTTTATGTGGACATTAGTGTATAACAGGTGCCTTACCTGGGACAACCTCTACAAGCGTCGATTCTAGGGACCATCTAGATGTGTGCTTTGTTGCAAGAGTGAGGAGATTGGGTCACATCTTTTCTTCCTCTGTCCCTTTGCTAAGCAGATATAGCACTTATGGTGGAGTGTGTGGGGTTATCCCTACTGGCATGTGGCTTCACTCTCAGACTTTTAGAATCACATGGGTCATCCTCCCTCCAAGGCGTCAACCTTACAGAAAGCTTGGATAGCTGGTCCAGCCTTTATCTTGTGGAACATCTGGCTTGAAACAAATAGGTGCATTTTTTGTGAGACTCAGTTGGAATGGAGCGCCCTCTGGCAGAAAGTTTGCAATTCACTGTATGAGACTCTCCTAGCAAAGGGTCATAGAGCTAATGAATTGGGAGTGGAAGACATTGCTATTTTTTCCTATATTACAGGTCTGCACTTGGCTACTCCCAGCATCGCGCCCCCCACACGGCCTGCGTAGAGAGCTAGGCAGTTACAACGGCTTGTTGATAGGACAGGTCGATGGGCGCCCCCTCAGGCTGGGATAATCAAAGTAAATACAGACAGCTCCTCCAAAGGAAACCTAAGAGATGTTGACATTGGTGGATTGGGCTGTAATAGTGAAGGAGAGGTTCAATTTGTTTTTTTTGTGTATAAAGGCTGCTACACCAATAATCTCATGGAAGCAATGGCCATCCTGCAAGCAGTGCAACAGTGCTGCCAGCATGGGTGCGAGCGAATTATTTGTGAGTCAAATTCTCAGGTAGTGATTAACCTACTAAATAATCAAAATTTTCATAGTGTTGACTGGCAGCTGGCGGTTGTTGCCCAACAGGCTCTCCAATTAAGCATGTCCTTGGATTCAGTGGTTTTCAAACATATTCCCTGAGAATTGATTGGGGTTGCAGACTGTCTTGCTAAATGGGATTCTAAGCAAGGGACTAATTGGTGTATTTTAGACTAGAGGATGTATCCTGTGGAGTTCTTTCAAAAGTTGGGTCATCTGGTTAACCAGGATAAAGCGTTATCACTGTCGTTTCTATTTTTCTGAATAAATTTTTTACCCCTTTTAGTTAAAAAATGTTAGGAAGTAAGTAGTTAAGAAGATCTTGATCTTATTCAAATTTAAAAGCTATGTTTAGAGAATTATTATTGAATATAATATGTTAACCTATTAATTATAATCTTAAAATATTCATCCATATGTGAAAAATTAGATGAGGAGATGAGAAGAAAAGAGTAAGGTCTAAAGTGAAGGTCTATAGTAAGAGGTTGTAGTAAGGTTTGTATCTTGTTTTGAGAGTTAGATAATAAAATAAGGTCTTTATTTTTATATTTGACATTTATTTGTGTTAAAATAATGATAACCATGTTATTTTATATGATTACGAGGCTAACATGTATATTCAAGCCTTTATAAACATGAGTGTGTAAGAGAACAACAGAAAACTATGTGCAGGTAGATCTGAAATAGGGGAGTTGGATGTGATTTATGATGCATGGAAGATAATGAATCATTTCCTAGGTAATATATGATGATATTTATCTTTTATGATGTATTATCCTAGATTTATTAGTTTGGAAGAATTAATTTGATTTAATTATAGTCCTTTCAGGATTGAAACAGGAGATAGTCTATAAAAGTCATAGTAATTAGTATTGTTTGATGTACTTTCATAAGCATGGTGAAGTTTGATTAATTGAATAAGATTTTTGAAAGTGAATGATACCTATTCCAAATCAAATTATTATTTTAAACTCCATGATTTTTATTAAATTCTTTGTAGAATGCCCTTAGATTTCCTTAAAACCCTGAATTCTAAGACATTACTGTGATATGAAAAAGAGCTCTAAATTGATAAAAATCCAATTAAAATGTGTGATATTTTGTCTATAGTTTATTGTATTCCTTATTTACATGTTTAAATTTTCTCATTATCTAAATTACCCCTAAATTCTTGATATGAAGGATTGTGTTTAAACATAATTGTGTATGAGGAAAATCAGGGTTTTATCATATGAAAAGGTAACCTCCATTAGGATATTATAAATGTCTTTAAATATATAAAATGGTGTAATGAATGGTTACTAAGGGTTTGGTAATAATTATAAAAATCTTTAAAGTTAGTACAAGAACAATTATTTCAAGTTGTATCATTACAAGTGACAAGACCTTGGAAGGGATTAAAAATAGTTTATGTGATAAGGTTAAAAATCTATGGAACCTATACTTCAATCTAGTATCCATTTAATTGAGTATAGACCTAGGTTCAAATCCTATGGAAATATAATCATGGTTATTATGTAAAAAGATCAAACTTTATCTTGAGTACGGATATCATAGGCCGTAGAGATAATTGATAATATATTGAGTGGATATTGTGAAACAATATGAAGAGTATAATCTCATTGGTATTTTAAGACCAATATAAGAGGATAATAATATTGGTAAGGTCAATAGTGAGAATAGCTCTAGGAGAGAGATATTACAGACCTATAAAGAAAAAATGTGATTGTGTAGACCTATAGAGAAGAGGATTGTGAATTATACCTTAAATAAATCATCCTAATAAGGTTCAAGTGGATAAATATTTGACCATAAACAAGTGACAAAGATATTTAGAGAGTAAAAAGGACCTTAAGTTCAGACAAGAATAAGAAAAAGTGTGAACAAGTGTGGGTATGGACCTAAACATATTCAAATTAGGCTAATGTCATTGACCATTAACATCATTAAGGATGAGGAGGGATAAAGATGAATTGAGTAAAGACGATGAGGGATTATTTATGGATGGTGAGGGATGGTGAGGGTTAATGAGGGAGTGATTAGGGAGGATGAGGGAGTGATTATAGATGATGAGGGGCAATGAGGGTTAATGAGGGAGTGATTAAGGATGATGAGGGACAAGGAATGAGTGATTAGGGATGATGAGGGATGATTAATTAATGAGTAGGGATGATTAGGGATGGTGGTGTTCAATGAGGGAGTGTTAGGGATGCTGCGGGATGAGGAGGGAGTGATTAGGGATAATTAGGGATGATGAAGTGACAATTAGGGATGATGAGGGAGAGGAAGGAGTGATTAGGGATGATGATGGATAGTTAGGTTCAATGAGGGAGTAATTAGGGATGATAAGGGAGTGATTAGAGATGATGAGGGACAATGAGGGTCAATGAAGGAGTGATTAGGGATAATAAGGAATGAGGAGAGAGTGATTAGTGGTGATGAAGGATGAGTAAGAAATGACTAGAGATGAGGGAGGAATGATGAACAAGTGAAATTAACACAAAGTAGTCAATTGATGTGTGTAGGTCATCAGTGTAACCTATGCTAACTCAATCACACCACTCTAGATCAAGTTCAAAGTAAGTATTATGTGAACTTAAATTTTGATAAACCTATGACTCCTATAAATTATAGGAAGTAATTCATAAGGCTCAAAAACCTAAAAAATGATTATATGTTTACCAAAAATGGACATCAATTAAAAAAATTATGCACTGTAATCCCTAGGTTCAATATTGAGACCCTAAAAATGCCTAAGTACTGACTAGATTATATTTTGAAAAATCATCTTCCACATCATAAGGCATGCAGTTGTGAGACCAACTCTATTAGATGAAAAGTGACCCTAATTTCTTATATTCCTTATACTTGACATTTATTTTAGTAAACCATTTAATACAAGACCATCTACAACTACCAAAAATGTATTTTGTGATAATTCAATAGGAATGCATGTGTTATAACCCATACATGTTCCTTTGGAATTGCATAAAAAGACACAAAACATAATTTTATGGTTACAATGTCATAGGAACGCATATGTGCTATAACGCATACATGGTATAGTTTTTACTCATTTACATTCAATGTTTTTCAAGCTTAAATTCAAATAACACATACGTGTTATGACCATAAAGATGTCATAACATGTATGCATTATGGGAAATGTCCATGGAATTATCCCCTAATTTTATTCACATACCGATATGTAGTAGTGGTAAGTCCAATGCATTGAGTGATTGATTGTACAATGATTTTCTTTTGACTACCACTCTTGATGATGATGTAAAGAGGCTGACCCTTTACCCATAAATTATTGGGGAAGAGACATTCACCCTCTTCAGAGATGTTGATCACAATAGAGTTAGTACTTTGACAAGAGGCATCTAGATCAATGATATCCATCAGTGTGGGTCTTGATGTAGATTATGTGAGTAAATATTGTTGCACATGGTAGTCAAAGTAATCATGGGTGGATGAGTGATGGAAATGGAACCACTTATCACCTGAATTCTTCTTTCTTTTGTCTGAAATAAAAGGCATAATAAACTTTGAGTGTTGCACAGTTTTTTGAGGTTACTCACCTTTGGGAAAAGTGTTGTGTTTATGTGCAAAAGGCTATGATGTGGATTTATACGAGGGTTGGGCCTTATGCACTACAATAGATGAAGAGGTGGAATGTTGATTCATTATTACCTTGGCTTTGATCTTGGTGGCATTGTGATATGCTTTCCCCAGAATGTTAAAATTTAATAATTCTAGCTTCTCATGCATATAAGGTGAGATTTCACTAATGTACTTCAACACCCTATGTTGTTTACTCAAGTTCTTTTGCAAGAGTATAGAGTATTCATGGAATGTGTTAGTGTAGTCTTCCATTGATTGATCCTTGTACTAGCATAGTTGTTACAACTTGATGTATTCATCTTCAAAGTCTCAAAGAGGGTAGTATTCCTCCTTTAGTGCATCAAAAAAGGTCTTCCATGATTTGATTTGAATGCACTCCTATGCATGCTATGTATTAAAGGTCTTGAACACTAATGAACAACTAGAATGGACATATTTAGTATTATTTAGGTGATCTTCTTAGAATCAATGAAGTAATTGAATAATAAGTATGCCTCCAGTTGTTGAATCCAAACATCCACTACTTTATCATCAATTTTTCCTTTAAACAGAGGGATGTTAAGATTGACTTATAATTTTAAGGAGGTTTTTTGTTGAAACTCTTGTGGAACTTACATTTGATTTGAATGGGAAGGTGTTGGGTTGATATCCATCATTAACTCATATAATTGGCCAAAAATTTTGGTGCATTATGATTCTAGTGCATCGTTGATGAGCCTTAAAACTTCTAGGGCTACCTCAGGTTGACTCTAGGCATCAACTATCTTTATTTTATTATGACATTCTTCTAGGATCTCTAAAATAGAACTAACTATTAAACCTTCTCTCGGCTTATTGTGGTTATGTGGTTACATGCATATAAATTAATAGAGTGAAGTTCTAATACCAATGATCCACACCATGAGTCCCAAGACCAAGTGTGTGGGGGACAACCAAGTTTGGTTGTACATAGTGAATGCATAGAGAGTATTAAGATAAAACAATAAAATGAAAATTTATGGAGTTTAAGTCTTACTTTCAAAAAATTCTCCCATTCATAAATTAAATAATAATGGATACAAAGTATAACGTCTACAATGTGTGTATACAAAGTAGATGCACAAACTAAGCTAGTTGTGTTATGACTATGTAAAATGGCATTGATTTGGTTGCATTTTTAACTCCTAGATAGATGCATATATTACATATTTAACATGAATAATACAAAATTATTATTGACTACTATAAAACTATCAAGGAGGATGTTGAAGGTATGATGATGTCCTATTATATGTGGTAGTTCATAATGGTCTGAATAGTTGATGTCTAGACTATCTTCAATGATTTCCAATCCTATGATCCTCGATTAGCAACTAACATATAGTTGGGACACATTTTAAATCATGAATTTGGGATAGGATTACATATGGCTATGCTAATATGGGCCCAAATGAGCAAGTGAGTTTAAGAACAAATACTCATGAGGCATGTAGGACTATGAGTTATGAGGTGCAGAGTGAGATGCATAGGCTATGATCTGAGGTGATTGTTGAATGAAAGTCTATGAGTAGGTGTGGGACTTATGTATAATGTTATTATAAAACTTTTTTCAAATGAGTGCACATGATTACATCAGAGGTGTGAGATCTACATAGAAGAACAAACAAGGAGTGTGTTTGGTTGCATAATGATTATGAATGAATCACACATATATATGATCTATTCCCATTTCAAATATTGGGTCTTCTCTCTACTCATGTCATATGGACATTAGGAGTATCGACCTCTATGATCATGATAATTCCATGTTATATCATTCTATTGTCACTCTACAACATCATGTTTTGAGTTCTTATGTGCTTACAAATGCTTTTATCCATGAATATATCTTTCATAGGGTATTTGATATGCTATGCACTTGATTTTTTTTCTAACACATTTTATCCATAAGATATTATGATGTGTTTATGTTGGTTTCTTATAATTTTCTTTATGCACTTCCTTGAGTTCATTGTCTTGCTTGTTTGAGCATTTGAATGTGTTCCTTTGTTTGCATCCCCCATGCCTATGTGTGTTTACTTTGACATTTAAATATGACATTATTTATTGTATGAACATTTGAGTATGTCACCCTTGATTTTATGGACATTTTACTAAGTCATATCCCTTCAATTGTGCAACATTTGAACAAGCCCCTTGTTTGCAATCTCCTTGGACCAGTGCCTTTTGACTTGATTTTGAGTGCTCTTTTGTGTGTGATTGATTTATTTGCTAAGTTTATACTTTTAATATATAAACATTGCCATGAACCTTATCATTCATGTTATACCTTCATGTGATCACATTGTTCTATGTGCTTCAATGATACATTTACCTAGACATGTCATTTTATATGCTACATGGTTACATTCACAAATTATACAATTATCTTATCCTTTTGAGGTAAGGTAACTACCAGTTTCTATTCTTACCTCACCTCAAAATAGGGGGGATATCAGTGGGGGAATCCTTTAAAAAATAAAGGATGTCTACTTTTCTCCAAATCTAATTCATAATCTCATAAGTGTTGGTTAAATAGTAGAAAAAGGTTTCAAACTAATTTTTGAAAATGGTGTTTGTTCTATTTTTGATAAGAGATCTGGAAATAGATTGATTGAAAAATCCTATATGGAAAATAATATGATGTTTCCATTAAATATTAATATGTTGAAGTAAAGTATTTAGTTCTCCACCATTGAGGATGCTAGCATGTTGTGGTATTCAAGATATGATCATATCAGTTTTAAGAGCTTACATATTCTTGACACAAAAGGTATGGTAAGAGGTCTTCCCAAGCTATAATTCAAGAATGATGATGTATGCAAGTCATGTATTGTTTGGAAATATCATAGGGAGTATTTACCTATAATCAAATAGAGATCAAGGACACCTTTGGAGCTAGTTCATTTAAAATTTATGTGGGTCAATGTCTTACAGAAGTATTGCTAAGAGTTTGTATTTCATTTCCTTCATAGATGATGTTACAAGGTTTATGTGGGTTTATTTTTTGAAATAAAAGAGTTGAGATTTTTCACCTTTTAAATATTTTAAAGCTTTTTCTAAAAAATATTATTTAAATTCCATCAATTCCTTAAGAACAGATAGAGGATATGAATTTTGTTCCAATGAATTTAATGAGTTTTGTGCTTCACATGGAATCAAAAGGAAGTTAACTACTCATTACACACCATAACATAATGGTGTTTCTGAAAAAAGATATCCCACAAGATAATAAAACAAATCCAACTATAGGACACACAATATCCATCTAGAGGATAAACAAAATATCCAACTATAGGACAAAAGAGATAATATGTGCCCTAGAATTAATAATCAAATTATAATATTGGCATCATACTCAACATTCCTCCCTTTGATGAAAATAGGAGACAATTATATCTTCTACTTAATTCTTCCATGAATCTCCTTCAACAATCCCTTTGTGAAATTATCAACAGGTTTTGAATATTGAAGATTGTAATTGTTTAGCATGTCCTCAACATACTTGGATTAAAAAATGAATACTTCCTCTTTATTTTGATTGAAATTAATGCCAATAAATTAATTCATGATTATAATGTTTTTCATCTCAAATTTTAATTTAATATATTCCTTTAATATATTCAACATCTCCATAGAGCTACATGTAATGATCAAGTCATCTACATAGAGATAGAGATATAAAACATCAGAATTTAATGCATATATATAAAGAGTTGGTTAATTTTGACTTATTTAAAATATTTGATCCAATAAAAATCCATAAAATCATGAGTACCAATCTCTATGATCTTTCTTCAACCTATAAATATCCTTCTTCAACTTATATACCCAAAATTATTTACCTTTTACCTCAAAACCATGTGCCTTTCCCACATATACTTGTTCAATAACTCCATTTATAAATAAAATTTTAAAATTAATATTCAATAGAATTTGAATTAAGTTACATGTATCATTCCTCAATTTAATCCATCTCTAATTTCAAATCATCAACCCATTCTTTCTTATGAATAGCTTTTACATAACTTCTAGGTTCACTAGTCACAAATGATAATGCGAACATAGTATTCTCATCATAAGAATCATAAAAAACATTACCTTCCTGATGTTTAAGCCTTATAATACTCATATCATAATTATTATCTAACATATTATTGGTTGGATGAGGATTCAATAAGCACTTGTTCTTGCTTGGTATTGATGTAGATGGATGACTAGTCTCTTGTAAAGAGCTAGTATTATTCCATATTGAAATAGAAACCTTTGTAGGACTTTATAAGACCTCAAAATCAAATTCAATATGATTACCCCCTTCACTTATTAATTCTTTAGCTATGTGATCATAATCAACATACCCCTCATTTTCAAAAAGTTTACAATCTCTAGAAACAATTATTGATTTACTAGTAGGACTAGAAACCTTGTATGTTTTACTTTCATCACAGTATCCTATGATATTGTGATCAATTATATTTATATCACCATTACCTTTATTTGATGTTATTTTCATGTAGGAATTTCCTTCAACATGGAAGGACTTTCCATCTCTGAATTGCGCTTGGCTTTTGAAGGAGTCATCTAAGTTGGTGAAATCATCTTTGTGACATGTCACTAGATTTGAGCAACCTGAATCAAGAGAAAACAAATTATTTTATTCCTCTACTCCCAAAAAACATATGAGACAGTAATATTATCCCTCTTGAAAATCTTTTTTTTCAGCTTGAAAATCCTTCTCTTCCTTTTTTCTATTGGCTTGATTCTTAGTTGATGTATCCTACAATCTTTAATCATAAGCCCTAGTTTTTGGTAGTAATGGCAAGTGAAGTATAACCTAATATTACTTGTAAAATTAACTTCAGATTTACCTTTTGAATTTTATTTTTTTAAAATCCCTTGATTCTAATTTTCATTTCTATATTTTTACTTTGAAACCCTTACATTAGTTTCAAGTGTTTGTTCTAGACCATGTTCTAGATGTTAAGCACATGCTTATACTGAGAGGGGGGATGAATCAGTATAACATAATATTTTTAATATTTTAAAATTTAATCAACCACAACAACCATACACATTCAATATCTATCAATTAATAACACAAGAGAACATAGGATTTACATGAAAACCCTTTCGAGAGAAAATCACATAAAAATATTGATTTTATATATATAACTCTTTTACAATGTTTGTAGGTACGCACCTACTGGAGACACCTATCCCCAAACCAAGTACCATATCATTCAATTTGTGATCACCCACCCACTAGATACATCAATCCCATTCACCAAACACCAACCCAGCCAATTTTTGAGCACTGACCCACAAAAGCACCAACCCCTAGACTATGAGGCATCAACCCCAAGCCAAATCGATTCTATCATCTGTGATTGCTTCTTTATTCTAATGATGCCTTTGTTTCTCTTACACTTTCTAGCTCACTAATTTTATTATATACTTTTTTCTCTTCTCTCTTTCATAATTCTCAAATGATATTCTTCATTAAAATAAATCGACCCTTCACACTTCTTTTCTTAAGATATATTATATTTCATTGTTTGTTCTTCTCTTATCTTCCTTCTCTCTCACACTTATATGATCTTCAAACAAATTTAATGCTTGTTATAATTACACATATCTTCTCCCTTATACAACCTTTAAAGTATGTGTCCCATCCAAGAGGTACCTCTTCAACAAGAGATGTGACTGTTGACATTTTTGTTAACATTTTTGTCGACATTTTTATTCACTTTCATCAACATTTATGTTCACTTTCAGCAACAATTCCATTCACTTCTATCAACAATTACATTCACTTTCAGCAATAATTTTGTTCACTTCTAGAAACAATTCCATTTGACATTTTTCTTCATATCCATTATAATTCCTTTCACATCAATGACAATTATTCCAACAATCTCCCTCTTTGACATCAATGGCAAAGGGTTGTACACCCTGCTCCTCCTGAGTTGATGCATCTTCTTCTGTTATCTTCATTGCAATCTTGAATTTATTTTATACCACTTATTGTAATATCTTATTTTATTGTTCCTCTTCATAGCATATTTCCACTGTGCATATCATATCTTTCTTGCTTCAACATGACCTTCACTACCATTTCTTCTTGTGTTTTGTGCTCCATCATGGCCTCCCTGCTATTGCTCCTTATGCCTTTTATACAAGCACATATTACTCCTTTTAATTTTATAGTTATTACATCTGATTCCAAAATTGCATGAATTATCTTTTGAGTTTGGTTTAGACATCCTCTTTCTTGTTCTGGTCTATAGGATTACTTCCACATTGTCTCGCTATATGTCCATACTTATTGAAATTATAACATACAATGTCTTTCAACAATAAAGTAAATGAATTTATACCTGATAAACCATATGAATTTTTATTTTCATTCCAACCATGCTCATTCCTCTCACGTCTTTCACTTGTGCCATAGGTCCATGCATACTCATTTCTTACATGCCCATTCCTCATATCTACATTTCTTCCACTGTTCCATGTGTATCCATTCCTCACATGGCTCTCACACTCCTTTGATCTATGACCAAAAATGTTGCAATTAAATTAATATCTATAAAACCATTCTTGGTACTTGTCAGACTATTTTGTCAATAATGATCTTCTATCATGCCAATAGTTCTTTTCTTTGTCTTCTACTTGAAAAACTTCATTCTTCAGGTAAGTATTCTCTTTTATCTTCATAGGTTTAGCAATTTTAACATCATCCTTGGTAACCTTTTATTCATCTCCATATCTAAGACCTGATTTATCGAATAGTGACCTCTAACAATCTAGAAACTCATCTAGAACCTTTTGGCTCTTCTCAAATCTTAAGCTTCTTATTAATTTAGAATTTTCCTTTTCTAAATATTTTCTCAAGGCAATAATCTTACCTCTAGCTTCTCACATTCTTCCTTCTTTTCCTTTAGTATAATTTTATTCTCTTCCTTTATTTTCTTCACCTCTTCGACTTAAGCATTTAGACTCATGATGATCATTTCCGACTCCTCTCAAATTTTTGATAACTCTTCTTCTCTATCTTTATCATCTTCTTCGTATTTCTAAATTTGTCACTTTTGTTTTTGATTCTCTTTATTGACAATTTTATTTTCATTCAAGGCACTTAAGAGTTCTCCTTCAAGATCTACTTCTATTTCTCTAGCTTCCAAATCACTCCAAGATTATCCTCTAGTTATCTAGTCTTCACCATCCCAATCTTCTATATCCATGAAAAAACTTCACCTCCATCATTATCTATAAATCATTATTCAATCTCCTCACTTGAGCTACTAGCCCTTTTTGAATAAAGGCTTTTGTTTTCTTTATCAGATATCTTCTTTTTCTCATATTTCTTTGATTTGTAGTTTTTCTTGCTCTTGTGATACTTACTTTCTTTCCAATCATGTTCCTCATTGTCATTACTACTCTCTTATTTTGAATGGGGACATTTATTTTCATAGTGTCCTATTTTTATATAATTGAAACACTTAAAAGGTAACTTACCTTTATATCTCCCATATCCCTTTTTGATAGTTCTCACAAATAGGGCTTATTCTTTATCCAACTCTTCACTGGTACTATATCTTGATTCATGTTTTGCCTTTTTAACTTTTTTGGATACTTTGAAAGTTGCTTCATGATTTGTTGGATTTTTTGCTTCCATCCTCAATTCATATGCTGTGAGAATTCCATGTAATTCATCCATCTTTAATGTGTCTAAGTCCTTCATTTCTTCAATAGCTGAGACTTTCACATCATACCTCATAGGAAGTGACCTTAGTACTTTATATACTATCATCGATTCTTCCATTTATCACCTAGCCCTTTGATGGTGTTGACTATCTCATCCACATAGAGAAGATAGGCTACAACATTTTCTTCATCTTTCATCTTAAAACTTTCAAACTACCTTCTACATGTTTGAAGCTTCACCTTCTTGACCTTGTCATCACCTTCATAGATATTTTGAATTTTGTCCCATATATCTTATGCTAACACACAATGCATTACTTTTATGAACTCTAATTCTAATAAACCACACAAAATGGTATTCATCACTTTTGCATTATTCTCACATGCCTCCTTTCTAACCTGATCCATTGGTTGATTCATTGGTGCTATGTACCCCATCTCTATTGATAACCAAATATCAAACCCTATAGCCATAAGATATGTTCTCATCCTTATACTCCAAAAAGCATAATTTGTTCCATCAAATAATGGTGTTTTATTTGTGTAGAAATTGTCTTGACCTTGATGACTAGCCATATGTGCTCTTTGGATCTACCTTCTAGCGATTAGACTAATTTTCAAGAAACTATTCTAATACCAATTGTTAAGCACAGGCTTATACTAAGAGGGGGTGAATCTATATAACATAATCTTTTTAATCTTTTCAAATTTAATCAAGCACAACAACCATAAAAAATTAAGATATAGCAATTAATAACACAAAAAAAACATATAATTTACGTGGAAACCCTTTTGAGAGAAAACCATAACAAAATATTGTTTTTACATACATAAATCTTTTACAATGTTTGTAGGCACCAACCTACTAGAGACACCAATCCCCAAACCAAGCACCAACTCAGTTAATTTGTGAGCACCCACCCACTAAAAACATCGATTCCCTTTGCTAAGCACCAACATGGCCAATTCATGAGCACCAAACCATAGGAGCACCAACCCCTAGACTATGAGGTGCCGACCCTAAGCCAAATTAATTCCACCATATGTGATTGCTTCTTTAATTGAATGATGGTTTTGCTTCTCTTACACTTTATCTCTCACTGATTTTCTTATATAATTTTTTCTCTCCTCTCTTTCACAATTCTCAAATGATATTCCTCATTAAAATAAATCTACCATTCACACTTCTTTTCTTAAGAGATATTCTATTTCATTTTCTGCTCTTCTCTTCTATTCCTTCTCTCTCACACTTATATGATCTTCAATCAAATTGAATGCTTGTCATACTTCCACATCTCTTCTCCCTTATATATAATTTAAAGGATGTGTCCCATCTAAGAGGTACCTCTTCACAAGGAGATGTGACCATTGACATTTATGTCGACATTTTTGTCAATATTTCCATTGACACATCCGTTCACTTCTGTCGACATTTCTGTTCACTTCTGTCAACATTTTCGTTCACTTTCGACTATAATTTTGTTCACTCTTATAACAATTATGTTCACTTATGGAAATAATTCCATTTGAAATTTTTGTTCATATCCATTACAATTTCTTTGACATCAATGATAATTATTCCAAGACTAGATCTCCTACATATATTCTCTTCTTATCTTCATGAGACAAAAGAGAACCTAGTAACTCATCAACACTTATAATGTTCATGTCTTTACACTCTTCAAGAGTGATCACAATATGTAATCATTTATGAGATAAAAAAATCAAAATATTTATTAATATAACACTATCTTCTATAGTGTCTCCATAAATCCTCATTCTATGAACTAAGTCATTTACCCTTATGCAATAATCTCTTACACCTTTAGAATCTGACATTCTCAAATTCTCAAAATTGATTTTAAGGGTTTTGATTTTTATTTATCTTACTTTAATATAGACTTGATATTAATTCTCCAATTTATTCCATGCATCAAGGGCATTATTGTATCTTGTAATTCTTGGATAAATGCTTGAGTCTATGACACACTAAATATAGAAGAAAGCTTGTGCATCTCCCTTTTTTTCATCTTTTTTTGTTCTTTTCTGATCTTGTGTCAAGATATTTTAATATTGAGGTGATGTTTACCCATGGATAACATTCCCTTAAACTCCTTTCCACACAATAATTCTTTTCAATTTATCTCTCCAATACTCAAAGTTGTCACCTTTGAAAATTGGAATATTCATGAAATCAAACTCACTTAAGCCATTATTTCTTATGATAATGAATTGAAAAATCCTTATTAAACCTTGATTTAATATATATTTGATACCAAATTAAGGTTTTAAATGTGTGAAGGAGTGAAAATCATAATTATACCTCTTTCAAAATGAAGCTATGTATCAACAAAAATAGTTCTAGAATTACTCGTTGTCAAACTAGTTGTGTTGGAGGTGAAATTACTAACCATAAACTGTACTAAATAGCTTCAAAACTAAAATCATATGCTTGTTGGTCTTTTTATTTGAATACCTATAAAAAAATAAGAGATAACAATATCCACCATGAATTTCCAAGAAGAAGAACTAAAATGAATTCATAAATCATAAAATTGCATTACAATGCAATTATTTTCATTTGTTACTACTACAATTCAATTAGCTAGAGGAGAGTTAAATAAATATATATATAATATATGGAGTGTGTACCAATCCATATCCACCTAAAAATATGATTTGGATGACAACTCATGACCCACCTAAACAAGTGAATTGGGTGACAACTCATATTCCACCTAAAAGCTTGCAATAGTAAACTCCACCAAGAATGTCCACACACATGTGCAGAATAGTGAATCCCACTATGTGAAACTCAAAGGGTCCAAAGTGGGGTAATGAATTCATCCCATATAGGAATAGTGTTCTTATTCCTCACTTTTTACAAGAGTCAAAGGTTCCTCCACATGGGGTTCAATTAGGAATAGTGTTCTTGTTCCCCTCTTTGCACAAGAGTCAAAAGGTGAGGAATCTCCCTTATGAATTTAAACAAATTTCAATCAAAAAATCCCCACTATAAATGTGTCTCATATAGGAAGCTTTGATTAGCCTAAATAAGGATCCAACAAGATTACAAGAAAGAGATCCCACAAGATAATAAAATAATTCCAACTACACAAATAAGATCCATCTAGAGGACAAATAAAATATCCAACTAGAGGACAAAAGAGATAATATGTTCCTTAGAATTAATAATCAAATTCTAATATTGGAATCATACTCAACATGTTCTCCACATTTCTTCACATTTGGCATAAATTTTTAATTTAGTGGGGGCATGCTTTGGAAGCATGTTCTCCACATTTATTCAATATATGGTACTTATATTAGTTTTTAGATTTAGTGGGGGCATGTCATATAGCCATGGCTTCCACACATCCATAGTTTTCAAATTCAGTGGAGATATGCTTTGGAAGCATGTTCTCCACATTTATTAAGTATTAAACATCTCTAGAATATAGTGGGGGCATTTTTTGGAAACATGTTCTTCACATTGGTACTTATTTTAATTTTTACATTTATTTATATATAGTGGGGCATACTTTAGAAGCATATTCTTCACACTTACACAATTTCTAAATTGACCAAAACACATTGTTATATAATTTAAATTCACAGTTGTGGTAGAATTCTATACATCGGTATCATTGTTATATACAATTTTAGTATGAGACATATCTAAAGTGCATATGCCATGCAATGTGAACCTAATATTGCAAAATATAAATCAGTTTTAGATTTCAAAATTCATGTATGAACTACTACCATATCATGGACTTTTATGCACTGATACCTAGGATAAAGTTTTATGAACTATATTGAGCCAATCTATCACAGTAGTTTGTTTGCTTCTGGCATGGTTGGGGTGATTAAATCATTCAATATTTCTAAGTTTTTAGGTTGGACTTGATTCTATCATTCAGCCTTACCAAGTTATAAGTATCATTGGGTTGCACAGTAGAGCTAATCTCAACTGTTAGGTAGCAACTCACCTTTTCACTAAGGTTGGGGGCATGGGCATCTCTCTCTCTCTCTCTCTCTCTCTCTCTCCCGTAGATATATGCACTTTTTAGATTTATATATTTATCTTAATCTCAATTTTAGGGCTTTACAATGATACATCTTTTCAAATAAAACTTGCCAATAGGAAAGGCGGTTACATCAACATAGAGATATACTCCTAAACCTTTCTCTTTTAGTTTCAATAATTTCCATTCTAAATTATATACACTGGGTATACACTATAACATAATATTAGTTTCAATTCAGTCACCAACAAAGTACTCATGTTGGACTTAAGCAAAGACAAGGTGTGTTATACACACCCAGGTACACATTCTTTTCTTTTAAACTATAAACTTCGTTACTATATTAAAAGGGAGAAATGTAGACACTATTTCTAAATTATATAGCACCTCAATCTTGTACACTTGAAAAACTTAGACCTTGGTTGTTATTTTTATTTCTGGACCTTTTCCTAATTCTAAAGTCTTGCATATGATCTATTTTGTGTCCCTTAGCTTATTTATTAGTCTAAATAGTCCTATATTGATGACCCGGACCTTCTATCTTGTCTAGAATGCTTAAAACCTGCTTATCTTCCACTTCTACAAGTTTTAAGTCTATATCTATTTTCCTGCTCCTTGAACACTAATGTTCAAGATAGACACTAGCATTGACATTGGTGTCCTAACCTAATGTAATCGTCCAGTATCCTAAAGACATCCAATTTATAAATGAAATGTATCCTAATGGCCAACCTAAGTGCTTTAATGTAAGTTACTTCTCCAAAGGGATTGATACAAATACAAGATCATCTCTCGTTCATTCCTAACCTATAAAATATCAAAAGAAACCAAGGCAACTTATAAAAGTCATTCAATCAAGCATTGAATTGAGCAAAGCTTCCCTATTTTCTCCTATTTTGATATCAGTCATACGGATAACACATCTACAGATTTGAAGTAATGAAGGAGTAGCCCAAAAGCTATATTTTCCAAGTTACAAGTTAGGTCATTGTTGTACTTGTTTATCATATATTGCATGATTCACACATAAGATAACAAATTGGGGATAACTACATCAGTCCAAGACCCTCTTCGAATTATTGGTTATGTAGGCAACATTCATTAACAATAGAGTTTTTGTGGTCATCTTAACACCATTTGCTCACTAACCCATTTTTCCCCAAGGTCATTATAAGATGAAGAACTAGGGTTTTACAAATTCATGAGGAGCGACAATCCATAACCTAGATTTGAACATACCCTAACAAAGGTGAAGACAAACCCAAAAGCATCTAAGTGGTTGTATCATTTTGTAATAGATATTCCATCCAAAACACTTGCATTGAGTTCAGACAATAACATCAATACAACTATCCTAGGATGATGTTAGTTTTTATGGCCCTAGAAGCATCTAATCCAGAATCATCTTCCAATCTACTTTCTATCTATTCTAGATCCAGAACTACATTAGCATAAAAAAAATTAAGTGCATTACTTATTTGTCATTTCCATATCTAGCATAGTTGTACTTACTACTTCTAGCATACATTAGCATAAGAAATTCAATATCTATTATATTTGATTTTAGTACCCAATTGGCCTACTTTAGATTTGATTATCATTTTTGTTCTTATTCATTTCTATATACCCCCAACTTTGAGACAAACATTTTAGGGTTAAAAAATGAGTACAAGGAGTTGTGTTATTCGCATTGTTTGAATGCCTGCAACTACATTTTGGAGTTTGGCTTATAAATTTATATGTGATCAAGTTTTAAAGTTTTTTATTTTTTCCAATATTTTTCAACATCCACTTAAAGAAGACAATCACATAATCAATGGATTGCAGGAGGAAATTTTACATAAAAATATATTGTTGTATGAAAACAAATTTTGTTTGAACTTTATGTAGTTTTTCCATCAGAAGATTTTTTATCCTTATCAAGGTATATGTTGAGGTAAGTCACTACGTGTAAATATTTTATGAGTTGAGGTCAATTTTGTCCTAATTTTGTTCTCATAAAAACTTACACATACAGCTAAAAGTATAGAAACCTATATTGCTCTAAAAGACATTTTTTTAAAAGATTTTAACTATAGGTTTTGTTATTCTGCATGAAACAGATTCGACATTGGATCGAAAATCTCTATAAGATTTGAACATGATCTTAGCTTAAGCACTTTATTAGTATGTTGGTTGAAAATATTCAGTCTAATCTAGAGATCTATGTATAATATAATTACACAATGATCTCTACAACTCTAATGATGGCTCAATTTTTTGTGGAGTTTTCATCTACAATAAACTCTACGTTCGATGTAGCAATATAACTCATACACAAGGGAGCAAGTAATGCCTAATGTCATGTATTGGTATGTGAATTGCAAAGAATTTATTAATAAAACAGAGATTATCTATGCCATATATATACATGGAAAAAAA
Organism: Torreya grandis; assembly: GCA_037957365.1. Lineage (NCBI taxonomy): Eukaryota > Viridiplantae > Streptophyta > Pinopsida > Cupressales > Taxaceae > Torreya > Torreya grandis. Next base: position 3,676,849 of record JARHVA010001045.1, on the reverse strand, counting down.
TATTTTAAAATATAAAACAAATATAATATACGAGACGTATCTTTGGTATGAACTTGACAATGAAAATACCTCCAACATAAATAAATAAATGAAACATCCATAGTGTAAAATGTTCCATACATTTAAAAAGGGGTACAATCAAAAGAAAAACTTGTTTATAAACCTTTACTTTAAATAATAATAATAATAATAATAATTTAAAAAATATATATTAAAAATTAAAAATTTAATTGATTGCAAAAGAATAAGCAATGGAGCCCTTTTAAAAGCATGTGTTGCTTCCAACTCTAACCAAGTTGCGTTTCCTTTCCATTTGAAAGGTGTCATTCACGGTGGGTGGGAAGGCTAACTTAGAAATTGTTGTCACTGACTATTGTACTCAAAAGACTCAATCAAGTTACCACCGTAGAGACAACTAATTTCAAATAAGAGATCAATGAATTTATTTATTAAAAAAAAAATCCCGATTCAAAACTCAAACAAAATTTAACTGCAAGAAGAGCAAAGAAGCCAAATGTTAGGCACACATTTTCTATTAAAGCATGTGTTCCTTGCAACTCTAGCAAAGTGGCAGTTAACATTCGCGTATTGACATCCGTAAGTAACTATAAAAATGAAATCTCCCGTGACATGACGTAACGTCACGAGTAAAAACGAGCAATTTGCTCCCTGCAAATTGTCCATGCCATCCTCTGTATAGGGGATGTCGATGCTTCAGTCTCCCCGACAACATTCAAGCGATTGATGAGCTTTCTTTGTCCAGCGATTTGAGTGAATGCAAGTCAGCAAGCTAACAAAGAGTCTAAAAGTGAATCAATGAGAAGCAAGCCTCTGTCAGTTCCAAGTATTATGTGAACCGTTGACTCAGCTGGTGTCAGTTCTGTTATGTGAACCATGGGCACGATCTGTGCTAGTTCTGTGCGGGTGTTTGTGAGCAGTTCTTGGTCTCAAATTTTGTGAAGCAAAGACTAGGTTGTCTTGGGCAGAGAGTCATCAGACCCGGGAGGGGAATTGTTCATTGTAATCATACGAGTGGTTCCGAGCATTATCGGCTGAGCCCGACTCGGTGTGGTTGTTGTGTATGCGGCCAGTTGGCCCCGATTATTGTACATAGGACCGGATTGTCCTGAGATGTGAATAAAATGCACGTTACTCCCAGCTTTCTTGCAATGTGTGAATGTCCTTGTGTGTTGGGCTGATTTATTGTTCTTTGCAAGTGTATGTTTGTTTTCCGCTGCTAATCCGTTTATGAATGCAAGTTTGTTATCCACTGGGCTTGTGGTAAGCTTGTGCAGGTAAACACTGAAGGCGTAGTCTGTAGTCCATGTGAATCTCGCCGCAAAGGGGGAATCCCGACTGGTCAAGCGGTACCGCACGTGGGTTCCAGGCTTCGAAAAGCTAGCCCCGTGACAGTTGGTATCAGAGCACACGGTTTGTGTTTTGAAGGATTGTGTTTGCTTGGAGTCAAACAATCTTGTGTCCCTTCCCCTGTCGAGTCAGTCCAACTTGTGTCTGGTGTAACTGAGTTCGTTATGGCAGGAGATCCGTTCAAGAAGATGAAGCTCAGTGAAATGGCCGGTTGGGGCCGTGGGCAACGTCAGAACAAAGGTGAAGGTGCAAGAGGTGGCCGTGGCCACGTTGGTAAGTTGATAGACCCTGTAGTTGGTGAAGGCCTTGTTGAGCAAGTTAATGCCCAGGTTCAGTTGATTAAGGACCAGGTGGGCACGAGATTTGACGAGCTCGAGGAGAGGGTGACTACCTTGGAGCAGCAGGTGATCAATAGGGATCACACTATCAGAGAACTTACTGAGAAGTTGGAGGAGAGCTTGATGCTCCAAACGAAGTTGCAGGATGAAGTGACTTTAGTCCAAACAGGAGTGTCGGGTTTGGCGATTGCATCAGGGTCCAGTTATTTCCCAGCTGTGAATCTCCCCAAGTTGAAGGAGCCAGAATGTTATGACGGTGATAGGGATGACCGTATTCTGGATAACTTCTTCTGGAGCATGGGGGAGTACCTGGCAAGTTTTGAAGGAATGCCAGGCGCACAGGAAGTGCGAGTTGCAGCAAGGTACCTTACGGGTGCTGCGAAGGTTTGGTATAGAAACCTGGCTAATGACATTGCATCAGGGAGTTCAACGTGGAGTTTGGACTCTTGGAAGGATCTGAAGGATGCCCTTGAGGCTCAGTTCTGACCTGGAAATGCAGCATGGATGGCAAGGATCCAGTTGAGTCGCTTGAAACAAGTGGGGGAGATGGGTGAGTACATCCATGCTTTCCAAAGCCTTTTGTTGGAGGCTACCAACATGTCGGAGGCAGATAAGTTGTTTCAGTTTACTCAAGGTCTACAGCCATGGGCTCAGGATGAGCTCTGTCTCCATGAAGTGTCCGATTTTAGCGAAGCAATTGATGTGGCAGACCGTCTCTTAGATTTCAGAGAGGGTTTTTCATCTGAAAACACCTTAGGCCCTTGCGCACCCAGTGGGGGTGGCGTTGTTAAGGGGTTGGGGAAGTCTTTAGGGAAGCCAGGGGGTGACCAGAGAAGGAGGCTTAGCCCATTACCGTCAGAGGAATCTTGTGAGTCTGGGAGCACTACTACAAGTGGCGAGATGAAGTCACAGGGTGGGCGATCAAAGGGGAAGCAGTCCTGTTTGAAGTGTTGGACGTGTGGTGGGGATCACTATAAGCGAGATTGTTCGAATCGATAAGGTTGGTGTTTGCAGTTTAGATGGGGGAGTCCGGATGAATTGGTGTGAGCAGGTAGGAAGCGTGCTCACGGGATCTCAATGCTGAAGGAAAGCTTGAGTTCGGAGGTGGCAGTAGTGTAGCGTGCCAGGTTGATTATTGTGGATAGTGGGCTCGCGGACTCGAGTGTTCTGCAGTTGGAAGTCAATCAGTGTAGCCATGTGATCTTGGCTCCCAGTCCTTCGAGGGTCCAAGTAGGCTTGAGCAGTTACAAGTCATCCGTGTTGTGCTGAGGCAGGGTTTGCCCAGGTTGGGTAAGTGGCAGTTCTCCTACATTTCAGTGTTCTCTTGTGTCTGATCTGTTGTGCACATGCAAGGGGAAGGTTGGGCAGAGGAGTGAAATTGGGAAGATGGAATTGGTGTTGGGTCGAGTATGCTAAAGAGTGCAAGAATTGGCGAGGAGTCAGTGGATTTTGCATTGCTTGGTGGCAGTTGGGATGGTGAAGGGCAGCGTGTTCCTTTTTCCCGTAGAAGTGGAGTGGGAAGATAATTGGTCAAAGTTACATCTCTTTGGTTTTTGGGGAGAGTTCGGTGAAGAATTCGTTACCTGCAGATGGGCCTGGGGTGTTTGATCTGAAGAGTTGTCTTCTGCCTGTTATACTCTTGGTTGAGAGTTTCAGTACTGTTGGAGGGAAGTTCGTTGGAGCCGTTTTCCTCCGCCCCGCGTTTAGGGGTAAGCAAGATCCGGATTGGTCTTGCGAAGCTGCATCAGTATGGTGTGGCGTGTGTAGACAAGTTGTGTCTACGTGTGGATGCTGCCGGAGATTCAGTTGGTTTCTCAGTGGTGTAGTCAGTCGGGTGCTTGAACAGGAAGTTGGAGAGCAGACAGTGGGCTACGTGGTGGTTGAAGCAGTGTGGGTGGAATGTTTGATGGGGTCACTTGGGCTGCTGGGGTTGCGAGCTTTGAAGAGGTGGGTCATCAGAAGCAGTTTTCATCTGCCCCATGTTTTGGGGGTTGACAAGATCCGAATTGATCTTGTGAAGTTGCATCAGTAGGGTGTAGCTTGAGTAGACAAGTTCGTCTACGTGCCGAAGTTGCCAGAGATTCAGGTGGAGTCTCCATTATGTAACCAGTCAGTTTGCCTTAGTCGTCGATGAAGCCAAATCAGAGATGATTCCCGCCTAGGCGCCCTTCTGCATGCAGTCAGAACAGTTTGTTGAGGAATTGGCCGTGGGTTACTTGGCAGTCTAAAGCGTGGTGAAAGGGTTAGGGACTTGACCTTGGTCTCTTAACTCAGTATGGAGCCCGCAGAAGGGATGTTTGATTCTCTTTGGTTCTTGAGTTTGAAGAAGGGACGTGTTGGTCTCTTGACTGGAAGAAGCTTGGTAGGGAGATGCGTTTCTCTTAGCTTTGGGTTTGGAAGGTGGTTGTGCAGATTTCGACCTGGCTTGGAAGGAGCTTGGTAAGGAGATGTGATTCTCTTGGCTTTGAGTCTGGAAAGGGGTTGTGCTAATTACTTGACTCTGGAAGAGCTTGAACAGGGGATGGTATTCTCTTGGCTTTGGGTCTGAAGAAGGGACGTGGTGATCTCTTGACTCTGTAGAGAGCCTGGAAAGAGCGTAGTGAACTCTTGGCTTGGGTCTGAAGAAGAGATGGGGTAACCTTGGCTCCGGATTGAGCCCTGGTGTGAAGTTGGTCATCCTATGGTTTCCTGCCTGTGGAGTGTGCCGGCGTCGGGGACGTCGCCGATCTTTAAGTGGGGGAGATTATAGGGGATGTCGATGCTTCAGTCTCCCCGACAACATTCAAGCGATTGATGAGCTTTCTTTGTCCAGCGATTTGAGTGAATGCAAGTCAGCAAGCTAACAAAGAGTCTAAAAGTGAATCAATGAGAAGCAAGCCTCTGTCAGTTCCAAGTATTATGTGAACCGTTGACTCAGCTGGTGTCAGTTCTGTTATGTGAACCGTGGGCACGATCTGTGCTAGTTCTGTGCGGGTGTTTGTGAGCAGTTCTTGGTCTCAGATTTCGTGAAGCAAAGACTAGGTTGTCTTGGGCAGAGAGTCATCAGACCCGGGAGGGGAATTGTTCATTGTAATCATACGAGTGGTTCCGAGCATTATCGGCTGAGCCCGACTCGGTGTGGTTGTTGTGTATGCGGCCAGTTGGCCCCGATTATTGTACATAGGACCGGATTGTCCTGAGATGTGAATAAAATGCACGTTACTCCCAGCTTTCTTACAATGTGTGAATGTCCTTGTGTGTTGGGCTGATTTACTGTTCTTTGCAAGTGTATGTTTGTTTTCTACTGCTAATCCGTTTATGAATGCAAGTTTGTTATCCACTGGGCTTGTGGTAAGCTTGTGCAGGTAAACACTGAAGGCGTAGTCCATAGTCCATGTGAATCCCGCCACAAAGGGGGAATCCCGACTGGTCAAGCGGTGCCGCACGTGGGTTCCAGGCTTCGAAAAGCTAGCCCCGTGACACTCTGTGTCACGGGGCCAGTTCTCCAGAGCTGACCGCCCGTACAACACCGTTGGTCTTAACTCGAATCTCTCATTGTGACAGGACTCTACAAGAACTACGGACTATGTCTTTAGTGTTTATTTGCATAAGTACGCCCACAAACACAGTGGACAACAACTTGTATAATAAAGGATTAGCAACGGAAAGAAAAACACACACTTGCAAAGATCAGGAAATTGCCTCAACACACATGAGCATTAACACAGTGCAAGAAAACTGGGAGTAACATGTATTTTATTAACTCTTCAGGGCAATCCAGTCCAAAGTACAATAAACAGGGCAACTAGCCAACATACACAACAACCACTGAGTCAGGCTCAATCGATAATGCTCGGAACCACTCGAATGATTACAATGAACAATTCTCTCCCAAGGTCTGATTACTCTTTGCCTAGGACAACCCATCCCCTACTTCACAAAATTTGAGACCAACCGAACTGCTCACAAACACCCACATGATGCTTGCACGGACACGTGCCCACGGTCCACATAAACTTGGAACTGACACAGAGTTGCTTCACAATGATTTGCTTTTCACCACTTCGACAATTCAAACCTGCATTCACTCAAATCACTATGCAAAGAAAGCTCACCACTCACTTCATCAAGGCAAACTAGCGCGTGAATGTAGATAGGGATGTTGAAGTAACACATCCCTCATAAACTCCCCCACTTAAAAATCAGTGACGTCCTCGGTGCCAGCACGACTCCACTGGTAGGAATCCATGAGGCAATCTTCTATTCAGACTCAACCTAGAGCCAAAAGATTCACACGTCCCTTCTTCAGACCCAATCCTAGCCAAGAGGCCAACACACCCCATTTCTAGGCTCTATCTAGAATCTAGAGTCAAGAGACCACCATGCCCCTTTTTCAGACCCAAAGCTAAGAGATAAACACATCCCCTTTTCAAGCTCCCTTCAGAGTTAAGAGACCAGCGCAACCCCTTTTCAGACCCAAAGCTAAAAGATAAACACATCCCCTTTTCAAGCTCCATTCAGATTCAAGAGATCAACACGTCTCCTTTTCAAACCCAAAGCCAAGAGATAAACACACCCCCTATTCAGGCTCCATCCAGAGTTAAGAGACCAAGGCCAAACTCCATGACCTTAATTTTGAGGGCTTCCACCTACTCCTAGCTTGCTAAAAAACTCCATTCCAACACCACTAGAAACTCCCTCCACTTCAGATTGCCAAGTAACCCACTATCTTCACCTCAACAAACTGTTCCAAGTGTCGCTCCGATTTAACCCATCACATACACAGAAGGGCGCTTAGGCAGGAACCATCATTGGTTTGGCTTCATCAGTAACTAAGGTATCCAACTGGTCACAAACTAAGAACAAACTGAATCTCTGGCAACTTCAGCACGTAGACAAGCTTGCCTACACAAGCCACACCCAACCAATGCAGCATTGCAAGATCACCCTGATCTTGCCAACCCCCAAACTTGGGGTGGAGGAAAATGGCACCTAATGACCCACCTCTTCAAGACTCTGCAAACTCAGAAAGCCTAAGTGACCCCATCAAACTTTCCCCCAAAACAGTACTGAAACTCCAAAACAAGAGTATAACAGGGAAAGACAACTCTTTAGATCAAACACCCCAAGCCCAACAATAAGAACGGAGTCCTTACCCAAGAACTCTCCTCTGGAACCAACACGATGCACTTGATCAATTATCTTCTCTGTGACACAACAAGATGATGTTTCCTTGAGCATACTCCATGGCTGTGAAGAACCCACCTCACATCAACGGGAAAAAGGAACCTGTTGCTCCCCTTCAACATCCCAACTGCCACTAAGCAATACAAGATACACTAACTCCTCGCCAATTCTTGCACTCTTCTGCATACTCAACCCAACACCCCTTTCATCTTCCTACTCCTCTGCACAATCTTCACCATGCATGTCTGCAACGGATCCGACACAAAAAAACTCCAAGATGGGGAAAAACTGTCACCTTACCCAACCTGGGTAAACCCTGTGTCAGCGCAAAATGGATGGCTTGTAACTACTCTAAGCCTACTTGAACCCCTAGAGATCTGGTGGCCAATTTTCCAAGGCTAAACTAGTTGACTTCCAATTGCAGGACCACCCAAGTCTGTGAGCACCCCTTCCATAATAATCAACCCCAACAAGTTACAATGACCACCTCTGAAGCCAAGCCTTATCTAGCATTGAGCTCCCCTGAGCACACACATAGTCTACTCACACAGTTCATCCAAATCCTCCATCTGAACTGCAAACACCCCCTATCGCTTTGGACAATCTCAATTGTAATGATTCCCACCACACGTCCAACACTTCAAACAAAACTGCTTCCTACTTGACTCTCCAACTAGCGACTTCTTCCTGCCACCCATGGAAGTGCTCCAAGACTTTCGAGATCCCTCTGACGACTCCAGAGTAACCTTCCTTCCCTGGTCACCCACTGGCTTCTTTGAAGACTTACTCAACCCCTTACCAATGCCTCCCCACATGGATGTGCAAGGGCCTAAGGTGTTTCTGGATGAAAACCCATCTCTAAAATCTAAGAGACGGTTTGCTACAACAATTGCTTAGCTAAGATCGAACACTTCATGGCGACGGAGCTCCAACTGAGCCCATGACTAAAGACCATAAGTAAACTGAAACAATTTATCCGCCTCTGACATGTCGATGGCCTCCAACAAAAGGCTTTGGAAAGAATCAATATACTCTCTCATCTCCCCCACTTGCTTCAATTGACTCAACTTGGTCCTAGCCAGCCATGCTGCATTCCCAAGTTGAAACTGATCCCTAAGGGCTTCCTTCAGATCCTCCCAAGAGTCCAACCTCCATGTAGAACTCCTTGATGCAATGTCGTTAGCCAAGGTTCTATACTAAACCTTTGCCATCCCTGCAAGGTACATTGCTGCAGCATGCACCCCCTGTGCGTTTGACAGACCCCCTAATGTTGTCAGATACTCCTCCATGTCCCAGAAGAAACACTGTAAAAGAGGGTCATCTCGCTCACAATCATAACACTCCAGTTCCTTCAACTTGGGGAGCTTCAAGACTATAGAAGAACTGAACCTTGATGCTTTCATTAAACCTAAAACTGTTGATTGATACAAAGCCACTTCATCATGTAACTTTGTCTGGAACACCAAGCCCTTCTCCAAGCTTCCAGTAAGTTCCACGATCGTTTGCCCCATGCTAGTCACCTTCTCCTTAAGCTCACTGAATCTCATACCCACATGGTCCCCCATCAATTGGAACTGGGCACCAACTCACTCAACAAGGCCTTCACCCACTTCAGTAACTTTCGACTTACTACCGTGGCAATTGCCACCACCTTCACCTTTGCCTTGACCTTGCTCTCGACCCCTGTTGGCTGGTTCCTTGAGCAACATCCTTGACAAATTCCCTGCCATACTGGCTCAGACACAACCGGACACAACACTGAACTGACTTGATAGGGGAAGGCACAAGACTATTTAACTCTGGCAAACACAATCCTACAAAACACAAATCGTGTGCTCTGAAACCAACTGTCAAGGGGCCAGCTCTCCGGCACAGACCGCCCGTGCGGCACTGCTTGTCCTAACCTTAATCCCTCATTGTGACGAGACTCTACAAGAACTACGGACTATGCCTTCAGTGTTTCCCTGCACAAGTACACCCACAAACACAATGGACAACAACTTGTATAATAAAGGATTAGCAGCGAAAAGAAAAACACACACTTGCAAAGATCAAAAAATCGACTCAACACACATGAGCATTCACACAGTTCAAGAAAACTAGGAGTAACGTGTATTTTATTAACTCTTCAGGACAATCCGGTCCAAAGTACAATAAATGGGCCAACTAGCCAACATACACAACAACCACCGAGTCAGGCTCAGCCGATAATGCTCGAAACCACTCAAATGATTAGAATGAACAATTCCCTCCCAAGCTCTGATTACTCTCTACCTAGGACAACCCGGCCCCTGCATCACGAAATACGAGACCAACATCACTGCTCACAAACCCCTACATGACGCTTGCACATACACGTGCCCACGGTCCACATAAACTTGGGACTGACAGAGACTTACTTCACAATGATTCGCTTTTCACCACTTCGACAATTCAGACTTACATTCACTCAAATCACTGTGCAAAGAAAGCTCGCCATGCGCTTGATCAAGGCAGAACAACTCATAAATGTAAATAGGGATGTTGAAACAACACATCCCTCATACTCTGTGTAACACTAACTTAGCAACAACCGCTACAATTTCAACGCTCTCCCATCGTTCGCATATATTCTAACACGGGAGACGTAAGTGGCGTGCAAAGCCCAAGCGATCCATTTGAATCTTTTTAATGCACTGAACGATATAATGAATCCTCAACTAAGGCCAGTCCGCTTAATATTGCTCCTCTTGCTCACCTGTTTTTAACCCACTCTCTCTCTCTCTCTTACTTACATAAGGTCAACGAAGGAACGCACGTTTTACTCACCAAGCCTATTTTTGGTTCTCAGTAAAAGTCGGGCTTAATATCGTAAGTCCTTCTACAAACACGGCTCACGTGGTCACTAACGCAGCCGAACGTTCTTCACCACCGACGTCATTTGAATTTTGACTCGATTCATCGACGCCTCTCGTTCACTCTTTGCAACCGCCCACGCGATCTATTAAAATGCGCACCCTTGCCCCTTGACGGAAGTTGGAAGGTAAGTGGTTCCTGCTTTCGAGGTTTGATTCGAGTCCACGAAATAGGCCTTTATAACCAAAACCCCAACTGCCTTCCTCCTGCCATCGGACTTCTCTTTTGGAGATTTTAAAAGACAAAAATTAGCAATGGAAATCAAAACCGAGGCAAGCAGCCCAACGCATTGGGTAAGGGGTGCCATTATCGGAGCTGGAGCATTCGGCACGGTTAACCTTGACATCGGCAAGTCTAACGGCGAGCTCTTCGCAGTGAAATCCATGGCAGGCAACTCTATTTCTTATTTAGAAAACGAATACAATATTCTCAGGACCTTAGATTCTCCCTATATTGTGCGATGTTTGGGAAAGGAGTACAGCATTGACAACGGCGTGGATACCTGTAATTTGATGATGGAGTACATGCCTGGTGGCAGCGTGGCGGGCCTGCTGAGTAAGTTTGGGGGACGGTTGGACGAATTTGTGATCAGAGCTTACACTGGTGGCATCCTCCGTGGATTAGATTACCTCCACAGGCAGGGGATTGTGCATTGCGATATCAAGGGAAACAATGTGCTTGTCGGAGCCGCTGGCGTCGTCAAGCTTGGCGACTTCGGATCTGCCAGAAACACGGACGACAAGGGATTAAGTCTTCAACATTTAAGAGGTACGCCATTGTGGATGGCGCCTGAAGTAGTCAACCAGGTGGAGCAGGGGCCGCCTTCCGATATTTGGTCTCTCGGCTGCACTGTGGTGGAGATGGCCACGGGCAGGCCTCCTTGGAGCAACGTTTCGAACCCCTTCGCAGCCATGTTCCGCATCGGTTGCACAGACGAATTGCCAGACTTGCCCTTGGGTCTTTCATCTCAAGGCCGGGATTTTCTAGAGAAATGCTTCCATAGAGATCCCAAGAAGAGGTGGACCGCTGAACAGCTGTTGGACCATCCTTTCCTCCATCAGACCGACTGTTGCTCCGCCTCTACCACGGAAGTGAAAAGGGCTCCTGGATCTCCTACCAGTACTTTGGATTGTGCGAGCCCTGATTGGGATTCCTCCTCTTCTAGTTTGCCTGAAATTGTACCGATTTCCACGCCTTGTGGGAAAGCCGATGCAGGGGAGGGAGAGGAGTCAATTAAGACCGAGAGACCTTCGTCAAGGAACAGACTGGCAGCATTGGCTGCAGGTGGTGAGAGGCCTGATTGGTGCGCAAGCCCCCCTACGGACCAGTGGATGGTTGTCAGATTCAATTCCCCATTGTCAAATACTCCTGTGCCATCTAAAAGCTATTCCTCCTCCGTGGAATCGACATGCAATTCCGGTTTGGAAAATAGTGATCAGAAAAAGCAACAACTCACATATAGAAGATCAGCTGCAGAGGCCTCTGGAGAAGAGTATCAGTATGAGTGTCATGAGCAGTCATCAAGGCCAATAACAGAGCTTATGATACTCGCTCAGGCTCAAGAATTGTGTAAACATTCCTGTGGGTGCATTGCTGAATTTCATTACAGAGCACTAAGAAGAGACATTCTGTGGGTGTCTGTCACTCAGAGCACGCAAATTTGGGGTCCTTGCTGTGTTCTGTGTATTAAGCAACGTTGCCCCAAAATGTTTGTGAACTGTAAACTGTGTATTATTGGCTGGACAGCAAAGACACCTCCTAATTTTATCTCACAATTATTTTCAATTCATATCATTTTGCTACATTTTTTTACTTTCTTTTTTATGATGGCTTTAGTTGCAATGGTGTTTTGTTTATTTAAAAGAATTTTCCATTTTGTGGATGACGCGTTTTAAATTTTCATTTAATAGGGTTTCATTTTAAAAAATATGATATCAGAATTATGGCGGTAAATTCCTGACTTAAATGAAGACTATTTTGTGATATAACAGTACTTCCGCCATATGCTGACACATACACATACCTCGCAATCGCGTCATTTCCACCTTAAAGCAAACCAACTCCAATGGACATACACATGTCTCCATTGAAGTGATCTCTACAAATTCGGTGCATCTTAAAAATAAAACGACTTCAACTGCTTTACTAAACCGGTGTTGCCACAAATTTGTACTCGTGTGAGTTGATGATTATCTTCAATGTTAAGGAAATTCATGAACTTTGAAATTAAGGTTCATTAAAAATATTGACAAAAACCTACCACCTGGTCGGGTGGGTCAAGTGAATCAAAACGGGTGGAATTAGATAATATAAGAACAGCAAACCGCCGCCATTATCCATTCAACAACTCCGAAACTCAGGGATCATAGTTACCCCCAGAAATCAATTCTTTTGTGTACTTTTTCTCGATTTGTTTTAAATTTCATGTTAATTTTAAGGGCATGTGGCCGATAGTTAAGTTGGTTATTGGGTCGATCTATTTTAAACCCATAAATATCATACTAATATTAAAAAATTAAAAAAAATATTATATATATATATATATATATATATATATATATATATATATATATATGTTATTTTATAGTGATTCAAATTTTATTTATTTTTTAATATTTTTAAATATATATTATATTATAATTTAAATATATATAAATATTCTTAAATAAAATATTATAATTTAAAAAAAAAATTGAAAATGATGTATAGATAATTGTTTTATATGAAAAAATAATGTCATAGATAAAAAAATTTGGGTGTGCATGAGTTACCATTAGGGTATGTGCACAAAGTTAGAGGATAAAACGGGGTTTACTTGTGGACATGTTTTCTTTGAAAAATGGAAAATCTGAGGTTTTGTAGATAATTTGAGATGGTTACACTCAAAATTCAAGGATGGTGTAAGAACATGAATTGTAACATTCTAGTTTGCAAAATACTAATTTTTTAAAATGATTAAGTATAACTAAGTTAAACATCTAAAATTTGAATAAGAACTCATTTTTTTAAAAGAAAACAGAGTAGAGAGCCAACTGTGTGGCCCCTCATTTTTTAGCATCGTCAATCATGTGGCCTCTCATTTTTTAGCATTGTCGACCGTGTGGCCCTCATTTTTTTAGCATCATCGATTGTGGGGGCCCCTCATTTTTTTAGTATCGTTTAATATTGTTAAAATAATTTGATGAAACTTTAGATAAGATCATCTAGTTTGTAACCTATATTTTTTTATAATTTTTCAATGCATATATTTTTAATTAATTTTACAAGTAAACAGTGTTAATGTAAGCGTTTCCCTACCTAGTGGTTTTATCTATACATCTTTTCAACATACTTAGGTTAGTTAATTAAGTCATTAGGGGTTATTTACTTTTAAGTGGGTTCTAAGTGTGAATTAGGGTTTTACCTTTTTGGTGACCTAATTTCACCTTATATGTACTTGCTTCTTCTTCTAAGTTGGTTAATGCAAACATTTTCTTTGTGGCTTTGTTTTATTTTTGGAGCTCTCATTCTACCTTTACAAGAATTTGACATTACTATATGCTCTCTATTCAGAGATCTTGGCAAACTCTAACATGGTATCAGAGCTTCCCTGATAGCCTTTGTATCCTTTGGCACGATCCCCCTGCATTCACCATAACTGGTTTTGTTCTTTCATGGCCATTTTTTTGACCTTGGAGGCGTGATTCTTCTATGCCTCAAAACTCATGTCAAACGACCTCATATCACAAATTTAATTGCATATTCCTTGTGGATTTTTCAAAATCTTAAATGGGTATTAGATTTTTGAGAAAGTTCACAGATTTTTCATAAATCAAGTTTCTTCTAGTTGGTTCGACACCTATACGAAACTTGTAGAACTCTGTGTAAGTAGTGCTTAGTCGAAAACCTGAACAAGTAGTGCTTAGTCAGAATTTCGAGTAAGGGTCTATCAAAACCTCAAGAAAGTAAATATTCATCGAAACTTTGGACAAGTAAAGCTCCTTCGGAACCCTGAGCAAGTAATGCTCAGTTGAAAGCCTGAGTGAGTAAAGTAGTGCGAAAAACCCGAGCAAGTAAATCACTTTTCAAAATTTGAGTAGAAGTAATGCTCCTTTGAAAGTTTGAGTAAGCAAGTTTTAGAACCCCGCGTGACGTTCAGGGGGCGTCAAATTTCAGGTGAAAGGTAATGAAGAAATAAATTTTTGTTTTTGAAAAGGGCCCAGGAATGTGTAGAAGTAAGAACTTGTAAGTGCCATAACTTTCAATCTTTAGCTTTGTTTTGGGTGCTATTTTTTTCAAAAGTGCATAGTTTTTTAAGCTTTATGTATTGGTGGTATTTTTTGGCCTTTTGTAACATCCATTTTATTCATGGTGTAATGGCTTAAATCTCACTTCATCCCTATTATACTCTCTTTTGGATGCATTATCGATTGAATCTGACGTTCCTCTAGTTCCTTGTACTTATGCACCTACTACTCAAGATATGCTTTCGATTGAATCTAATGTATTTATGAGCGTGCTTGTATTTGAAACATTCAAGGGGGTCACTGTTGATAGTTCTAAGGGGGTACTATGTTATGTTGTGCATTCTTTTTTTGCTTTCTTCTTTACTTACTGTAAAAATATTTACTTCTACACTATGGATTCACTCTCTATTAGTCTACTTACACCATTTAATTATCATGAATGGAAACCTAAAATAGAAATTATCTTGCAATCCAAGGGTTACTATCAAATTATAATGGGCACTTAGACTGAACCTACTGATATTGGAGAGAAAATCAAATGGTTTAACCGTTGTGACAAAGTCCATGGACTGTTGTGTCTTTACATCTCCCTAGATCTACTCTTTCACATTGAATCTACCAAAACACTTACTAAAGTATGAGCCCAACTCACCAAGCTCTTTGAGGTGCAAGATGTGTTGAGAGGACATGATCTAGAAAATGAGCTCATTAGATTGAGCCCAGATGACTTCAACACTCTTAAGGACTTCTTCACAGAGTTTAGACTTTTGAGATTGTAGTTGAAAGCATGTGGAATTGATAAGAAAAATGAACAACTTATTATGTCAATACTCTCTAAACTAGGTCTTGAATATTCTATATTTATGTCCACTTTTCATGCTACTACGAGTACTCTTGACACCGCATGGAAGATGCCTTCTTTAGATACCTTTGTTGTCGACCTAATTCAAGAGCAAGATAAGTTGATACATAAGGGCATAGTGAAGTCATCTAAATCTCATTCACTGCTTACTGATTAAGATAAGGCTTCTAACAACAGAGAGAGAAAGTAGAGCAAGAAAAATGATGAGAAGGGTGAAAATCTTTCCACCTCCAAATCAAACCATCATACCTCTTCTTCCAGTGATAAGCCTAAAAAATATTGGATCAAATGTGGGCATTGCTTACGTAAGCATGATGAGAGTAAATGTTTGAAAAAATAAATTAACCACATTACTAACCTTCTTATTTAGAATAACATAGGTGTTCTAGATTCTATCAAACCATCTTCATCAACCCATGAATCCACTAAGGCAAAAGACTTTGATGAAGAAAAGGCAAAAGAGAATAAAAAGAGGAAACAAATGGGCAAAGCCTTAGTTATAGTTATGCCTCTAACTCTTTCTATATGGGTCATTGACTTTGGTGCTTCATGTCACATGGCCTCTTCACAGATTGAGTTCAGCTCCTTGAAACCATGTGACATGTCCTCTATACAACTGGGTGACAACACTTCTAAAAAGGTTTTCGAAAGAGGTTCTATTGAAGTGAATGGTGAAACATTCAATAATGTTCTAAGCGTGCCCTCAATCTCAACGAATCTCTTGTTAATCTACCAGATCACTCACCTTAGTCTGGGCATGCGAGTTGAATTCACTCTAGATTTAGTGTACATCAGGGAGTTTCATAGTGATACTATTTTGGCTATGAGAATGGTTGATCATCAGACTCAACTATATAACTTCTCAAACTTTGCTTCTGGATCTCTTTTAGATTCTTCAAATTCTTCTTCAGGCTCACCTATACCTATTGACACATCTAAACCTGAGTATTTTTTTGATATTAACAACTCTTCTTCTGTAGATGACTACGACAGTGAAGTAGACACACCTCTACAATCTCCTTGTCACCTTCTAGATATTTAGGAGTTAGTTCCTGATCCACCTACCTCTGGCCTACTTCCAAAATTATAGGGAAATAGTCTACTGATCTAGGATACATCAGACATCAGGTAGTCTATTCCATAGTTATAAAGGATTTAGTAGACATTATTCACCTCTACTTGTAGTGCACCATCTTGGCATAGAGCAGTTGGCCCATCTATCTCGTAGTATGAGAATCATTCTTTTTCATAGGAATTACACCTTGGTTGAAGATCCATCAGGCACTTGGTAGACAAACTCACTGTTTTAGGGTTAACCACTCTTCACTGTATCTACCTTTGATTCAAAGTCACTTTTGAATATTCCTCTAGGGGACATCGGGGGAGACAATCAATTGTAGACCTTAATGGGGATTTTTAGCTCTCTTCTCTTCTTTTCTCTCTTTTGGGAAAGAGTTTTGTTCCTACAAGTTTTATCCTTTATCTTGGTTTATGAGAGTTTCATTGTGCTTGGGTACCTCATCAGCCCTGGTTGTTGGGACCCAATTCTTCTACCCACCCAAGCTACACTTCATAGAGGGTGTTAATGTAGGCATTTTTCCACCTAGTGGTTTTACCTACACTTATTTTCAGTTTACTTAGGTTAGTTAATTAAGTCATTGGGGGTCATTTACCTTTAAGTGGGTTCTATTTATGAATTAGGGTTTTACCTTTTTGGTGACCTAATTTCACCCTATATGTACTTTCTTCTTTTTCTCAGTTGGTTAATGCAAACATTTTTTTTATAAAATTTTATTATTTTTGGAGCTCTCATTTTACCTCTACAAGTATTCGACATTACTGCATGCTCACTATTAAGAGATCTTAGCAAAAATCTAACAAACAGATCCTAAAATTTAACAAAAGAATGGATAGTTAGCTAGGTGGCTCCCTCCCCCTTCCCCAACATCTACCTCAAAATAAATAAAAACTAGTTTTTTTTAATGTGTGTAGAGTTAGGTCTAATATGTAACCATATTTTTTTTGTATTTGGATCAATGAAATATAAATACACAAACATATATAGGTATGTATATTTGTGGCATGTGGTGGCCTAAAAAAACTATAGTTAGAAATCAATATAGATTTAAACCTTAAAATAGTCCAAAAATTATAAAAATCATATAGTTGGAAAGAGGAGAGCATGCTCATCATTGTGGTAATAATTTTTTGAATGTTTTCCTTGAAATTTGTGGTGTATTTGATGATGGAAGATGAATTTTGTTGTTTTCTGTCAAAACTCTCATATTTGATTGTGTGTTGACAAGTCCAAGCCTTTGGCTCAGGAATCCAACCCATTTTCGAACCAAAATGCTTGGATTTTGAGTTCAAAATGAACATAACACATATACGCTATCCTTCCATAGCATCAAAAAACAAATTTTGACTGCTTTCATGTGTTTATGTTTATCTATTTATAATGATATACACTTATTTATACTTATTTAGTTCATATTTAAACTTTTTCAAGCTTGTGAACCTAGTTTTGACTATAAAGGATTTAATTTGGGTCTATTGACCCCAATGTCATAACTAAATAAACCAAATAGTCCAATAGTTGAATCTAAAGGCAATTAGAGCTAATATGAGACCCTTAAACCTAAGTACATGACTATTAAATGTGATTTGGATTTTGATCAACTCTAATTTCATCAGAGAATGAAGCAAATAACCATTTGATTTAGTGGCATATCCAAGTTTGACATGTATAAGATGAGGTTTTAGGCTCAATAAACTCAATTGTCAACCTATAATAAATGAAATAGTTGACTGGTTCAATTGTGGAGGCAATTAGGGTGAATTCCTGCTCTTGAACCTAATTGTAACTATACAACATGAATTGAGGCTAAATTGGATTTGAATTCATCATAGATTGAGTCAATTAGTCAAATGGTGTAATCAGCTACATGATTTTTAAAAATTTGAGCCACAACACCTATTTTCAATTGTATATGATTTGATTTAGAATAAAATTGACCTTAATGCCATTGAATATAATGAACCAAATAGTTCATTCTTTTAATCAAAGAGGATTTTGAGGTCAATTTGAGCCTCTTCAACCAAACTACAAGAAAATTAAAAGAACATGGGCTATACTATTTATTATCCTTTTGGCTTATCAATTTCAAGGGATCTTAGTCGATAAGGATGAAAATGAAAAGAATTTAAAATGTGTATTTTTGTGTGATCAATGTTGGACAACTGGGAAATCATATTATAATTGCGTAAGGGAAAAAAAGAGAAAGGATGATTGTTCATTCTTCATTTCATTAGATTTAATATTATAAAAAAATTGTAGGCAAGTTCATGTAAGTGCAATGAGAAATTGTTCTACAAAATAACCTTTTTGGGTATTTTCGGTTAATGATTTATCTAACCCGAGAGTCTACAATGAGTTTGAAAGTAAAAAAGAGCAATGGGATGAAGCATTATTATGTCCACATTTAATGGGATATATTGGAAGTGAATTTGATTTTTTAAAATGTATATGGATTGAGAATGAGTGATGGATTGCACAAGCATGTTTCATCATTTTAAATTAAGGCACAATGAAACATTGTCACTATAAATGATTTGTATGCAAGCAAGGGATAATAAGCATGAATGAATGGAAACCTACACTAGTATTTCTAAGAGATGAATTAGTCTGACTGTCTCACTTCACAAGTGGTCATGAGGATGATATTTAGGAAACACATTCTTTATTAATTATTTATTTTAGAAGAATATGTTATATTTTTTATGATTTAAGAGATTGGCTAAGAGATAACATCTTGATTTTCATTCGGAAGGGGTATGATAGATATATCCTAGAAGCAATACTTAGACCATATTAGTTGATTTTTACAACCCTAAACCCAAATGCAATACTCAGACCCCATTTTATCATGAATGCAAACATGAAGGTAATTAGGGCCAATAAGAACCCATTTAACATAACTGTGAACTTAATTTTGACTATATGGAGGTAATTTAGAGGTCAGTTGACTCTAATATCATAACATAATAAAGCATAAGGTCAAATAATTCAATATATGATCACATAAACATAATTTTTATATTATGTGTTATTGTATTCATAGACAACAAGACATTGTCCAACATTTATTTTTCAAGAATTATGATCCCACATACATTCTTTACATTATTCTACATTTTTCATGAGAAAGACAAGAGGAATCAAAATATTCTTTGGGTCCCCCACCATCAAAAGGAATCGAATTGTTCTTTTCCTAGTCATGGGTGATGGAGCTCATTCAAATAAGAGGAAGAAGTTAAAGCACAAAAAATTAAATCAATTAAAAGAGTTGAGAGAAAAATAAAAAGGTATGAATGAAAACATATCACTTGAGACAATGTATGAACATTATCCCTATTGAGACAAATGTCAAATATAATGGAATTAACAATAATTGATTGAATAATGATGATGAATATTTACCTAGAAGTCCAAATTATGTTGCAAGTCCACATTTAAAGTATAATTTTTTTGATTTTGTTGATGATGAATCTATGCATGATGATTTACCCCTATCAATGAAGACAATTTCATAAAAACACATAATGATGAAAGTAACAATGAATAAAATGTCATCCCACAAATAAATAATGAATAAACTAGTAGTAAACATAACAATTTTGAAATACCCTCTCAACAAGTTCCACCATTAACACCTCCAAATATTATGCGTAGAAAAGGCAAGTACTTAATTGATGTTGATAAAAATATGTTGAAACCAATGCATAAAAAAATATCTAATTGTCATTCAAGAAGACTAGGTAAAAAAATTGGGATAATTTTTTTCATAAATTATATTTTGATTGTAAAAAATATAAAGTGTTTGTTTCATTGATGAACATAATTAAGATGAGACCTACAATGTACACACTATGACTAAGAACATCTAAAATGGATTGATCAAAAGAAAGAAATTATTGAAAATATACATGATGCATATCATATTGTAGGCCCGAAATCATGGAACAAAAATTGTAATGCTACCTAGCGAATAATTATAACTTGTGTAGTTAGTGGTCAAATGGGAAAAAAATGATTGACTTCAAAAACTAGTCGAGCACTAGACATAAATAGATAAATATTAATGAAAAAATTATAAGATGCCAAATACTTAATGACGTCAATACCACTAAGCTCTAAGCATTCTCTGGTAGACTTCTATGAAAAGGACAAGGCTATAGTTGATGCTCTCAAAGATTTACTTGAATAATTTTGGAAAGACAATACAAGAGTTTCACCCAATACAAGAGATGTAGTTAAAAGAAAAGTTGGTTTTTGTAATCATGAATTGCATCTAAAATATTCTTGGATATGACTCAAACATAATTATACTCTAAGTTTTTTTAAAAATATCCATAAATTCTTATTACTCAAAGATATTTTGAGATGGCCAAACCATTTTATGTAAAAATAAATCACACACGCACCACTTGTTGTTGTAGATAACATGTTGAATTTTCAATGCACTTCAATTTTTTTCACCATAAACTTTGTACTTTTCATACTGACAACATTTCACATGAATGTGGCATAGAAGTTCTATCAAAATCAGTTAGAGAATTTATTCTAAACATTTTTGTGAAAGACTAGATGGATGGTTCTCTTATAACAAAACATATTTGGATTTGAATTACAACATTTATGGTGGATTTACAAAATTAAAAAAAATTGTATCCATGAAGATAGTATAAGTGTAATTCAACAAGAATTAGTTGGTTTTAGAAGATACAAATATGTGACTTATCATTTAAAAGATGACAAAAAATCTAAAAGGTGTGAGTTTGTTATAAAATAAATACATGTTTCAGAATTTATGGTCAAATTTAAAGAGGAAACTGCTTATGAGTATGCAAGGCACACACATAGGGCTAAATCATTGGATGAATATTTCAAGCTAAGAAAGGATACATTACCACTTGGTTATATTATTTTAGTACTTAACTTTGTTGATAATTAAACATTCAAACCATAAATGGAAATTTAGTCACAATATTAAAACTCAATACAGGGTGTCATATTCATTCATATAAAATTCATGCATTCACCTGATAGTACAGAACAAGATAAAAAATATTAAGGGATACCATTTCTATGTCAACGATGATCGATCACATTATACAAATTACGTGTAAGGTTTTTTTGATTAGTTCTATGGACAATTGACTGAGAGAGACATTAATTTTAATCAACATTATATTTGGTCAGATAATTACACATCACAATTCAAGAATGCATGGGCATTTTCCTAGTTGAGCAATATGGACATTACCACTCGTGTAGAACATATTTTGAGTTTCATTAAGGTTGGACATATAAAAGGAGATCATGGTGGTGTTGGAACATGTGTAAAAAGAGTCATTACAAGAGATGAGTTAAAGTTCAAAGATGGTGTTGTTTTGATTGATGCAACAACCATTATTGAACGGTGTAATGAGAAAATGAGCTATGGCACTTAAGAAAATTATATTATTCATAGATATTTTTGGTTGATAGAGGAAGAACACTTTGGAAATAATGAGGATTGTATGATTGTAACAGGATTAAGTGATCTTCACTCATTTCGTAGCTCAAATGCAAGTTTTTGGACTATTCATATGAGACACTTGGCATGTGTTTTATTATACATGCATGGACTCTATTTGGGGTGAGTGTGATTCAAAAGAGTGGGTAGATGAATGAAGTAGTATACCTCTAATTTCAATCAACACATATTAAGTTCCACCATTATTACAACTTACACATATGACATTACCACATGACTTTGACCATGTATCTAATCTAGTGCAACGAGGTGGAATATTAATCATTGTGTACTATTTATTCTCATTATTTATATTGAAAACATCATTAAAAGGGAAAAAAATAAATTATTTGTTCTCATTATATATCTTGATAGAGGGCATGTTTTTGCATTTACTGTTGATGAGGACAATGAAGAAGGAACATATTACCACTTATGTCTATGTGTAGAGGAAAAGAGTTTTTTTACTTTCCCAATCATAGATGGAGAAAACATTGGCTATCCACTGGGTCTGTGGTTTTCATTAGAAATTGGCTTTGACGATATCCTATATAAAATTTAGAGGTATGGTTCTTTAAAGACTTTGAAATATATAGGAAGATACTACACTTTTTAAAATTTATTCTTGAAACAAATATTTAATTTGTCAAATATTGTGGGAGGCCATTAAATAAGAATCGATGGAAAGTTCATGAGTCAGACCATGAAACTATTCTTTCTACTATAAAGATTAAAGCATATCCTAGTGGTTCATTAGATTGAAATTCCAAGGTATGTTAACTTGTTAAATGTAGATGTATTTAATTTTACCAAATTTTATTGATTTTGTAGGTGGTACATATAAATTTCATTTTTAATTACTTACAATTGTTTTTGGTAGGTTAATGGTGTCAAATAAGCTTCCAGTTTCATGTGTTTGGCACTGTTAGTAAAGAATTTCACATTCTTGAATCAAAGATAAGCTTAATATAAGTACTTGGTTATTAAAAATAGGGCATTTTTTAGGCCAAAATGGGTGGTGGGTCTCTTAATCGGGCATAATGGGAGGTGAAGAACCTAGTCCTGGACATTATCTGCTACCTCAAACATGTTGGCAGTGCTAGTTTCCATCCATGAAGCACCAAAAGTAGAGTTTTCCAGCTATTGCTTCAACTTTGATAACATTTATTGTCAATGTTTTCATGCTCTTGAATTGTAATGAGAATTTGCATCCATATGGGTTTAGATGTTGAGGTCCTAGGAGCACATGCCATTCACCTATCCAAACATGTTCAAAGTGATGGATTTACACCTAGAGGTCCTGAAAGTGGCAATATTAATTGGAAGATGTAGTTATTTAAATTAACAATTTATGTCTTGAATGTCCACTTGAGTTCACTCTTCCCTTAGTATAACACTTGAACCCATCTTAGGGTCCCTTTTGATCTAATTTTAGTCACATGGTAGTCACAAAAAGCGCCCAGGCCTATAGAACACCACATGAGACCCATAATGATGAAATACCTTAGTGATTTAGGTCCCTGAACCCTATAAAAATTAATTTTGCATCTCCCTAAGAGGATTAGGGTCAACCAAAAAAATTTCTTAAGTCACCTTCCCAAGTCATTTTTATTAGAACACTATATAAACACTACTTTCACACTCTTACACTTTTATTCAACATTATCATAGAGAAGCACATAAAAGTACCACTTCATATTGAGGAAAAACTCCCAATTCTTCCAATATTATATTTATTCAGCCCAGACATTCAATAATCTAACCCTAGAATATGTATCCATATCTACAGTGGCCTCCAAGTCATCCTCTCATCTATTCAAAGTTAAGCATTCTAACATTCACATATATCACATAGGTGGGAGAACTACATCAAGCTTGATCCCTCCTTAGAGTATCGGTATGTGGGAAATATGCCCACACAGGGTGTGGATCACATGCCTAGCACATCAGACACACTAATCCATTTTCTCAAGGTATTATTTCAAACCCTTATAAACATTAAAATCTAGGGTTTTTAGAGGAAAACAAAGCTACAGATAAAATTATAGAATATAAGAACCTAAAATTTAGACCTTAGCTGAAACAAAACCATTTCTACAGAATCTAAAAATCATTCATAGAAATTCTAAAGGAGATAAGAGTGTTGCATAGGATAAGAGTATACCACACTATTGTCCAGGACTGTGTTATTGTCCAAGGTTGTTTCTAACACTTGGATTCAGTGCTTGATCATCAACCCAATAAAACTTCCAATTTATAGGTGTCAGAACATCCATCTCAATTTATTCTCAAGCTATGTATTATATATCATAATGTTTTACTATTTTTAGAATAATTTCTAGTTACAATAGTTGTAAAATCAATATGATTAATTATTTATATATTTATCCTCTGGTTTTATGCAATCTTTTATCTACATGGGTTTTATATTAATTTCTAAAATAGTTAAATTATTTGGTGAACACAACTTAATATGAATAGTGAAACAACCCTAGCCATGGATGCTATCAGGGTTTCTATTCTTTTGTTTCCTATTTTTAGTGGATGTGATAGGGTTTTTAGATCTGATATTTTTTACCCTAACAACCCTCTTCCAAGTTGCATTTCCAAATTTCAGGGATAAAGAAGATTATTTTCTTATTCCTCATATCCAAGAGGGTGATAGCTACTTTCCCTCTAACCAGTTTCATACTATCATTCCTCCAAGAGGTGAGGCATCTTATATTATTGTTCCAAATGTCTATACTCAACTTATCCATCCTTCAAACCCTTCCCTTACCATATCTCCCATTTATGATATGTGTTTACATGTTCAATCAAAAGAAACTAGGGTTTGCACTTGTGAGACCCTAAGGGATTAAATTATTAGTATGAGCAAGCAAATTTTAGAATTACATAATAAAAATCAATTATTAAGTGAATGGGTCACATTATCGATAAATCAGATTACATGTACAAAGTCTTTAGAATATGCTAGTGTTCATCATGTATATGCATCTACACCTATCAAAGTTGTGCCTAACATTGTTTCATATCCAAATCATAAAATATAACATAGTTCATCTATTATAAGTGATTAAAAAAAATTACAAGGGTCCAATAAGAGTTCAATTAAGATACTAAGGGAAATGCTTAAGAATAAGTTGATCAAACTACCTCCTCTACATCTAGTAAGGAGATCTAGATATTATTGTGTATACCGTAAAATGCATGGTCGTCACACAAATTCATGTTTGGAATTGAAAAATAATATACAATTAATAATTTATAATGAGGACCATATATAGGGTAAATTAGTTAAGCAATCTACAATGATACATGAACACATTAAAAAAAGGGTTAAATTTAGAAACAATACAAAATTGGTTACCAAATCATAACTCAGAACAACAAAAGGTTCACAAAACAAAATCAAAGCAAGAAATAGTACAAGCACATCTAAATCAAGTGAAGGATACAAATATAAATCTCTAAATTACGGCTCAATTTTTGAAGAAGTATGAGTTTGGTTAAACATATCTACAATAGTTTGATTATCAAGGTCTAGGGTTGGGCCAACAAGATTAAGGAATCACTACTCCTATTCAAGCAGTTGATAATGTTGGTCAACAAGATTTTGAATTTAGGGAACATACTAAGGCAAATCATTCACAGATACAATTTATCAAGACAAAAGTTCCAAATGCAAAGGTAATGCTATAAAAAGAGTAAGAACTTAAGTTACACATTCAAATTCAGGTTAAGTAAACAACCATTCTCAAAAGAGGGTTTCTAACAATAGAGTCTTCAAAGCAAGAAATACAAATAAAATTGACATTTTCAAAGGTTAATGTAAAGTGGGAAAATACAAGCCCTATCTCATATCAAAATCCTTTCACGATCACAACTTATATAGATGGAAATCAATGCATAGAAGTTAAGATCACGGATTATCAATCAATTAATTTTTGTTCACCATCATTTCTTATCTCTCTCAGAAAGGAATCTAAACATCTAGATAAAAAAATGATTCTATCTCATGATTGGGGTCAATTCTATTAAAAGTTTACTTTGTTTTAAAGTAACATTATCTCCTCTTTTGATTTATTTCACAATCAAGTGCTTACAATGTTGTCCTTTAAATTTCATGGTTAATAATAATAGGATCTATAGCTCCATGAATCTGAAAGGAACCACCAGTGTTTGGCAAGGTGATAAAGCAAACCACTAAGAGGCTAGAAGGCTTAGGGGTTCTATGAGCTACATGAGGTCTATAGTGGCTATTCGGTTTATCGAATTGCACTAAGCTATAGATAGACTTGTAAACCAGGTTGGGGATAGTATAAACAAGCATACAAAGTACACAAGAACCTCTAGTAGGTCCAACCACAATAAATCAAGTGGCTAAAACTATACTATTGGTTGCATAAACAATATGAAGGCAATAATACTGAATGAAATGAGATAACCAATGAAATTTAAATCTAGCAATTAAGGCACTTTGAGGCCAAATAAAAGATGTTTTGTGAAACAAAGACATTTTCAAGCAAGGGTTCAAGAGCATGCCTATTCTAGATTTGAGATATCCTTTCAAAGCAACACTATTATTTTCTAATTATGCAATGTTCTAGTTTTAACAAGAGAGGGAGAGAATGTTTGAGCAAAATTTCTAGTGTGTTTTGCACATGTATATATCTACTATGCAATGAGGAAGGGTTTCAAAGAGAGCAATGGCATGCAACAAAAGAATATTTCAAGCAATGAAAGTATTCTTCAAATATATACAAATGCAATGAACTTTGAAAGCTACTCTAAGTAATATACAAAACAACTATTTTATTAAAACAATTCAAACCCTAGCATATACACTACACAAACAAAGGAGTTTCACTTTACAAAGCAAAGTACCCTAAGATAAAGCTCAAAGATGAAGTGCAGATGTTCTACCAACTAGGAATCCAAGCTAGGAAGCAATATAGGAGGAAGACCAAGTTAGGTGCAAGATAAAGTCCAAACCAAAAGCCAAAAGTTGTGGATGATGTGAAGGAACATCCACCAATCTATGGAAGAGCCAATGCAAGGAGCACAAAATAATTACAATAGAGTCTTAAGGGAAAAAAGAGAAATCCCAAGAGCTTCAGAAACACTATCAATAGAAATGAGAATCACCAATGGAAGTTACAACTGAATAGGGCATCCTTAATCATAAAAGAAGCTATTGTGCCAAGTAAGAATCAAGAGAGATTCAAGGAGGCAACCAAAATTCCAATGATCTGATCAAGTGGGAAGATCAGAGAAAGATAATGATCAAGAGAGAGGAGAGAGGCTTAGATGAATGAGAAAGAGGCGTATATCTCAACCCTAATCTGCCAAAAGACCAAAACTAGTTGTTTCTAGTCGTTCAGGACCAAACATGGGTCTTTTTCATGCATTTTGCCTGGGCCATAGCCTAGGGCATGGATTTTGTGAAGGAAACATGTGTCCTAGGCCATGATTTTCCTCCTTAAGTTGTGACCTATATCAAATAGAGGCCTAGGGTGGTCAACAAGTCCTTGAAAGGGCCCTATGGGGTCCTTAGAGGGCCTGTTTGGCATGAGAAGAGACCAAGGTGGACTAGGGATGTGTAAAGGATGAGAATATCATGTGAGAAAGGTACAAACTAGTGGTGAATGTCTCAAATTAGGATGTACAGGGTCGATAGTCTGCACGTGAGCTGATATATAATTATAGGGAGGAGTAGGGTCACTGGAAATACAATTATAGGATCAACTATTGACAAAAAAAATGTTGCATATACTTTTCACATGAGAGTGCAATTATTATAGTTTATATAAAGGATACATTTTATTTTGGAAATATCTACAATCAATAAGCCAAACAATGATAATCAAGATGAAGATGATTGAAACAACATAGAATATTATGGTACATACCGTTCAAAAAGTAAAGATGCCACCTATGTTACACAGATGGATCCCACCGATGACATGTTGGGATTATATCACCATCCCTTATCAACACACATATTCTTATCCATATCACTCTCCTTATACATAGTTTCATTCATTTATATCCTACTTATACATAGCCTCCGTTCCTAGTTTACTTGTACATATGGTCACTACTTGGTGGGAGAAAACTAATGAATACAAACATATGGTCATTATTTGGTGGGAGAAAAATAATGAATAATTGAATACATGAACACTCCTATAGAAGAACAACATGAATATATAATGGAGAATCCCATTTTATTCCTCACCAAATAAAATGTTACCAATATTGCCATCGACCCTGTACATGTTCTCCACATGAGGCTCCTTTAAATATTTGTTCAAATGCTCTACTAGATTAAACAAGTGAACTTGATCATTATGGAACTCCATTTTTGTATCCCTGACAAGTGGTGATGATATTCATGCATGTACTTGAGCTTACAGTTAGAATCTATTAGCAAAGTGAATAATACAAAATGGTGGTGGATTTAAAAATAAAATTTGTACTTGCGTGTCAGCTCCAGATGATACCATCACATTCAAAGAATGTGAAAATGTCAAAGTTGTAATTTTATATTGGTGACCCTTAAGCTTTGCTTTTACCTAGTGAATTGATACGAGTTTAAAAAAGACAAGTTATAGGCCACCCCTATAACAATAACCGTATCATGCAATTTGTAATGATATCAAACTCCCTAATTAATGAGACAAAAACTAGATTCTTGTAATACCTTAAACTTAATGTTTGCTTCTACAAATAGAGACAAAACAAAGTATATTCTTTTTGGAATAGATGCTACAACAAATAAAATGTCACAGATGAATGCAACAAACAATTTTAAAAGGAGGAACAACACAATACTTAATTCAAAAAAAAACTTCTATTAGGATTTCAATGAGCTTCGATGCTCAGTCCATACAAGAAAAAATTAACTACTGTTCTACAACCCCTGCAGAGCTTCACTTACAAAAAAACAATACAAAAGTTTTCTTGAATCTTCTCTATTGAAACACTCTAGATTCAACAAAAACCAAGACAAGAGAGAGAACATATCAGATTTAATTTCTTTGAATGCAATCATATCATTCAACATGGAGGACAAAGATATTTTAATAAAATAAAATATTTTATATGCTTTCAAACACTAAGATCTATCAGAGGATAAATGCAAGTCAGTGGCCAACTGTATAAGGAGATGACATGGCAGAGAAGATAATACTTGAAATTGTTTGTCTCTCTCTTAGTACCATTCATGCGAACAAATACAACATTAAATCCCTCATTGTACAAACTTGGCAAAAAAGTTAATGCCCAGCATTGATAAAAGAGAGGCGAGCAATAACATGCCAAAAAATTCAACCAATCCCCTTACATAAAAAAAGTATATATATTTTTTCCGTTAAAAACTCGCTACTTTACTTTATAAAAGATTAATATTTTCTTATTGACACACTAATCCATATCAATTGATTAATTAAAATTTTGAAAACTAATTCCAAATTAGAACCAAATGGTTTCTATCATCCCTCTCTTCCCAACTAATAACAAACATTGCAAAATTAATTTAATTTTTAAGGTGCACAAATAAAAAAATAGAAAAGATTATGTGGTGGGAGTGGTGCCCTTTGTGTGTCTTACAATCATTTAAATTCCATTTCATATGTGTATCCCCATAAGTTTTAATCAACCATTATTCAATTTTGATGAAAGCTCACAAATTAGCTCAAGCGAAGAATAAAACAAGTCATTTGAAAATCATTTGCACATTACAAAATTGTCTCGACATCATATCTGTCACGGGGCCAACTCTTTAGATTTGGTGTGGCAGTATGGCACTGCTTGTCCTAACCCAAATCCATCATTGCGATGGGACTCTACAAGAACTATGGACTACGCCTTCAGTGTTTCCCTGCATAAGTAACCCACAAACATAGTGGACAATAACTTGTATAAAGAAAGGACTAATACCGAAAAGACAAACACACACGTACAAAGATCAAGAAATCAGCTCAACACACATGAACATTCACACAATGTAAGAAAATTAGGAGTAATGTGTATTTTATTAACTCTTCAGGATAATCTAGTCCAAAGTACAATAAACGGGCCAACTGGCCAACATACACAACAACCACCGAGACGGGCTCAGTTGATAATGCTCGAAACGACTCAAATGATTACATTGAACAATTCCCTCCCTAGGTCTGATTACTCTCTTCCCAGGACAACCCACCCCTGCTTCATGAAATTTGAGACAACAAAACTGCTCACAAACACCCGCACAATGCTTGCACAGACACGTGCCCACGATTGACATAAACTTGGGACTGACACACCAAATTCACAATGATTCACTTTTCACCACTTTGATAGTTCAGACTTGCATTCACCCAAATCACTGTGCAAAGAAAGCTCACCATTTGTTTGATTAAGGTAGACCAAACCCATGAATAAAGTTAGGGATGTTGAAGCAACACATCCCTCATAGACTCCCCCACTTAAAAATTGATGACATCCTTAGCGCTGACACGACTCCATTGGCAAGAACCCATGAAGGTAATCTTTTATTCAGACTCAACCTAGAGCCAAAAGATTCACACATCCCTTCTTCAAACCCAATCCAAGCCAAGAGGCCAACACTTCCCCATTCTAGGCTCTATCCAGAATCCATAGTCAAGAGACCACCATGCCCCCTTTTCAGACCCAAAGCTAAGAGATAACCACATCCCCTTTTCAAGCTCCTTTCAAAGTCAAGAGACCAAAACAATCCCCTTTTCAGACCCAAAGCCAAGAGATCAACACATCCCCTTTCCAGGCTCCCTTTAGAGTCAAGAGATTAACACAACCCCCTTTTTGGACCCAAAGCTAAGAGATAAACACATCCCATTTTCAAGTTTCCTTCCAGAGTCAAGAGGTTAACATGCCTCCTTTTCAAACCCAAAGCCAAGAGAAAACACATCCCCTATTTAGGCTCCATCTAGAGTTAAGAGACCAAGGCCAAACTCCATGACCTTAACTTTGAGGGCTTCCACCTAATCCCAGCTTGCTGAAAAACACCATTCCAACACCACTAGAAACTTCCTTTACTTCAAATTTCTAAGTAACCCACTGTCTTCACCCTAAAAAACTATTCCAACTGCCGCTCCAGTTTTACCCATCACACACACAGAAGGGTGTTTAGGTGGGAACCATCACTAGTTTGGCTTCATTAACAACTAAGGAATATGACTGGGTATAAAACTAAGAAACAAACTGATCTTTGTCAACTTCCACATGTAGATAGGCTTGCGTACACAAGCTACACCAAACCAATGCAACTTCACAAGATCACCCTAATCTTGCTAACCCCCAAACTTGGGATGGAGGAAAATGGTTCCTGATGACCCACCTCTTTGAGACTCTGTAAACCCATCAAAGGTTAAGTGACCCCATCAAACTTTCCCCCAAACAGTACTAAAACTCCCAATAAGAGTATAACAGATGAAGATAACTCTTCAGATCAAACACCCCAGGCCCAACAATAGGAATAGAATCCTTCCCAAGAACTCTCCTTTGGAACCAACATGATGCATATGATCAATTATTTTCTTTGTGACATAACAAAATGATGCTTCCTTGAGCACACTAGTGGTTATGAAGAACCCACCTCACATCAACGGGAAAGAGAAACCTATTACTCCCCTTCAACATCCGAACTACCACGAAGCAATACAAGATCCACTGACTCTCCACTAATTCCTACACTCTTTTGCATACTCAACCCAACACCACCTTTCATCTTCCCAATCCCACTCCTCTACATAATCTTCCCCAAGCACGTCTGTAATAGATCTGACATAAAAGAACTCCAAGATGGGGAAAAACTGTCACCTTACCCAACCTGGGTAAACCCTATCTCAACACAACATAGATGGCTTGTAACTACCCTATGCCTACTTGAACCCCTAGAGGCCTGGAGGCCAAGTTTCTAAGGCTAAACTGGTTGACTTCCAATTGGAGGACACTCAAGTCCGTGAGCACCCCTTCCACAATAATCAACCCTAGCAAGTTACAATGACCACCTCTAAACCCAAGCTTTCCCTAGCATTGAGCTCCCCTAAGCACACACACAGTCTGCTCACACTATTCATCCAGAACCACCATTTGAACTACAAACACCCTCTGCCGCTTTGGGCAATCTCACTTGTAGTGATATCCACCACACATCCAACACTTCAAACAAGACTGCTTCTTGCTTGACTCTCCAACTGTGACTTCATCTCACCACCCATGGAAGTGCTCCAAGACTTACAAGATCCCTCTGATGACTTTGGAGTAGCCTTCCTTCCCTGGTCACCCACTGGCTTCCCTGAAGACTTAGTCAACCCCTTACCAATGCCTCCCCACATGGATGCACAAGGGCCCAAGGTGTTTATCGATGAATAACCCTCTCTACAATCCAAGAGACAATCTCCTACAATAATTTTTTTGCTAACATTGGACACTTCATGGGGACAGAGTTCCCCCTAAGCCCATGATTGAAGACCATGAGTAAACTGAAACAACTTATCTACCTTTGACATTTTGATGGCCTCCAACAAAAGGCTTTGGAAAGTATGGATATACTCGCCCATCTCCCCCACTTGCTTCAACTGACTCAACTTGGTCCTAGCAAACCGTGCTGCATTCCCAGGTCAAAACTAAACCCCAAAGGCTTCATTCATATCCTCCCAAGAGTCCAACCTCCTCACCAAAATTCTTGATGCAATGTCATTATCAAAGGTTCTATACCAAACCTTTGCCATACCCGTGAGGTAACTTGCTACAGTGCACACCTCTTATGCGCCTGATAGACCCCCTAACCCTACCAGGAACTCCTCCATGCTCCAGAAGAAACTATCAAGAAGATGGTCATCTCTCTCAACATCATAACACTCTAGTTCTTGAGCTTCACGACTAAAGAAGAACTAGACCTTGATGTTTTCACCAAACTTGATACCATTGATCGATACAAAGCCACTTCATCCTGTAACTCTATTTGGAACACCAAGCTCTTCTCCAACTTACCAATAAGTTCCACAATCGTCTGTTCCATGGTAGTCACCTTCTCTTTAAGCTCATTGAATCTCGTACCCACACAGTCCCCCATCAATTGGAACTAGGCACCAACTTGCTCAACAAGGCCTTCACCCACTACATCAACTCTCAACTTACCAACGTGGCAACTGCCACCACCTGCACCTTCACCTTTGCCCTGACCCTGCTCTTGACCTCTGCTGGCTACTTTCTTGAACAACATCCTGGGCAGATCTCCTGCCATACTAACTCAGACACAACCAGACAACACTGGACTGACTCGATAGGGGAAGGCACAAGACTATTTAACTTTAGGCAAACACAATCCCATAAAACACAAACCATGTGCTCTGATACCAACTGTCATGGGGCCAGCTCTCTAGAACAGGGGCGATAGTGCAACACTGCTTGTCTTAACCCAAATCCCTCATTGCGACGGGACTCTACAAGAACTACAGACTATAGCTTCAGTTTTTACTTGCACAAGTAACCCACAAACATAGTGGACAACAACTTGTATAAAGAAAGGATTAGCAGTGGAAAGATAAACACACACTTGCAAAGATCGAGAAATCAGCTCAACACACATGAGAATTCACACAATGCAAGAAAATTGGGAGTAACATGTATTTTATTAACTCTTCAGGACAATCCTGTGCAAAGTATAATAAACGGGCCAACTGGCCAACATACATAACAACCATCAAGTCAGGCTTAGCCGATAATGCTTAGAACCACTCGAATGATTACACTAAACATCCCTCCCCAGGTCTGATTGCTCTCTACCTAGGACAACTTGCCCCTGCTTCACAAAATTTGAGACCATAGAATTGCTCACAAACACCGACACGATGCTTGCACAGACACGTGCCCACAGTCCACATAAACTTGGGACTGACACACCAGCTTCACAATGATTCACTTTTCACCACTTTGGTAGTTCAAACTTACATTCACCCAAATCACCGTGCAAAGAAATCTCACCATTCATTTGATCAAGGCAGACCAAACCCGTGAATGAAGTTAGGGATGTTGAAGCAACACATCCCTCATAATATCTTATTGACAACATCACTTTAGCGCTGATGAGTGTGAGTCGAATAGAATTGGTTTGCTTTAGGTGGGAATGGACAAGTTCACGAAGCATTTATTTTGAAGATGCACTCAATACTTTATTGAATATGATCACTTTATTAGAGAAACATTGTAAGTCTGTCCAATATAATTGATTTGCTGTAAGTGATAAAATAGCCAAGTGCAAGCATATGTATGTGTCAGTATTGGGGAGGTACTCTTATATCACCTATTCACAACTACCTTCTATTTGGAAATAAGGTGTTAATCTTGTATCATGAAGAGATATTTATAGAACACACGCTGAGATCTACAAATTTTTTTAAAAATAAAATTTTGAAAATTAATTTTAAATAGAAGATAGATAAATTATTATTGTATGTTCTTATTAGTGTTAATAAGAAGTTTGAATACTCTCTTCAACAACATTAGTATATGTCTAAACTTTAAAATAATTAATTAAAATTATAAAAGCATTTTGTATTTACATATCTGATTTATTATAAGATTTGTGTTTACAAGTTTTATTATTTCTTTTAAAAAAATCATGGTTCTTTATAAGATCTTATTCACGATGAATATCAAAGACGTGTAGTTCTATCCATCATAGAGATGATCCAATATAGAGTTAACCTTTTTGAAAATCATGGACACTTTTTATTCATGATTAACTTTAAATTTCTTTATTTCTTCAATTTCAACTTTTTGTTTCATGATTCAATTTTAAATCCACTATTATATTCAATACTCATGAGTTGAAATAAAAATCTTAACAATTTAATTCTTATACTTTATGTTTTATCTCCTTTTTATTTTAGAATTTCTTATTCAAAATACATTTTTTTTTAACAAATTAATAAATAGGAATGCTTGAATCAATTAAAGGACCTGT
Source organism: Torreya grandis (assembly GCA_037957365.1). Classification (NCBI taxonomy): domain Eukaryota; kingdom Viridiplantae; phylum Streptophyta; class Pinopsida; order Cupressales; family Taxaceae; genus Torreya; species Torreya grandis. The sequence continues at coordinate 3,642,419 of JARHVA010001045.1, read as the reverse complement.
TAAACCTAGTTCATATAAAGGCATATACTTCTTTCCTTATTCATGTGGGAAGGTATATATTGGGGAAACTGGTAGATCCATGGAGGTTAGATTAAAAGAACATGATACTAATCTAAGGTATAACAGATATACTAAACTAACCACCACATTTGTCTTGAGAATGCCAAAATAATTGCTAAAGTCGAATACCATGCTAGAAGAAAAATTTGTGAAAAAATTGAAATTGAAAAGAACCCAGATCTGAACAAGTATGAAGGCACAAAGCTTAGTGATAATTGGAAGCCGGTGCTTAATCTTCTTCAAAATAAGAGGCAAAAAATGACTAGTCTTGAATAAATTGGCCGATCACTTTGGACTGTTGCTCTTATTTAAAATTAAAGTATATTTATCCATCCTCTTATCAATAGTTTTGTATATTCAAAATTTATCCTTTCAACTTTTAAAAATGATCCAAAAATAATGTAGATTCCATCCCTTAATATAAATTAATAAATATTATGTTTACTTTTAATTTTAATCTTAATTTTAATATTAAATTCACTCTCATTTTTTTTTTAAAAAAAAAATTTAAAAATTAATTATTAATATATTTTAAAAATTAATAAAAAATAAAATAATAATAATAAAATTATTGATAATTATAATATATATAAAAACCTAACCTAAAAATTGATATAACTCATTTTTTCAACTAAATATCTTTAAAGTACTTTTACTAGTTTGGATAACCTTTAAAATATTCAATGTATGGTCGGTGGAGAAAGCAATTACATTGCATAGTTTAGTTCTTCAACCCCATAATTTAATGGATCAGATAGTATACTTCTCCATGTTAGATATTGATGCAATTTTCTGACATAATTCTGTTATTATGATTTTAAAATGCAACGGCTTTGTACCATTCATAGCTGGTGTTGATTTTCGTTGCACCTTTTTAAATTTTTCTGAGAGGGCGAAAAAATAAATAAATAAATAATGTGGCCATATAACTTACAAAGAACAAGCAAAAAAGATTTAAAACAAAGAAGTGTTGTCTGTTCTGAAGAAGTTGGAATGTGTTGGCAACTAAAATAATCACACAAAATAAACAAAAATTGTAGCCAAATGATATGAATTAGAATTAATCGAGAGTTACAATTAGGAGGTGTGTTTGCTGTGCAATCAATATACAGTTTACAGTTGATAAACGTTTTGGGGCAATTTTGATTAATACACACAACACAACACGGACTCCGAATTTGGCTGCTCTGAGATGCCGAAACACACATAATGTCTCTTCTTAGTGCTCTGTTATGAAATTCAGCAATGCGTTCCGAGGAATGTTTGCACAATTCTTGAGCCTGATCAACTATCATGACCTCTGTTAATAGCCTTGATGACCCCTGATTGCTTTCCTTTTCTCCAGAGCCCTCTGCAGTTGATCTTTCGTGTGTGAATTGTTGCTTTTCCCGATCACTGATTTCCGATCTGTAATTGCAATCTGCCTCCACCGAGGAGGAACAGTTGTTAATTGGCCGAGGAGTGTATGGCAATGGGGACTTGGATCTCACAACCACCCACTGGCCACTGGGGGGACTTGCACACCAATCGGGCCTCTCAAAACCTCCAGCCAATGCCGCGAGTCTGTCCCTCGATGACGGCCTCTTAATTGATTCCGTTCCCTCACCTGCATCGGCTTTCCCACAAGGCGTGGCAGTGCCCAATGACATAAATGGTACAGTACCAGACAAACTAAAAGAAGAGGAATCCCAATCGGGGCTCGCACAATCCAAAGTACTGGTAGGAGATCCAGGAGCCCTTTTCACCTCCGTGGCAGAGCAGCAGTTGGTCTCGTTGAGGAAAGGATGGTCCAACAGCTGTTCAGCGGTCCACCTCTTCTTGGGGTCTCTCCGGAAGCATTTCTCTAGAAAATCCCGACCTTGAGGCGAGAGACACATGGGCAAGTTTGGCAGTTCGTCTGTACAACCGATGCGGTACATGACTGCCAGGGGATTAGAAACGTTGCCCCAAGGCGGCCTGCCGGTGGCCATCTAAACCACAGTGCAGCCCAGAGACCAAATATCGGAAGCCGGCCCCTGTTCCACCTGGTTGACTACTTCAGGTGCCATCCACAGTGGCGTACCCCTTAAATGTTGATGACTGAATCCCTTGTCCTCTGTGTTTGTAGCAGATCCAAAGTCGCCAAGCTTGACCACGCCAGCGATTCCCACAAGCACATTGCTGCCTTTGATGTCGCAATGCACAATCCCCTGCCTGTGGAGGTAATCTAGTCCACGGAGCATGCCACCAGTGTAGGCCCTGATCACCGATTCGTCCAACTGTCCCCCAAACTTACTCAGCAGACCTGCCACGCTGCCACCAGGCATGTACTCCATCATCAAATTACACGTATCCACGCCATTCTCGATGCTATACTCCTTTCCCAAACATCGCACAATGTAGGGAGAATCTAAGGCCCTCAGAATGCTGTATTCGTTTTCTAAATAAGAAATAGAATTGCCTGCCATGGACTTCACTGCGAAGAGCTCGCCGTTAGACTTATCGATGGCAAGGCTCACAGTCCCGAACGCTCCAGCTCCAACAATGGCGCCCCTTACCCATTCCGTTGGGCAGCCTGACTCGCTTTTGATTTCCATGGCCAAATTTATCTTTTGCATTCTCCAAAAGGTCTGATGGGCAGAGCAAGGCAGTTGGGAGTTGCTTATATAAGCAAGTTGCAACGGTGCATTTTAATTTACCACGTGCGCATTTGCGAAGACCATGAACAACAACCGTTCATGAATCACGCTAAAATTGAAATGACGGGCCACGTGCGGATAACGCTTGGCTGCGTGACGACTCAAGCCGAATCCTCCGAAACTCTTGGGAGTTTGAAGCACGTGAGTGATACTGAGAATTTGGGACACATGCTCGGCAAGTTAGGTGGGGTTTTTGGATAGTTACGTTTTTTCTTTCCGTTCATTGTAAAATGTTGGTCAGTTCATCTGCCCTTCATCCGTTGACAGCAGGAAGAAATCGGGTGAAGAACACCAACATTAAGATGAGATTGGGCGGCCTTTGTTGATGACTCATTGTATGATTGTATGCATCAATATTCAAATGGATTACGTAATTCAAATAGATTATGTGTGCTTTATTCTTTAATGATTGATTGTATAATTTCTATACATCAAGATTCAATTTGGTATGTTTGATTTGGTTTAATGATGTAGAATCTGATTGAAATTCAAATAGATTATGTGTGCTTTGTTTTTTAATGATTCATTGTATAATTTCTATACATCAAGATTCAATTTGGTACGTTTGATTTGGTTTAATGATGTAGAATTTGATTGATTGTATATATAGATATTTATTCAATCAACCAATAACACATCAAATCCAAATAAAGATAGAAAGTGATTTAATTATTTAAATGAAAATTAAAATTATTTATATTTAGTTGGTAAGTTATATAAAGTAATATAAGGTTATAAGTTGATTGGTAAAGTTTGGGCATTTACCAAGATGAGGTTTTAAGTTGATTGGTAAAGTCCAGACATTTATCAAGATGAGGTCCTAGATTCAATTTCCATTGGCTTGTCCGCTTGCAATGGGAGTAATCCGATTGGAGTTCATGCGTGTTGTCGGAGTAGTCCAATTAACGTTCCTGAGTATTCGTCAGTGGTATGAAGGTGATATGAAACCTAGGCACCAACTTTACAAAAGTAGTATGAAACTTGAGCCCCTGGTAGTCCACGCTCACACCAATCCTTAGTTTAACAAAACAGTTGAAAACTGTTCGTAGATTATAAAATGTAATAATCCTCCTAAATTATAATTTTATATATATATATATATATATATATATATATATATATATATATATATATATATATATATTAATAATTGTTAAATAAAATTAAAAATAAAAAATTAATTTAAAACAGATAATAGATAGTTTAATTAAGAACAAAAAGGTTTGGTGAAATTGAAGGTAATAAATAAATTTATCACTCCACAAATGGGTGGCCTTCCTTAATTGCCTTATGATATGCTTTGTTACTTGGTTTTGAGAGTGTCCTCACTTATTTATTAAGGAACAATGTTTTTATATGTATTTTTTCAAAAACCTTCTTTAGAATTTTTTTTGGATGGTCAAGATGAAAATGCTTTCTTCCACTATTTCATGGAGTGCAATTAGTACTATCAATTCAGTCAGTTTCATGTCATTACATAATTTTTTTAAATCTTTCCTTAATCAAATTTGTGACACAAATGTGGTACAAATAGTATGCAAGTGCCATACCCAAAAATTGATACAAACAGCTCCAACTTTGTGTCACAAATGTGGTACAAATAGTATGCAAGTGCCATACCCAAAAATTGATACAAACAGCTCCAACTTTGTGTCACATTAGAATATGAAATATTAAATTTGCATCACTTTCAAAATAATGATTTGTGCCACCTAAAATTTATTGTGATCTATGGCAAAACGGTAAAGTGACATACAAAGCTAAAAGGGACAAATGCCTATTGCATGCTATTTTAAGGCTTGAAAAGTAGTGCACTTATCTTATGATTGATAACGTTGCTCATCTTTTTGGCAATCAAGCCCAAAAATTGGTTGCTCAATATAGTTATACTATTTTCTAAGTGAATCCTAAACTAAATAAGAGAAAGGATTTCCCTCTTCTCCCTACATAATCAAATGAAATTGCACGCTTTCATGTGTCCTTCACTTGGTACAAGATGGATGAGGGAATAATTAAATGAAATATGTAGATTCATTAATAATATATGAAGACCTCTCGACTAGTCTTTATAAATGAGCATGCAAGACTTGGCTTATAAGGGATACAGACGATAAGAATGAATAATAAAATGGCTAAGGGTCTCTTTGTATATATAAACTTCAAAAGTGCACATTTACGCATGCGCTGACCATAGAAGATGGTAAGAGGTGAAAATAAAAGCACAATAGACACAAAATTAAAAGGGAAAACATGATGAGTCGAATAAGACCTAAGAAAAGACCCTGAAGAAATATTTTGACATCTTGGGAACATTTGACGCTATACAAGGGAAAATGAATGGCCACTCTATAGGATTTCAGATATTTTGGATAAAATGGAGATATAATTATTGACCAAATGTGAATATAAATTCAAAATGGGTAAGTGCACAAAGTTGGGGGATAAAAAGGAGCTATCTATGGACATGATTTTCTTGAAATTTCAAAAAACTAAACTTGTGTAAATAATTTGAAATAGCTACACTCAAAATTTGAAGATGCTTTAAGAACATGAATTGTAGCACTTCAATTCTAGTTTCAAAAACACTATTTTTTAAAAAAAATGACTAAGTATAATTAGGTCAAACATCTAAAATTTGAATAGGAACACATGTTTTTTTTATGAAAAAAGAGTGGATAGACGATCGTGTGGCCCACCATTTTTTGAGCATCATTTAATATTATTTAAAACTCTTTATTGAATATTTAGATAAGATCTTCTAGTTTGTGACCCATATTTTTTTATATTTTATCAATGAATATTTTTTTATTATTAATTTTGTAGGTAAATAGATCCTAAAAAATGATTAAAAAATAGATGGCCAGCCGTGTGGCCCCTCCTACCTACCTAAAAAAAAATGGATTTTTTTTTAATGTGTAGAATTAGGCCTAGTTTGTGACCATATAATTTGTTTTGCACTTGGATGAACAAAAAACAAATTATATTAACATGTCTAGGCATACATATTTGCAGCATGTGGCAACCTAAAAAAGCTATAGTTAGAAATAAACATAGTTTGTAACCTTAAAATAATCCAAAAATTATAAAAAAACATATATTTGGAAAGAGGAGAGCATGTTCATCATTGTGGTAATAATTTTATTAATTGGCTCATTGAAATTTATAGTATATTTGGTGATGGAAGTTGAAATTTCTTGTTTTCTATTTAAGTTCTCAGACTCAGCTGTAAATTGACAAGTCCAAGCCTTTGGCTCGGGAATCCATGCCATTTTTGAGCCAAAAGACTCAGAATTCGAATTCGAATTTATAACGTGTACATGGTATTATATAACACACACACATTATAAAACACATACACGCTATACTATAACATGCATGCGCTATACTATAACACATACGTGTTATGTCTATATAGATAAAAAATACTTTTTAGCTAATTTTTTTACCTTGTTCAAGAAATCTATACGAACAAACATTATCTACGTGCTTCTATAGTACTTGCATGTTGAGAAAAATCGTTATAAAGTGTTTTTTTGTACCCCACCATTGAAAGGTTATCGATTGTCTAATGAGTGATTGATCACATTCAATAAAGAGGAAGAAGTTGAAGAAAAAAACACTTGAGCAAATACAAGCGATGAGAAATAAAAACAAGGTACGAATGCAAACACTTCATTTAAAATAAGCTATAAAAACTATTTGTAATGAACCAAATGTCATAGACAATGATGCAATTGACAATAATGAATTGAATACTAATGAAATTAAAAATAGTCAATTTAATAATGATGGAATTGACAATACTAAATTGCATAATGATGAATTTGACAATAATGAATTAAATAATGTTGGAAGGTCACATTCAAAGTATAGTATTTTTGATTTTGTTGATGACAATTGTATGCATGATGCCTTACCCCCCAGCAATGAAGAAATTTTCATGGAAAGAAATAATGATGAAATTAGCAATGAATAAAATTTCATGGAAGCATATAACGAGAAAAGAAACAATGAAGAAAATGTCATCCCACCACTAATCAACGAAAGTAATGAAAATTTTGAAATACCCTCTCAACAAGTTCCACCAATAATTACACCTCCAAGAATTGTGCGTAGAAAAGGTAAGTACTTAATTGAAGTCGATGAAAATATTTTGGAAGCAATGCCTAAAAAGAGTCAGATCCCTATTCAAGAAGACTAGCTGAGGAAATTTGAGATAGTTTCTTTCATAATTTGACTCATGATACTAAAAGATGTCAATTGTTTATTCCATTGATGAAATTTATTAAGATAAGACCTACCATGTACACATTATGGCTAAGAACATCTAATATGGATGATAAAAATATAGACATTGTTGATAACTTACATGATGCATATCATACTGTAGGTCCTAAATCATACAATAAAGATTGCAATGTTGTTCGACGTATAATCACAACTTGTGCAGTAAGTAGTCAAACAAGATAAAATGATTGATTTTAAAAACAAGCTGAACAATTGATATTAATAGAAAACATTAATGAAAGCAATTTCAAGACATAAAAGACTTAATGAACCCAATACTAATGAGCTATGGGCATTCTTTGGTTGACTTCCACGAAAAGACAAGACTATATCTAATGCTTTAAAATATTTACTTGCACAATTTTGGAAAGAAAATGCTAGAGTGTCACCCAATGCAAGAGATGTAGTCAAAAGAAGAGTTGGTTCTCATACCCGTGAACCACATCCGAAACATTTCTTGGATATGACTCAAAAATAATTATAGTCCATGATTTTGGAAAAACATCCAAAAATTTATATTAGTCAAAGATATTTTAAGATGGACAAACCTTTTTATGTATAAATAAATCATAAACGCACCACTTGTTGTTATAAGTAATATGTTGAGTTTACAATGCACTATGATGTTTTTATTCATATTTTTTGTACTTTTCAGATTAACAATATTTTGCAGGAGAGTGGCTTAGAAGTTCTGCCAAAATCAGCCATGAAATGTATTCCAACCATTTTTTATGAAAGATTGGATGGATAGTTCTTTTATAACAAAGCATGTTTGGATGGAAATTAAAACATTTGTGGTGGACTGCCAAAACTAAAAAATTATATCCATGAAGATGAAACAAGTGAAATTGGATAGGAATTAGTTATTTTGAGTAAATACAAATATATGACTTATCAAGTCAAAGATTAAAAAGAATCTAAAAGGTAAGAGCTTGTTACAAAATAGATACCCATTTCAAAATTTATGGTCAAATTCAGAGAGAAAATTATTTATGAGTATGCAAGGCACACACATAAGGATAGATGGTTGGATAAACAATTCAAGATAAACAAGGACACATTCCCACTTGGTTCGATTGTTTCAGTTGTTGACTTTACTAAAAAATACACATTCAAACCACAAATGAAAGTTCAGTCGTAATAGTACAACTCATCACAAGTTGTCATATTTTTGCATATAGCATTCATGCATGCACCTAATAGTATCGATAAATATTAAGGGAGTGTCATTTATATATCATTGATGATCATTCAAATTATATATGGTACATACATGGTTGTTTTGAGAAGTTCTATGGACAGTTGATTGAGAGGAACATTCATTTCAATTAGCGTTACATTTGGTCAGATAATTGCATATTATAATTCAAGAATTCACATATGTGTTATTGGTTGAGCATGATGCATGTTACCACTGGTGTAAAACATATTTGGAGTTTAACTAAGGCTGGCCATGGAAAAGGGGAACACGATGGTGCGGGAGCATGTGTAAAAAGAGCTATTGTAAGGGAGGAGTTAAAATTTGATGAGGGTACTCATTTTACTAATGCACAAAACATGATTGAATGATGCAATGATAAAATATGTCATGATGTTCAACCAAATTCTACTATTCGTAGACATTTTTGGTTAATAGAGGAAGAAAACTTGGGAAAGTATGAGGATTGTATGACTGTAACAGGTTCAAGTGAGCTCCACTCATTTCATAACTCAAATGTAGGCTCTTGGACTATTCATATGAAACACTTGGTATGTTTTTGTTCTGCATGCATGGACTCTATTTGGAATGAGTGTGAGTCACAAGAGTGGTTGGATGACTAGAGTTCTAGACCTTTAATTCTAATCAACACATATTAGGTTCCACAAGCATTAAAATTTATAGATATGGCATCGTCACATGGCTTTGACCATGTACCTGATCTAGTACAACTAGGTAGAATATTATTTATTATGTACTATTTAATCCCATTATCTATCTTCATATATTGTCATTAAAATTTGTTTTTTTTGGTCATATAAGGCATATTTTTAAAATTATTACAGATGAGGACAATGAAGAGAGGACATATTACTACTTATGTCGGTGTGTAGAGGAAAATAAAAAATTGACTTCCACATTCATAGATGGAGAAAACATTAAGTATCCTAAAAGGTCTATGGTAGTCACTGAAACTTGGATTCGATAATCTCCAATAAAAAAATTCAGATATATGGTTGTTTTAAGACTTTGAAATACATAGGAAGATACTTCACTATTAAAATTTGGTTCTTGCAACAAATATTAAATTGATAAAATATCATGGGAGGCCATTAAACAGGAATTTATGGAAAGTTCATGAGTCAGACCATGAAGTTATTCTTGTTATGATCGAGATTAGAGTAGATCCTAGTGGTTTGATGGATTGATGTGTAGATATGTTGACTTCTAAAATGTAGATATAATGAATTTTACCAAATTTTGATGATTTTATAGGTAGTGTACATATAAATTTCATTTTTAATTACTTACAAATTTTTATAGGTTGGTGGTGCCATATAAGTTTCCAAATTTATATGGTTGGCACTGTTAGTAAAGAATTTCATATTATTGAAGCTAAGAGAAGCTCAAGATAAAATTACTTACATTTGTATTTGAAATGAGGTTTCCTTGAATGAAAGAAGATGTATAAGAAACATCATGGTTGTTTGAAGTGTTTGATGTGGTCAAATGCCTTCATGAGCAACCAATATTTGGGGATGGTGGTCTCCTTGATTCCATTTTGATCTTGATGTGAAAAATCATTAGCCAAATAAATATTATTCCTTGAATAAGCCTTTAAAGTCATAGGGAGAATCCCAAATTTTCATGAACCAACTCAATCTCTATTCTACTTTATTTTACTCTTTTCCAATTTAGGATTAGGCCTAATTAGGCCTTGTGTGCTTTCCCCAACACCTCACACCTGTGAAAATAAAACCAACCACCCTAAAACCTATTTTATCCTCTTAATCATACTAAAACCCATATGATTCCAAGTTTTTATGAAGTTTCACCAGGTAATTTAGGAAATATTCAAGTTTCCATTTGTTGTCAAGCCTCAAAGACAATGTATGACAGGCCTAGAAAGAGAATTTTAGATATCTCGAGAAAAATAGAATTTGAAAACCTAATTACAATGCCAATATTTATGTTTTTATATTATCCAACTTTTATTTTTAGACACCTAAGGTTGATCATGCACGGATTTGCTCAAAATTGGTTCTCTTAATTGCTTATAATAGCAAGCAGGGTATTTACGAATAATTTTGTAAATTGAAAAAAATTGTAATTTAAGACCTAAAATTGGATTCTAAAAATCTATACCCTCAAATTTTTTCTTTTAAACTAAGGCTTGATAATGCATGGTTTGTTCCCGGCTATAGGCTTTGCATGACTTCTAATGTATAGAACCCTATTTTAGCAAACTTCAACCAAAGGAAATATTATCAACTCTGAGTCTTCAGTATCACAAGGACTAAAACAATCCCAAATCACCTTTTCATTTTTTTTATTAAACTTACTAATATGTATGAACTGATCAAACATTGAGAATGTGTCAAGCATATAAAGACTAGCACATAGAGCTTTTGAATGAAAGTTTTTATGTTTTATCTCTCTTTAGGTACACCACAGACATAAAACCACTTTAAAAAGTTTTTAAATGGTAAGGTATATATTCAATCCAAATTTCACGTCATTTGGAGCTATAAAACCCAAGTTATGGCCCTTCGTGTATTGGGAAGGTTGTTCTTGAGGCTAGAATGGGTGTTGGGTTTGTCAACCAGGCATGACGGGAGGCCAAGAACAAATTCCTAGACGTTATCCACCCATCTAGACATGTTGGAAATGTTAGTTTGCAGTGTAAAAGCACCTAAAAATGGAGTTCTTGAATAGTAACTCCAACTTTGACAATAATTATTGATAGTGTTTCTGTCCTCCTAAACGTAGTGAAAATATATTTCTTGGTGGACTTGGACATCAGAGTCATGGAAACATGTGTAATTTTCCTATCCATATATGATCCAATGGATATATTTACACTTGGGGGTCCCAGAGGTAAAAATGCCTATTGGAGCTCGAGAAGTTGTCTCTTCATTGCCAAAAAGTTGCATTTCAAGACCCATCACTACAACTTATGTGACAGATTGCTCTCGAAAGTTTAACTAAAGTACTCTAGCATGCAATAGTATTTTTCAGACACCTAGAGGAGGGATATTATGTAGCATTGAAATTACTTATGGATTTCAATCTATACACGTGTGAAGTTATGCTAAAATTTTATATTTTTCTTGTATTAGGAAGGTCGTTCTCAAGGCCAAAATGGGTGGTGGGTTTGTTGACCGGGCATGATGGGAGGCCAAAAACATGGTCCTAGATGTTATTCACCCATTTGTATGTGTTGGAAGTGCTAGTTTACAGTGAAGAACCATCAGAAATGAAGTTCTCAAACAATAACTCCAACTTTGACAACATTTGTTGTTAGTGTTTTTATCCTCCTGAATAGTAGTGAAAATGTATTTTTGGGTGGACTTGGATGTTAGGGTCATGGAAAAACATGTATTTTACCTATATAGATGTGACATAATGAATATATTTTCACTTGGGGGTTGCAGAGGTTAAAATGCTTGTTGGAGCTAGAAAAGTTATCTTTTCACTACTAAAAATTTGTATTTAAGGACCCGTCACTGTAAATTATGCCACAAATTGTTCTCAAATGTTAAACCAAAGTGATCTAGGGTGAATTAAGACTTTTTAGACACCCATAGGAGGGATTTTATGGTTCATCTAAATGGCTTATGGTTTTCATTTTATGCATGTGTGAAGTTACGCTAAATGTTTGTATTTTTATTGTATTAGGAAGGTCATTCTTGAGTCCAGAATGGGTGGTGGGTTTATTGATCGGGCATTAGGGGATGCAAATAATGTGGTTATAAACATAATTTTCCCATTTATACATGTTAGTAGTGCCAATTTGTAGTGAAGAACCACCATAAATGGAGTTATTTAACAACTTTGACCTCACACGTCAAATTGTCATCCCTAATGTTCAAAACTTGACTTGTTATGTCTCCTAACCTTGTTGATATCATACTATGTCTTGTGATGCCTTAAAATGGTGTCTAGAGGTCTAAATTAGTAGATTTTAAGGTTTCTTATCATTTTTTAAGGTTTTTGGAGATGTTAAGGTTTATGAGTAACATAGTAGCATTGCCATTTGAAGTCTCTCCTTGTGTCATGTCTTTTTGCCAATTCATAAGCACCTTTAAGTCATCAAGTAAGGTCAATCCAAGAGGTCTAGATATTAATATGAGGTCATGAGTCATATTATAGGTTCTTATAACATCAATCAAAGGTTTTAGCTCTTTAAATCACTTCCATGCTTTGGTCATGCATATGAGGTTTATTAGAGTCAATTTGAGAGGTCAAGTGGTGAATTGTATGTGAAAAGGTGCTTTCCAAATATAGGAAAGAAAAAAATTGATGACAATGGAGACCCATAGATAGTGGTCCTAGTTATGAAAAGGTCTCAAAGGAACCAAAACATCTAATCTCATCAAAAGAGCACCCAATAGGTAGCTTGAGGCCTAGTTGCATTCCTAAGACAAGACCTACAGGCCTACCTATAGGTTGAAGGAAACTAAGTAGAGTTGGTAACTAGAAGGGAGTATTAAGATCCTCCTAGGTTGTTTGAGACATTATCAGAGGAGATAACAAGATCTAAATGGCAAAGAGAGGCCAACCATAGTCTTTGAAACCCTGTAGAAGAAATGTGACAGTATTAAAAGTGGAGATTTTGGAGAATGAGGCGAGTGATCAAGGTTATATGATTGATGGATAAGGACTAGGGAGTGAAAGAAAAGGTATTAACCATTGGTTTCAATGTAGGAATTATCTAAAAGTATTTATACATTTGTGTTGTGGGCTCAGATCTACCAACCCTATAGGTAGCCTGTAATAGTCCATGAAAAGTGAATGCTAACCTCATCAAAGAATTGTATTTGGTCTTAAGATCCATTGGAGGAAAGGATTAGACAACTCATTTAAGTTTTTAGAGTGTTTTTATTGGTGTTGGTGGGGTAAAGAGTTAAGATACTCAAGGCAAAGGAGTCTCAGTCCTAGCATTTTGTAGATGACTGATACTGTTAGGAGGAAAGTGTTGAGTTTGATGGTGAAGACTAATGATTAAGCCCATAGATTGTGTACAAGGAAAAAAGGTGATAGGGAAAACTTATTATTGAAGGAAATAATCTTTTAAAGTTGATGAAACTCAGTTAAGGCAATTAAATTCACTCTCAGCTTGGGCTTAATCCTATAGACTCAGATAAAAGAGAAAGCACTGTATCTTTAAATTTACCTAGTTAAAAGGCTTGAAATGTGCAAAGGAGTTAGGTTGGAATGTGGAAGGAGTGTTGGAAAATATTGGAGGGTTATAGGAGTTTTGAGGAGGAATAAAATTGTTGTGTTTTGAAGCATGCTCTTGCATGCAAGTGTCCCATAGGGGTAGTTTAGGTACAAAGGAAAGCTTAGGAAGCAATGAAACCAGTTGAGACAAGAGAGTTTACATGAGTAAAGATGAATGTCATCTTTTAAATTAATAAATAAGGGTTGTAATTAATAAATGGTGTTCAACATCCATGCAAAGAGGTCTAATGAGGCCTTAGGAGAAGTTAGATTTTGAGAGAGAGATTGTGTTATAAAGAATATTGACTTGAAACTTGGTCATTAGAGCCTATTGGTTACCTAATGCAATATTTTAGAGTTTTAGTGAGTGGGTAAACTTTTAAAATATGGTTTCTTATCTGTAAGAGTGCCCATAGGCCTAAAAAATCCCAAAGAGACCTAATTAACGAAGACCATAGAAGATTAAGTACACTTCCATTATGAGTTGTCAGATGTAATTTGTGTGAAGTAGAAGGATCATAAAGGGTATCCAAAATGGGTTTTAATTTTCACAAAAGTACCATAGTTTGTTTTAGACAAGGAGGTTTATAGGTTTGGAGGGCTATAGGGATTAGGCCTAGGAATCAAGCCAAGAGAGAGAAAATCCAAGGAAAGGAGGGTTAAGAAACCTAATAATGGTTGATTCTAGTTGGATTAGATATGAGAAGCATGGATATAAGGTTTAGAACTAGTAGGGAGGAATTAGGGCCAAAATACCCTTTGGAAGCATGAGTTAGGCCTTCTAGGCCTAATAGCCCTCGAAGGGCCAAAGAGAGAATTGAATCAAGATAAGTACAGGGGAAGCTAAGATAAGTTTAGAGGTATGGTAGAAGGTAGAAGAAGATGTTAAAAGGTAGATGTAGAATCTATTGGTTCCCAGTTATACACCTCTAGGATTTAACCTTGCATACTTGAGAAGATGGGTTTAACACCTAGAAGGAATGAACGTAGACAATGACTAGAAGATGTTGACATAGGGCATGGTTAGTTCCCTGGTATTTTTGGCTTTGCTTGAACCAAGGTGAGAGGACCTATGGGGTAGCTTGGTCACAAGGAAAGATACTATAGTTCAATATCTAGGTAATTATTACCACACACAAATCTGATTAGAGCATAACCAAACTTGAACAATCAACTCAAGAAGAGTTGTCACATAGATTGGGCAAATTATTTTAAATCAGACACAAGCTACTAAATATAGATAGGAGGGTGATTATAACCTTCATTTCTAAATAAACTTTTGACAATTAGGAGCTAAATATTAGAACCAACAAAGAGAATGAAATGATATTGATTAGCTTACCAGTGCACAAAACAATACAATGAAAAGCCTATTATATAGGCACAAGAGAGATACCCAAAAAACATGGAGGTGGGTGGAACCAAAAGCAATGGGTAGCATAAAATAGCTAAGCTTATGGAACCTACTTGCCTAAGTGGTTAAAACAACTATAATAAAAATATACCTTAGCAAATAGCCTAAGGTAATATTGATATGTTAAAACCCTCCCTTAATGATGAAACTAGAAACAAGACCAAGTTTATCCCTACATTTTATGAACTTATCTAAACCAAGTGGTTTGGTCATTATATCAGTTAGCTACTTTGTAGTGGGGCAATAAAAGAGACTAATGTCTTCATTCATAACTAACTACTAGATGTAATGTTGGTGAACCTCAATGTGTTTGGTCGTGACATGGAATATTGGATTCTTCACCATCTTTAGAACACTCTGGTTGTAACAAAAAATTGGAGTAGGCTTTGACAACTCAAACTGAAGATCTTCAAATATTTTCTTTATCCACATAGTTTCACAACTTGCACTGACCATAGATTTATACTTTGATTATGTTGAATATAATGCAATTGTAGTTTGTAATTTGCTCTACCATGAGAAAACTCCTGAACCAAGAGTGAATACATAGCTTGTTGTAGATTTTATTGAATCTACTGATCCTGCCCAATCAGAGTCAAAATATCCTGAAAGCTCAAAATATACAAACTTATTAGACAATATGCCAAAGTCAAGAGTACCTTTGACATATCTTAATACCTATTTTGCAGCTAACCAATGTTCTTCCTATGGTTTAGACATGAATTAAGATAGAAAACTCACTGCAAAAAAAATATCTGATCTAGTGGTAGTGAGGTAAATGAGACTACCCACTAGATATAGATACACTATTTCATTGACCAGAGGTGAAGTAGTGTCAATTGAAATTTTAGTTCCAAACTATATAGGTGTGTGAGTTGGATTAAAATCCATCATTCTAAACCTTTCCAAAAATGATTTGGCATACTTATTCTATGACATGTTTACAACACAATCACCTTGCCAAAACTCAACACCTAAACAATATTTCAATAGTCCTAAGTCTATCATGTCAAAAGTACAATAAATATCAGCCTTCATTTACTGAACAAGACTACCACTAATCCCAGTGATAGATATATCATCAACATATACAATGAGAATCAAGATATCATCACTATACACCTTTGCATAGAGAGTTGGTTTAGAATTACACCTTTTGAAACCATAATCCCTAAGATATGAATCTATTTTTGTATAACAGGCTTGAGAATACTGATTAAGCCCATACAAGGACTTGATCAAATTAAAAAGAAGATATTCCAAAATAGGAACTTGAAAACCCTATGTTTGAATCATGTAGACTTCCTCTTCCAGATCTCCATTCAAGAAAGCACTCTTGACATCCATTTAATGCACCTGCCATCCAAACTGAGTAGTAATATTAACAATCAAATGAAAATTTACAATCTTTGTGGTAGGAGCAAAAGTTTCTTCATAATCAACCCCTTCCTCTTATGCATAACCTTTTGTAACAAGTCTGGGTTTGTATTTGTCCAAAGAACCATATGCTTTGCATTTTACCGTGTAAATCCATTTATAAC
Source organism: Torreya grandis (assembly GCA_037957365.1). Classification (NCBI taxonomy): domain Eukaryota; kingdom Viridiplantae; phylum Streptophyta; class Pinopsida; order Cupressales; family Taxaceae; genus Torreya; species Torreya grandis. The sequence continues at coordinate 3,626,018 of JARHVA010001045.1, read as the reverse complement.
CAATGGATTTATTTCTTGGTGGTAGCTCCATGAGCTCCCAAGTCTTTTTTTCATCAAGGAATCATATTCCAATTGCATGTTTGATTCCCACTCATGCTTCCCTTTGGACTTTGAAAAAGAATTAGGCTCAAATGCATGTGAAATAATAGTTATTAGAGAAAAATTATCATGTTCACCTCTATTACCAAACTACTTTCCTAATCTCAATCTTCTTCCTTCCATACCTTGTGGTAAGTTTCCCTCCTTTAATGCTTCTATTGTGGCATGATACCACTTTGGATACTTTGGTTGTTCTACTAGAACCTCACAATGGCCTACAACAATTCCCTCCCTAGAATGTGATTCCACTGATGAACTAGAATCCTACTCAACTTTCACATCACAACTTATAATAGAATCATTAGAAGAAAATAATGACTCAATATTTGAAACTATACCAGTTGCTATGAACTATGGCATCTGTTCATTTAATGTGACATCTCAATTTACCACAACTTTGTTAGTAAAAACATCAAGTAATCTATATGCCTTTGACTGCTCACTGTACCCAATAAACATGTATGCTTTACTTTTTGCATCTAAGTTACTTCTCTTTTGATTAAGAATAATTGTAAAAGCTACACAACCAAAAATTATAAATCACTTACATCTGGAGTTCAACCTAACCAAGCCTCCTCTGGATTCAAATTCTCCAATGCTTTTGTAGTACTTCTGTTGAGGATGTACACCGTTGAATTTAGTGCTTCTTCCCAATATCTATATGGGACATTTCTACTTTGGACCATACATCAAGCCATGTCCATCACTGTCTTATTTTTCCTTTCTACAACTCCATTTTGCTACAAAGTGTAAGGGGTAGTGTATTGTCTATGTATGCCTTCAGTGGTACATAACTCAATTTTTTTGAGATGAACTATCATCAAAACTTTGTGACTCCACAAACTGAAATTTTTGCCTATTAAGTTTTGTGAATCTGGCAACAAGAGGTGTTGTAAACTAGCCATTTTAACTTAATTTTTCTAAAAAATGTAAATACTAGAAAAACTATACTGACTTTACACAAAATTCCTCCTACCCACTGATTCAAATCACAAACTAGTCAATACCTTCATATTTTAGCACAAAGCTCAACACCATTTGGGAAATTTTAAATTTTTCGTCTTTAAAAACACCAAAAATTGACAAAAATAATTAAAATGGGAGATCTACAACTTCAAATTCAAAAAATTATTCTTCGTTAACATCTAGATACAAAACCTATAAAGTGGTGAAATTTTCAACTGATTTAGCTTTACGATTATCTCCCAACACAATTAAATGTGTTCCTCTAGGGAAACCTTTGGTAAAAATCAATTTCTAAAGTTTGAACAAATAAATTGATTTTTCCAATTTAAAAAAAAAAAATCAACTAATTTGTGATTGGTGGACAAAAAATTTAGTAAAAAAAAATTCATAATAATTATTAGCCAATCAAAATTGACCTGTGCAAGTGCCCAATCTACAAATCTTCAGTGACTAATTGCAGAGCCAATTCTCATCCAAATTCAATTCTGTCAAATGCTCTTGTCTTCTCCTGGCCAATAGAAATTTATAGAGTTGCTAAATAGGATAAATAAACACTAAATGAATTTTTTGGCTTTCCTCCAGGTGTTGTACAACATACGACCTATGTGGGAGAACATGAAAATAAATTGGGCCTATTAGCCTCTCCTATGTCCTCCTTTCTCTCTGTCACAGAGTTTATGAACCTTATCTACCTTTTCTCTGCTAATTTGGATTTTCAGCTGATCATAGGAAAAAATTGAATTTTCTCCCTCTCACGACACTCCACCAGGTGCTTCACACTCCTCCCTAATGGGTTTATCCTATCTTAATTCACAAGCTTCCTCCCAAGATTCCTAAACCACAAGTTATGATTACCATATTAGAATTAGAAAAGAGAATGAAATGATATTGATCAACTTACCATCATATAGAACAATATAATGAAAATCCTATTATATAGGCACAAAAAGAGACACCCAAAAAACATGGAGGTGGGTGGAACCAAAAGCAATGGGTAGCGTAAAATAGATAAACCCATAGAACCTACTAACCTAAGTGGTTAAAATCACTATAAAAATAATATACCTGAGCAAATAGCCTAGTGTAATATTAATATGCTAATACCAAATGGAAGATTACAATGCTAGTTTTTAGAGACCAAATACATACACATTTTAGGTATATGCCATTTATGCATCTGTGAGAAAATAACTTAGAATATTCAACATCATGTATTACTTGCAAGGGTAGGATAGGTAGGATGAATTTTATATATATATATATATATATATATATATATAAGAGTGTCGTTGCTTTCAACACAGGGAACTCCTTCAACAACTATGTTATCATTCATTCAAGATGTAAAAGACCAATAAACAAGCTAAAGAAAACCATCAGGATTAGTTTGCATTCATTGATGCCAACCAATGCAAGCATTCAAATGAACCTTGAAACCCCAAAGCATACACTACAAGTGAAGATTCAAGCAATTTCTCCTATCAACTCCATAAACCTAGGGTGTCCTTAAAATATTATCAACACAACGTTCCCAAATCACAATGCAGAAAGGAATTTATAACCTAACTCTATGCCCAAAATGACTACCATTAGTAGACATAAGATCAAATACCCAATCATCAATGCATGAAGAATGTGTCATTGCACTTCATTGACAAGAGAGAGAAAAAATCATAGATGTTTTTCATTAATCTTGAAAATAAATCTAGATACATCATTTTTCAAAATGTTAACATGGTTAAATGCATAATGGATGTGCTCTAAAATAGGGGAGACACATACATGCTCTCAAAGTTTTATAATGACTGTACAACTACAATCACCCTATCAAGAGAGATTAAAAAAATAGTAGCTTTATGAAAGTTGAAAATCTTAAACCCTAGAAAGAAAATCAATAACCTTTGTAAAGAGAACAAGCCCTCTTTACTTATATAAATCTCTCACCTAGAATATTCCTCCAAGATGTTCTATATGGAAGATGCATTTGATCATGCCTGGAAGTTCATGCTCTGTAAGGAAATCATTCTGGTAAGTGGTTGTTCATTTAATAATGATATTTAAAATGAACTTTGATATGCTTGGCTAGAAGTTTGATGCAGTTGAGCTTGAGGGAGAATAGTCTCTTTGAGAGTAAAACTAATTTTGTCTTCATGTGAAACTATTTTTCTTTGCTCTCCAACTAATCATTTTCCCAACTAAAAGTTTGTAGATGATGGATGCCCTCCTCCTTATGCAAGCCAAAAGATGCTTTTAGCTTTGTAATGATGGCATCAAATTGCTCTAGCTATAATGGAGGTAGTGTGGGATCAATGACCATTTGAGTATGCTTTCAATGGTCCACTTTGGTCTCAAAACCCTTATAACAATCATCCTCATCCATGGAGCTCTTCAACATTAGCCAAATATTAGAAGTGGCACTTTATTCTTATTTTTACATTTTTGTCATTGACTTTGCCCATGCCTTTGCCCATTCACATTTTCCTTTTTTGATTTTTACTAGCAAACTTAATAGTGATTTGTGCATATTTTGCTTTATTTTACCTTGTAGGGGATTTTAGACTTGAGTTGCAACTTTACATAGTTGGAGGCTTTTGAAACTTTGTATGCATTTTTTAATTTTTAATTTGCTCATTGCATTTCATGTTATTTTTTCCACCCAAATCTCTATTGATTTGAAATTTTAAGTCAACACCTTAGAAACTTTAGGCCTCATTAGATTCCATGTGGATTGCAATTTTCTTTTGAGTTTTGAAAACTTCTGCTATAATTTTTTGACTTGTATTGGACTGTTGTGCTATTGATTCTCTATGTGGACATTAAAAACATGGCACTTGCAACACAACTTCCTTTCTACATTATTCTTTCAAGCTTCAAAGCTTTTTCTTCCACTTTTATTGATAGGAACACACCTCTCCATGCCAAACTCCTATTCTTCTAGAAGGAATTAATTGTTCTCCAAGGCCATGTCCATGGCTGCGATCATATAAATCCTCTTTATTCACCAACCTCAGATCCTAACAAACTAAAAACTCCTCCTTTCTCATGCTGATGATGTATTTTAATTCTAGCATGCTTTTTTTCTCAGCAATAGCCATTGCTTAGAAAAGATTTCAATCTGGGAAGTTTGGTAAACTCAACAAGCATGTTATTTTCCTTGAAACCTTAAATATGAAACCATAAATTAGTGGAACAGGTGACAAATAGCCATTGTATTAGCTTTATGTAGTCTTTGTGCTTTTAGATATGATAAATGCTTCCTTTTCTGGACATTATCTATGTTATGTGAAGAATTTCCAAGGGTCTTGGTATAAGATCCATGATTTCAAGGTAAACTAGTTAGATCTTCATAGAGTACTATCTCAAGGGTCGTACATGCTTTTGTACTTGAGGTCTTCACCTTGACTGCCAGCTCTCATGAAGAATGGGATAATCCTTTCCTCCATGCTAATAAATATAGTGTATTGCGAACATGATGCCAAGATACCAATCATGAGGAATGGGCTTAAAAGGATCAGTGTGCTTGACACATCTCTAGCTACCCGCCGTACAATTAACTTGGAATACTATAGGTTTGATTATAATAGAGATCCATCAGTCAAAGGTAATAGGATCATGGGTTCTAGAGACTATGCTGATTGGGCATCCAGTGTCTCTAGATCTATTTTTAGTTGTTCAAATCAAGCTTCTTGCAACATTGAGAGCAAAAAAAACATTTGGCTCCTTTTACTTTTAAATCACTAAACTATTTGGAGACACATGGCATTAGTTTTTTGAACATTGCATACACTTTACACATCCATGGGATGCGGACCTTCAAACACATATTTTAATTTTCAAAATATACTTGGAAATTGATGTTAAATTCCCACTAGATATTTCCACTAACCTCCATGCTGGCATATCTCTTGAACTTGACCATTGGTTGACCATAGGATTTAGAACCTTTCTTGCATATTACAATTTGCAAGTTTGCATTTTGTATTTTAGCTTTGTACTTTTGCCTTAGATTTTTGTTGACTTATGGGTTTCAGACTTTGATATGCAAAATTCAAATTACAATTTAAAAAGTGCATTTTGATGTTACTATCCCCACTAAAATCTCCACTGTTGGGCTCCACACCTTTCCTTATACTGTGGGATTCAGGATATTATGTTCAATTTCCAAATTACAAGTGTAAGACTTGATTTTTCCTTGAAACCCTCTACCAATCCCTTTGACTTTGGACCTCCATGTGGTAGGCATGCCAATCTAAGATGCATACATGTGCTTTAGAGGGATTTAGACATTTGATTGTAATTTACAAAATATAAATTTGCATTTTCATGTTGTTTTTTTCCGCTCAGAGTCTCAAGACCTTTATTCTTTTTCAACACACCAAGTCACATTTTTATTCATCCTGACATTTTGACACCATGGATCCTACAACTAGAACATGCTAAAAAACATTAAAACATTAAATGTTAGTTAAAACAAAGTTTTACAAGGTTTACACAACACAAATGCAAGAGCGGGGTTGTATTCAGGATGAACACTTATGGATTGGGGGCAACAATTAATATTTTAGGCACTCACTTTCTCAAGAAGGGCATAAATTGTTTAGTCAGACTTGGGCACCAATAATGGCTCTCATCAGGGATGTACACCCCTTATAGGTGTACAAAGAACCCCATAAAATAAGACCAAATGCCAATTCCTTGGGCCACAGAGTCAAAATTATGGCAATTCCTTATCAAACACCTTCAAATACCCAACGAAACAAGGGAATACAAAAAAAAAGATAAAGAGGATTTGAAAATAAAAACACAATGAAAAATAATGAAAGGAACTATAAAAAAAAATCCTAATGTAGAGGGGCAATAAAATAATAGAACTAGACACTATGCATTATTTTACATAATCATGGACCTAGTCAAGGAAGTGTTTCAGATGTCTGCCATTAACTGTAGTTCTAGTATCTCACCATCTAGGTCTCTTAAGAAGAAAGTGTGTTCCCTAATTCTGTATTTGATAGAATAAGGGCCCATCCACAAGGCATTAAACTTACCATATTTGCTTTTCTCCTCATCTCTATTGTCTCACGGTAAAACTAGATATCCTACTTGAAAATTTCTTGGAGCAACCTTTATGTTGAATATTATTTTGAGTCTTTCCTTGAACTTGAGGTGTCTCTCATGAGCTTGTCTTCTAGATTCATGAACTCAATAATCTAGTTCATTCTGCTTTCATAGTGGTTAACTTCATCAACTTGTCCTAGCTGTTGCATGAGTTGACAGGTTGGTAACTACAAATTCATAGGTAAAATAGCTTAAGCTTCATATACAAGCTTAAAATGGATCTTACCTATCGATCTCTTAGGTGTGATCCTATCAACCCACAAGGTAGATTTTATCTATTCACCCCACTTCTTATTAGCTTATAAACATCTTCTAATGATTTTGAGCAAATTATTATTACTGGATTCTGCTTACCCATTCCATTGAGGGTTGTAATAAGAAGCATAAGTTAATGTAATCCCATATTATTTGCACAATGCCACCAAAGATTTAGCTCTAAAATGCATGGAATTATCAGCAATTATCTTGACAGGCACACCAATTCTATAAATAATCTATTTCAATAGAAAATCCATGATCACTTGATGTGTGGCCTTCTTCGTAGAGACCACCTCAACCCATTTTGTGAAATAGTTAGTTGAAATCAATATCCACCTATGTCCAACACTTGACATATCAGTAATCTCCCCAACAAAATACATTCCCCATTATCTAAATGGGCCTTCAATTGTTAAAGGTTATAGGGGAGAATACCAAAAGCTTTTAACCTCCAACAAAGTGTTGACATTTATCACATCTTCATACTTTTTATGCAACATCCTTGAATAGTGATGGCCATCAATAAGCAAATCTCAAAATTTTATGAGCTGTGACTTTAGGTGCAAAGTGACCACAACATACTCTACTATGAAAGTCTTCAATTAAATCGGTAGTTTCTTCTTATACTAAACATCTTAGGAGAACCCCATCTATATTCTTCTATGCCATTCCATTTTCAGTCAAGAGATACTTTTAGGATATAAGTTTAAGAGTTATCCTTTGGTTCTTATCCAAGTTAAGGAGATAATTCAGACTTTGCAAGTAATAAAAAATGTCCTTATACCACAGAGACATGTTAATTTGACTCCAAGAATCATCAATATTAAAAATAACATTGTTTACCTCCATAGTTGGCAAATTAGTCTCATCCATGAGCTTGGCTAAGCTGTCCCTCTCACTAGCTTGGTGGTCTAGATTTCCATGTCATACTTTTTCAACTTGTTGACCCACTTGCACCTCTTACTTGATACTTCAATCTAAGTTAAGATGTCCTTAACCATTGTATGTGACATGTAATCAAAAATATTTGAACTCAGAATGTAGGGTCTGAATGTCTTAAAACATTTTAAGAGTATGAAAGATTGCTTTTCCATGATAGTATAATTCAGTTTAGATCCTTGCATATTTTTTTTGAAGAAAGATATGGGTTGTTTGTGACCATTATCACCCTTTTGTAATATAACAATAGCTCTAATACTTTGTGATGCAAAAAATAATATTTGAAACACCCTAGTGTAATCAGGACTGGCTAAGATAGGGGTAGACTTTAAAGCTCCTTTGATGTCATTAAATGGTTGTATAACCTTATCTTCCCACTTGATGGTTTGGTCCTTCTTTAACATACAAGTAATAGGTAGAGCAATCTCTATAAAGTTAGACACAAACCTTATTACGAAGTTAATTTTTCCAAAGAACGACTGAATTCCCTTCTTGGATCCTGAGATAGACACTTTGTCAATGGATTCCACTCTCTCTAGGTCTATCATGACACCATCCTTAGACACTATATTTCCCAACAACTTAGTCTTTTATACTCCAAAGTGACACTTTTCTAGATTAAGGGAAATACCAAATTCCTTGAATCTAAAAAACACCTTTTATAGATGATCCAAATGCTCTTTTCTATTTTTGGATTACACTATAATGTCATCCTAATACACAATAATGAAATTGTTAATTACCCTTGTAAAATCAACATCCATAGCTCTCTAAAACATTGCATTGGCATTCATTAACCCGTAAGGCATCCTCCTATAGATATAAGTGCCCTAAGGTATTGTAAATGCAGTCTTGGGTCTCTCATATTCTTTTACCACAACCTAGTTATACCCTAAGAAACCATCCAAGGTGGATAACATCTTTGATCCTATAACTCTTTGTAATAAGTTATCCATATTAGGCAGAGGGTAATTATCTTGCAGAGAAGCTTTATTCAAATTTATAAAATCCATGCACAAGCAAATGTCATCATTCTTATTTCTTACAGGGACTAAGTTTTCCACCTTGATGATGATGGGATGAACAATCCCATAGTCCCTTAAATTCTTTAACTCTTTTCGCATCTTGGTGGCCAAGATGGGGTTGATAGGTCTATGATTCTACCTAAAAGTCTTGTTGTCAAGCTCTAATGGGATGACATGTTGAAACAAATCCCCTCTATATACTTTCAATTAAGAATAAGACCAAGCTAAGCAATTCTAATACTTCTTTATCAATTACTTGTAGGCTTGTTTCTCTTCTACACTCAAGTGAGTACCAAGCCAAGACTTTATTAGATTTTCATGAGAGCCCAAATTGCATTTAGTTGCATCTTTTGAGATAAAAAGATCTTAAGTTTTGATTCAGTTTGTTGCATCAAAATATGCCTCTAAACTCACCAATCTCGTTGGAATAGTCTTTGTCTTCAGTTGAATGATGTCTTTCCCAAACAAGGTTTCCTTCCCATCACAGGTCTGAACCATGGATAACAAGTCTATGATTTGATCTTGAAATTTAACTTTTTAATTGAGAAACCTTCTGATATGTTCATCATCATCAAAAACTGCTAATGATGAATATTATCTAGGATTGAGGGTCTAACAAGTACCTCCACTTGATACTGACAGTGAGGTTTCATATTTTCACTTTTAAACTAGGTACCCAACCCTACAAATTTTTTAGCTTCATCATTGAAACTTCTATCATGATAACAAATATTGAAAGCATTAAATAATTCCAACAAATCCCATATAATATTTCTATATTGTTTCAACTTTTTTTTTTGGTGACATAAGTGTTTCGGACCTACTTAACCACTAACTTAGAATCACCCTTTACAATCAAACTTGTAATTCCATGTTCTCGAGCAATCCTTAAACCAAGCACTAGTGCTGCATCTCCAACAATGTTGTTAGTGCACTCAAAGGATAACTTGAAAGAAAACTTGAAAGATTTTTTATTGGAGGCATTGAAGACTACCCCAACTCCATTTATAAAATTGGAGCAAGCCCCCTAAAAACACATTCTCCAAACATCATCACTTTATTTTTCAAACCCAACATGAAGAAAAATAGAATGTTCAACATAATCATTGTTTCCAATAAAGTTACCTAGCTCTACATCAGTGTACAACACCTCATTTAGAGCTCATTTTGGATCTTCAAGTACATGTAACATTTTAGGCTCTCTATAAGTTTGACCACCTTACCCTCCAAAGGAATGGTGGTGTAAGAAATGTCCATCTAAACACTACTACCCATGTTGGCAGCCCATTTTACTGATAGCAACATCACCCACTTGGGAGGGAAATCCACAACTACCATATCCATATTCAAAAATTTACCTAGATGAACTACCAGTTACACTACCAATCCTTTAATTTGTCTAATAAATAGAACCTCTCTTGAGTTCATGGCATAATATTTGCCAAAGGTAGATGTTATTTTCACTCCAAAGTCATTAAGGACACCCAAGGGCATCACATTGCAAGAAACTCTAAAATCAAACATACAGTTGTGCACAATTAAACCATTAATCAATAGGGTTGTGTAAAAGGGATTAACGTCCAGCTAAATTTTTGTCAATGTAGTCCCCAAATAAACCTTTGGGTCTGGTTCAATAACCTCATGTGACTCTTCATCATCATCTAGGAGTATTTGGGGTGAAGTGATCTCATTGGCATCTGTATTCTCATTAAACTCCAAATATTTTCCTATGGTTTGGTATTTGTAGCAACTCAACAAGTGGCATAGTGATTTTTAGTTGACTTAATAATTGGGCCATATCACATACATTATTTGAGGAAGGGGAGTATTTGGATGAAAGGTGATAATACCTTCAGTAGGAATACAGTCATTTAAAATCATAGGTGGAACATGATGGGATGAATTAGCATTCCTAACAACATTTTTCAAGGGCGAATTTCTTCTTAAATCATTTTTACCCTTAGGAATACTGGACAACAAAGGTTATCTACTCTTAGCTCGAGCACCTTTCTATTTGACATTTTGGGAAGTAGGTTCTAGATTGGAAAAATTAGGGACCTCTTTAGTTTTCTTAACTTCCTTATTTGCATCCCTTTCCCTTGGATCTGCAAGGGTAGTCTATCAAGGATAAACACCTTGTTGCCTGCTTCTTAGGCTCTCTTTCTCTTGGGTAACAACTGCATTAATTAACATCTATCTATCCTCAACTAAAAGAATTTTCTAAACATACTTTTTAATCACCATATATCTTAAAAACTCAAATTCATGATTGGTCAACTCATATGATTATGTCATATTTACATCAAAAACAAAATCAAAATTTGGGACACATACCATTTTTTACTACACTCCAAAATTGATCAACGGTAGTAGCACTCAACAATTCTATGGAGCAAACATTTTGCTTCAAGAGATTTGGCAGTCAAACATCACAACCTCATAATTTTTAGATGCAGACTCAGGTTCCTCTACATCTTCATCAATTTGTTTAACACTATCACAAGGAGGATGGGGACAAAGCATGTATCACACCAATCAATACCAAGATCACAGTCTATAACATTAACCTTGGCATTCAATGGATCAGGAACCTCCTTTCCAACTCCTCTATTATGATTTCTATCATTTTGGGTAGGTCTCTTCCCTCTATCATTATCTCTATTATGGAAATATGATCTCCCTTGTGCTTGATTATGATTCTAAGTTCTCTCCTAACTAGAAGATCCATGAGGGATCCCCTTCTTAGCTCTATCCAACTTGTATGACATCTAATTGACATCAATTGCCAACGTTTTCATAGTCTCCTCAAGGTTGGCATTCTTATTGGTTTGAGTTTTTTGAGGATTGATTAAATTTACATCAGCCTTTTTATTTAGAGGATTTCCCACATTCTTTATGTTATTTTCAATTTGGATGGCCATATTGAATGCCAACCTCAGATTTGTGGGAGCCTTGTCCCTCAAGTAGTATGCATCCTTATTATTAAATACATCATCATATTTGATCAAATAAGAAATATCACTTGACCTAATATTATCAAGCACCCTCATCATAGTCTTATCAAACCTTGTATTAAAATATTGCACACACTCACTAGGGTTCTTCTTTATGTTTTCAAATTCAGTAAGAAGGAACCTAGGATCAACTCTATCACCATACTATATTTTGAAAACATTTTTCATTTCTTTCCATGATTCTATGCATCTACAAGGAAGGGAATTATACCATTCACATGTATCTTATTCAAGTGTGTGGACAAAAAGTTTAATGAATATATCCTCATGCTCAACCTCTCAATCTTTTATTATAATGTGAAAATCCCTCAAATGTTGTTCACCAGTCATTGCATTATTCCCTTGAAACTTAGGGAATCGATTCCTTACCTCATTTAGAACTTCATTGGCATAAACCTCCATTTCATCAAAGTTAATAGATCTAAATTTGGGAATTTTTAATGTAGGATGTTCATTCTCATCCTAATATCTATGCCTCATGATGGTCCAATTATGGGTTCAAAACTAGATGGTAAAGGGCTATGAGGGGGTGAGTGAGGTGAACTTGGGGGATCAAACCTAGGAGGAGATTCAACTTGTTGAGAAGGTGTTGGGTAGTAAATAGGACTATAAGCCTCTGATTGATTAGAATAACTATTATAATCTTCAATCAAATAAAGTTCAATAAAATAAAGTTTAGGTGTCCTAGAATTATGACAATCCAAACACTCCTTCGTAGCAAAACTTTGTCCTTCAATTGGGCTCCAAATTTGTCTTCTTATTTTATGATAAACACTTAACTTAGAGACAAGCTGATTTGATGAATCACCTTTGAAGGAGGATCTTAGTCCTTCCAACTTTGAAAATAAGAGAATACTCAAAATTGAACTAACTAATATGGGTACTGATCTTTCAAAAAACCAGATAAAATGTTGGAGTTGCCACTAAAAGAAGACTTCTAGAAAAGAATATATCATAAAAAAACAGGGATACATTCTAAATTTATACTTTCTTGTGATTAGTGATGAGATATAAAAAACTTTGGACAGATAACTTTAGAACTTGAACTAATAACAACTCTCTACAAGAGTCCTTGGCAACACAAGTGCCAAGGATCTACTCCCTAGCAATGGTGCCAATCGGGTGTTGGTTTCTAGTTGTACACCTCTAAGATTCATCCTTGTATACTTGAGAAGATGGAAAACATAGATGATAAACTTGAATTATGTTGTTATAGTCAGGGAAGGGTTTAACACCTAAATGGATTGAATGCAGATAATGACTGGAAGACACCAACAAAGGGTATGGTTAGTTCGCTACTACTTTTATCTTTGCCTGAACCAAGGTGAGAGGACCTACAAGGTAACCTAGTCACAAGGAGGGATATTATAGTTCAATCTCTAGGAAATTATTGGCACATACAAATATGATTAGAGCATAACCAAACTTGCTCAATCTACTTGAGAATAGTTATCACACAAACTAGGCAAATGCTTTTAAATCAGACACAAGATACTAAATACAGATATGAGGGTGATTGTAACCTTCATTTCTAAAGAAACTTTTGATAACTAGGATCCAAATAGAATATTACAATGCTAGTTTTTAGAGACCAAATATAGACACATTTTATGTATACAACATTATTGTCTGTGAGCAAATCACTTATAATATTCAACAACATGTATTACTTGCAATGGTAGGACAGGTAGGATGATTTAGGTATATATATAAGAGTGGTGGTTGATTTAAATATATGAAACTCCTTCAACAACCATGCTATCATTCATTCAAGATTTAAAAGACCAATAAACAAGCTATAGAAAACCATCAGGAATAGTTTGCATTCATTGATGCCAATCAAATGCAAGCATTCAAATGACCCTTGAAACCCCAAATCATACACTGCATGTGAATATTCAAGCACTTTATCCTATCAACTCCATAAATCTATGGTGTCCTTAAAATATTATCAACATAACATTCCCAAATGATAATGTTGAAAAGAATTTATAACCTAAATTTATGCCCAAAATAACTACCATTAATAGATATATAGCCAGATACCCAATCAACAATGCATGAAGAATGCATCATTGCACTTTATTGACAAGAGAGATCAAAAATCATATATGTTTTTCATTAATCTTGAAAGTAAATCTAGATACATCAATGTTCATAATGTTAACATGGGGAAATGCATAATGGTTTGCTCTAAAATAGGGGAGCCATATGCATGCTCTCAGAGTTTGCTAATGATTATATAAATTTAATCACCTTAGCAAGAGAGGTAAAACACATAAAAGCTTTCTAAAAGCTCAAAAGTTTAAACCCTAAAAAGAAAATCAATAACCTCTGTAAAATGGACAAGCCCTATTCACTTATACAAATCTATCACCCAAAATATTCCTCCAATATGCTCCATATGGAAGATGCTTTTGATCATGCCTAGAAGTTCGTTATCTACAAGGAAATCATTCTGTTAAGTAGTTGTCCATGTAATGATAAGATTTCAAATGAACTTTGATATGCTTGGATGAAATCTTGATGCAATTAAGCTTGAGGGAGAATATTCTCTTTGAGACCAAAACTAATTTTCACTTCATGTGAAACCATTTTGCTTTATTCTCTAACTAATCATTTACCCAACTAGAAGTTTGTGGATGATGTTTGCCCTCCTCTTTGTGCAATACAATAGATGTCTTTAGCTTTGTAATGATGGCATTAGATTGCTCCAAATGTAATGGAGGTAGTGTGAGATCCATGGCCATTTGAGTATGCTTCCAATGGCCCACTTTGGTCTCAAAACCCTTGCAGCAATCATCCTCATCCATGGAACTCTTTGACATTAGCCAAATATTTTTTATGACACTTAACTCTTGTTTTTACCTTTTTGCCATTGACTTTGCCTGTGTCTTTGCTCAATCACATTTTTCTTTTTCTCTTTTTATTGCACAACTTAATAGTGATACGTGCATATTTTGCTTTATTTTACCTTGTGCAGGATTTCAGACTTGAGCTATAACTTTACGTGGTTGGTGGGTTTCATAAATTTGTATGCATATTATAATTTACAATTTGCACATTGCATTTCATTTTGATTTTTCCACCCAAATCTCTGTTGATTTGACATTTTAAGTCAACACCTTAGAAACTTTATGCCTCATTGGACTCCACGTGGATTGTAATTTACTTTTGAGTTTTGAAAACTTCTACTATGATTTTATGCCATGCAATGGTTGTCATTCTCTTGACTCTATGCATGGACATTTAAAACATGGCACTTGTAGCACAACTTCCTTTCAACATTGTTCTTTCAAGCTTCAAAGCTTTTATTGCCTCTTTTGTTGATAGGGATATACCTCTCCACTGTAAACTCTTGTTCTTTTAAAAGGAAATGATTGTTCTCCAAGGCCATGTCCATGGCTGTGGTCATATAAATCCTCCTTATTAACCAACCTCACCTCATAAGAAACTAAAAACTCCTCCTTTCTCATTCTAATAATAAATTTCAATTATGGCATGTTTTTTGTCTCAATAACAACGATTATTTTGAAAATATTTCAATCTAATAAGTCAGGAAAACTTAGCAAACATGTTATTTTCCCTGAAACCCTAAACATTAAACCATATATGAGTGGAATGGGTGATAAAAAGCCATTGTACAAGCTTTATGTAATATTTGTGCATTTAGAGATGATAAATGCTTCCTTTTATAGACATTATGTATGCTATGTGAAGAATTTCCAAGGGGCTTGGTACAAGATTAATTATTTCAAGGTAAAGCAAGTAGAGCTTGATAGGGTACTATCTCAAGAGGCATACATGCTTCTGTACTCGAGGTCTTCAACTTGACCACTAGATATCATGAAGAATGGGATACTTCCTTCATGCCATTAAATGCAGTGCATTATGAACATGCTACTAAGAGACCAATCATGAGGAATGGGATTGAAAGGATTAGTGTGCTTGACAAATCTCAAATGACCTCCTATACAATTAATTTGGAAGACTATGGGTTTGATTATATTAGAGCTCCATCGATCAAACTTAGTAGGATCATGTGTTCTAGAGACTATGTTGATTGGGCATCCAATGACTCTGAATCTCTTTTCAATTGTTTATATGAAGCTTATTGTAGTAGCACTCAAAGAAAATAAAACAAGATATGGCTCCTTATTCTACTTTTGAATTTCCACTTAACCAATTTGAGACATGTGCAATAAGTTTTTTGAACATTGCATACACTTTACACTTTCGAGGGTTGCAGACCTTCAAACAAATATTGCAATTTGAAAAATAAACATGTAAATTGATGTTGCATTCCTACTAGATATTTTCATGAACCTTCATGTTGATGTATCTTTTGAACTTGACCATTGGTTGATTGTAGGATTCAGAACCTTTCCTGCACATTTTAATTTGTAAGTTTGCATTTTACATTTTATCTTTGTAATTTTGCCTTAGATTTCCATTATCTTTTCCTTCATTGACTCATGAGTTTTAGAGTTTGATATGTAAAATTAAAATTGAAATTTAAAACTTGCATTTTGATGTTTTTATCCTTGCTAAAATCTTCATCATCAAGCTCCATGCCTTTCTATATACTATGGGCCTTAGGATATTAAGTTTAATTTGAAAATTGCAAGTGTAGGACTTGTTATTTCCTTGAAACCCTTTGCTACTCCCTTTGACGGTGGACTTCCACATGTTAGGCATGCCAATATAAGATGCAAACATGTGATTTAGCGATATTTGAACATTTGATTACAATTTTCAATTTGCAAATTTGTATTTTCATATTATTTTTTACTACCTGGAGTCTCTAGACTTTCTTCTTTTGTAACACACCAATAACATTATTATTCATCCCATCATTTTGACACCATGGATCCTACAACCATAACATGCTAAAAGACATGAAAATGTTAAATGTTAGTTAAAACCAAGTTTTGTAGGGTTTTACACAACACAAATGCAATAGTGGGGTTGTATTCAAAATGAATACTTACAAATTAGGGGCAACAATTAAGATTTTAGGCACTCACTGGAAGGGTGAAAATTGTTAAAGCAAATTTTGGCACCAATAGAGTCATTAAATGCATTATTGAAGTGGAAAACCATTAAACCTAGTGATGCCTAGAATAAGCCTTACGAGTGCAAGAGAAGTTGAGGGAGAAGAATAAGTTGAGTCCTACAATTTTGTAATTACACTTCATTCTACAAATCACCTAAAATTATCAAATGTGGATCAGTGGTCAAACATTACATTTCATTATTGAAAATAGAAGTAAAAAAAACCTCATTTCTCATTAATTAGTCAAGAACACAATATGATATCTTTACCTCCATAGTGAAATTTAATTGACTAATCAAGTTCCTTTCTTCAAACGCTGATGTTAATGCATATTATGATTTCCATAGACTCCTTGGCCATTCTTAAAATAAATGCACAATAATATAAAGCATGTGATCCAAGACTTGATTGAAGATAAAAAAAATAGAAGGTTATAATAGTACTTGGATTTAATAGGTTTCTCAACCAAATCAACATCTAAAAATCTTTTCTAAACCATGCTATTCAATCCAAAGACTAAGACGATGTCCATGTGTTCATTAAAAAATCACTTCCAAAGTTTTATAATATGTATCCAGTTGATGGATTCATTGATGTAGTTAATTACACGAGTAAGTAACCTCCTCTAATTACTTTTTCGACCAAAAAAAATCAAAGGATGATTATAACCATGGTCAATTATTCATTCTAGCTTCTACAGATACATGACATTTGAGGTAACAAACGCAATTATGATTCGTAATGGTCAAAGTATTAAAGTGTGCACAAAGAATTTTTGTTACAAATATTTGATATACACACACAAATATATAATGGGTAAAACCATATCAACTAGAGGATATGATTGTATTATAAATAGGACACCACTTGGGATAATTAACTTAGCTATAATCATTGGTCCTAAGACATTACTAATTTAGTTTCATGTATTGCTACATAATGACAAATTTGACATATTTCTTAGATTATCCTATCTTAATCAAATTTGATAATATCCATACTACACTAGTGTTTAAATGTGAAATCCATTATAATGAAGTTATCACCATATTAGGCACTACAAGTATAAGAAGTTAATCATACAACCTCAATAAAATTCACATAAAGTTTAACTACCTATCCATCCATTTACCAAAATAATATTATAGCAGCATAAATTACAATATAATAATAAAATCCATAAAGGCTTACAAAATAAAAATGTAATAGAATGTCAAGTGAATGCCAAATAGGCACATGCACAATGTCAATAATACATATCTTACCATATATAGGCATATAAAAAATGCATACATTGCCATATAGGCATACAAAAAAGTACATCACATGTAAGACATGAGCTAGTCATCAAATAACCTCCCTCTCTTTGCCTTCCTTGAATAAGACCCTCTATAAGATGTCATGCTGGTAGATAGAGATCCCTCAAATACCTTGGATTGCTCCAAGGTTTGACTGTGGGTCCTATGGTCATAGTTCCCTTGAAGATGAACTTTTGGAATACTAGTATTATTAGAAAATCAACATAAAATATGTATGCAACCAAGTTAATAAATTAATTTCAAAATATAATAAAAAACATTTAAACATGCACTTACTACCATCTCATGGTTCTGGTCAATCTAAATTTCACATTTGATTGGGTCAATGGTAGGTTGAGCTACACGAATAGGCATCTAAAATGAGGATGAAATATGATATGTGTCCCTACTAATCATCTAAATCGGACTATCAAATGTCATAGGACAACCCTACATACACAATACATTCACATAATTTATATTTACCGGGCAAGTATGTAGTAAAATTATAATTTAAAAAAACTATTTTACAAGTTAATATGTACCTCTATGAGGGCTTGTGCAGATGACATTACTACAGTAATGCTTATGTCTATCTCCGATTGCAGTGATGGAAGAGTGTCTACTAAAGACATCAAATAAACAAACAAGGTCTCACTTAGTTTTCTATAAAGTGTCAAAGATACAAGGCAATTTTTATCCTTTATTGAACCACGAGTGTAATATGTACTCAAAACTTTACCTCTGTATAAGTAAAACTTGTCATGCCAACACAGGAAGCTATAGTAGTGGATGGGCAAATAGTTGGATATGTGTACGTAAATAATGGATGCATAAGATCAATTCTTGCAAACATGATCTATGATGATGAAGGCACTATCTCCTTCTAGAACATAAAAAATTATACACACACACACACACACATTTATGTATGTATATGTATATGTATATGTATATGTACACACACACACACACACACACACACACACACACACACACACACACACACACACACACACACACATGTGTCTGTGCATATATATTTTAAATTTGAAAATAAATTTTAAATTTAATATGACATAAATATATTAAATATACCTACATCTATGTAGTGGTTGATGACTGCACACCAAATGTGTGTGCCAAAAACTCTTCACGCAAGAGTATATCATCCAACCCTTTTGAACCACCAGCACCATCATCATCAAAAGGTCCAATACATATAGCTCTATAAGATCTACAAGGATGGGGTCATGTATGCACACTAGGTGGCATATCTCTAGCATCAGTCACTAAAAGCCTACTAGTATGTTGAATGAGTGTATCGGTAAGTACACTAAGTGCATGCTGAGTGTCTATCTCCATGACCTCCTTCACCATAGAGGGGATATCAGGATGAAGTGGATTTTGGGTAGGTATCCTTGCAAGTTGATTTGTTGTATGACATGCACCTGGTTGATCTTGCACAGAGCCTTTCCCTCGACCCTAAAACTCACTATAATCAAAATAATTTCGAATCTCATTGAGGATAAAATCACAATAGATTTTCCTTAGAAAATACCATTGGACCTCATGGTTGTTACATGGTAGATAATAAAACACCATCCACCATCAGTCCCAAAAATTGGCTTTGATCAAATTATGTTGCCACCTATGGATTGGCAAACATTTGGTAATTACTGGAAATGGTGCATTAGTGGTTGGGTCAATGAATAATGCATAAATGTCAGATTTTGATATTTTATTTTTTTTGACCTCATGTGTTGACAAATTTTCAGCATAATAATTCTTACAATTATCCTGATAAGATGCCCATCTGTTAATTTGACTCATTATCGAGTCAATTTGACCCAATATTGACTCTAGGTTATTAGCTAGATAAGTGCGGTGGCTGTTGGTGGATGTGGGATCGCTCATTTTCTTGATTATTTACTCAATTTAAATTTTATTTTCCATAATGTGTGCATCTAGATACTTTTGGTTGACTAGGGGATCTTGTGGAATTGTAGGAGGGTTAGGTGGAGGGTTAGCTAGAGGAATAACAGGGTCAACTAGAGGGTTAGGTAGAGGTTTAGCCATAGGAATAACAGGGTCAAATGGAGGGCTAGGAGGATGGTTATGGTCTCTTGTAGTGCATTGGACTATTTAAAGCAAACAATTTATAAATTAAACAATTTAAAAAACAAAAAATTGGTAAAATAAAAGATTAATAGGTGTAATTTTTTATGACTTACCTTGTCTATGTGGAGACATCGTGAAGTTATTGACACACTGAGCTTTCCAATGGAATTCTAGAAAGTAATTTGGCCTTGATAGGTAGAAGATCAATCATGAAATGAGTGTTATGAGAGACAACACATAAATTACAAAATGGGGAGTTGTGAGACCTTTTTAACACAAAAAACATAGTCAATAATGTGTATGCATTATATAACACGTATGTGTTATATAGTAATACGTACACATTATTTAGCTAACATGTATGTGTTATTAAATATTTAGGTGGATGTCCACATAATTGTCCCCCAACTCCATGCACCCACCCAAATGTAAAGAAAACCTAAGTCAAGAGATGATAATGCATGGCCTAAAATAATGGGAAAATGTACTAAAAATGTCAAATTCATGCACATGGACAAAGTATGATAAAACATGAAGAATATGTGATGGAAAATTTCTTGTAAAAAATTAGGTATTTACACATATGTGATGGGATAGAGAGTTGTTATTGTTTGGATTTGTAGGAGAGTTGTTTGTAGAAGAACAAGAGTGGGGATTTGGAAGGGAATTTGAACTAGATATCAATAGAGGACACATGAAATGTAAATTGTCATTTAAATCAATTAACATATCTATTTTTAAAATGTTATTAACATTTATCAATTTATAGAATCATAAATTTATGTTTCAATATGAATTCATTTATTTAGGCATCCTATGTGGCGTAGGGTTGAACTAGAATGAGGAGTTCACCAAGCATTTATCATATCTTGAATGTTTAGGATTTTTTTGTTAAACATTGGAGTCTTTACAAGAATTAGTCAATATCCCCTATTAAATTTTAGCTTCATCTCATGTTTGCACTTCACCTTAAAAATTACTTGAGTCTTCAAAATAGAGTTTTGCCTCAGAGCACTTGGCTAGAGGGTGTAAGAAAATCAAGCATTGGATAATATCAAGTACCAATGGTGGTTTTTCTATCCTAAAGGAAAACTTTCTAACATATTAAAAATGAAAAAAATGACTTATTAAGGGTCAAGTGTAGTACGTATGAAGATGTTGAATAATATCAAGTATCAAAATTTCATTTACCCCTCAAAAAATGAGTGGACTTAAAATGAAATGCATATTTATTTTTATCCAATTGAACAATGTACTATTACAATTATTGAGATGGGAATATGTACATGAAAAAGATGGGGTTTCTACATATAACTTTTATAATTTACTACATCTAATTTACTCTCAATTTCATGCATGAAGAATCTAATTTACTCACCCTAAATTTATTGTAGCAATAGTCCAATTCACCCTCAATCAAAGTTAAATGCCAAATTTAGTGAATAATGAATTCACTACAAATACTCAATAAAATGATACCCTAGTTTTTCCAAATTATGCCCTCTTTCTCAATTCAACACAATAATGTCCTCTTTCTTAATTTATTGTAAATAATTTAACAAAATGATGCCTTGGATTTCTCAATAGCACTTTTTTTACCCCAAAAATAGTAATTTAGTATTGCATTAAACTTGATATGTGATTTTAATAAAGACAACCTTAAGTTAGAGGCTAAATCGACATTAGAGATGATAACAAAGTCACTTTTAAGGATTGTTAACATAAATTTTAAAAATTGGTTACATATAATTATGTGATTTGAGATGACTCTAGTTAAAGCTAATGTACCTCATAGGTTAGTATTATGTATTGTTACTCAATTAGTATATGCATTCATTAAATTAAAAATAATGTATTCATTCACATAAACATTACTTAATACACATCTCTTTTCTGACTCTAACTCTCTCGTATGTGTGTGTCTACATACATACATACATACATACATTCATACATACATACATACATACATACATACATACATACATACATACATACATACATACATATATATATATATATATATATATATATATATATATATATATATATATATGTATATATACATATGTACACACACACACACACACACACACACACACACACCAGAAACATCTATTACACTCTGTATATCTCTTTATGATATACCTTTTCACTCTCTATTTTTATGCTTTGTTATCACTTCTATTCTATAATATCACATATATCATCTATCACTTCTATATCCTTTATATCCTATCTTATTGCAACACTAAGGTGTATAAATATTGATTATATGCCTTTTACAATCCAATGGTCATGGATTTTTAAGAGATGCCTTTTCTTCATATAAAGTGTCTTTTATTACCATAGATTACCAAATTTTATTGTGTTTCCTAAGTTAGTATAACTTTTTATTTCATCATCTTGGAGATATATTCTGCTATTGTGTTAAAGTTTGAGTCTTGGTAGTGATTCATTATAAACTTATATTCTACTAAAGAGTCCATCCAATAGGGACAATTCAATGTCAACCCTTAGTGACGATACTAAATTCACACTTAGTGACACCCCAACATCACCATTAGGGACACCCTAATACAACTACTTATAAACACCTTAATGTCACTACCCAAAGACATTTTAAAGTCACTATTAAGAAAATCTCAATGTCACTTTATAATTCCACATGTTAAAATAAGTTGTTATAAATACACTCGTGTTGCCCTCTAAAAGTGCCACTAAATTGCGACTTTAAATTTGGATTTAATATTCTAAATTCAATCGAAAAAAAAAAAAACTTAAACAAATTTAAATGGTCAAAATTTTGTAATGACATGAAAAATATCAAATTTGATCAACCACATTTGAATTTTCATTGTCTATCTTATTTAACTATTAAGAAACACCTCACAAGTCATCTTCAACTCCCACACATATCTCTTCCTTATCATTCGTTGAATTACATTAGCTTTGATAGGATTTCCCAAATCATGGCTTTCTTTAATAAAGTTTCGAATATTTTTTCGAAACAAGGGTTATGGTGTAGCTTAAATCCTTGCTCATTGAGATGATTGGTAAATTTTTATTATTGATGAATAGGGCGATGGTGTGTATGTAATATTTTTTAGTAACAAATAAACAAATTGTTTTAAGTAATAGAAGTATTTAATTTGATTAGAGTGATGAAAAATTAAATCAAATAGTCTTATAGGCTACACTCCTTGCAATTGTAAACATGTATTAAAAGTTTTTAAAAATATATTTCTTAGATGTTATATGTAAAATTTCATCGTAGATTTGAATGGAAAATCTATTACTAGATTTGGTTTTTTAATATTAATATAGTTTATAGTGAAGAAGTAAACATAAAAGACAATATATTTATTTATTATAATTAGTTTTAGTTTTTTAATAGTTTATTCAAAATTTTACTTTGTATTAAATTATTTTCTAAAAATATTATTTTTTACAGTCAAAAAATATAAATATGATCATCAAACTTATTTTTTCGAAGATAACAATATCATTTCTAAGATTTAATTTGAGTGCAATAATTTAAGTAAAGGATAAGAAGGAGAAGCTCCTTTTCTTTTCTTTTTATCTTATCCATTTCATTCGTTAAAATATTTGATTGTTTTTCATATCAAATTTAAAGGCCATTCATTGAACAATATAATGTTGTTAAATATGTACATACATTTTGTGGTTCTCTTTTTACAAACCGAGATAAATGTTTTATACATAAATTCATCTAAAAAAATTTGGTATAAATCATATTACTCTTATTTCATTTTAAGAAATGATCTTACAGTGACCAATTTATATAAAATTAATACCAACTTAAAAAATAATAAAAATAATTTTACAACTCTTAATCCAAAATTTTTATTCAAAATTATATTTCATTCATTCAAATTTTTATATTTAAATTTAATGAGAATAACAACTATCAACCACTTTTATTTTCATTTCAACATGTTCTAGCCAACCATCACTAAAACAAACTAATTATCTCCAAACTGTTATCAAACATTGCAAAACTGATTTAATTTTTAAGGTGCACAAATTGTGAAAATAGAAAAAACTATGCGGTGGGATTGGTGCCCTTTCTTTGTCTTTGGCTTGCAATCATTTAAATTCCGTTTCATTATGTGTAGCCCCACAAGTTTTGATCCACCATTATTTTATGTTTTGATGAAACCTCTCAACTTCCTTATCGTTGAAGCGAACAGCAAAACAAGTAATTTGAAAATCATTCCCTCATGTTACAAAATTGTGTCGACATCACTTCAGTAAGCATTTATTTTAACAATGCTCCAATATCTCATTGACAGCGTCACTTCAGCAGAGACTGGTATGAGTCGAGTAGATTTGGTTTGCTTTAGGTGGGAAGGGACAAGTGCAAGTTTGAGTGTGTGTCAAGCATTGGGGAGGTATTCTTATATCATCTATTCACAACCACCTCTGATTATTTTTATTTGGAGAAATGAGATTTATAAAAATAGATTTTCAGAAATTATTTTAAAATAGAAAATAGATGAATTATTATTTTTGAGTTTGAGATTTATTTAGTTTAATTTTAAGTATATTCTTATTATCATTATAAAAAGTTTGAATATTCTCTTTGGAGATATTTGTATATATTTAAATTTTACATTAATAAATTAAAATAATAAGAGTATTTTGTATTTACGTGTCTGGTCTATTATAAGATCTGTGACAAGTTTTATTGTCTCTTTAAAAGAAATTATGGTTTTTTAGGAATTCTTATTCATAATGAACATCAAAGATGTGTAGTTCTGTTTATAGGAGAGATGATCCAACATAGAGTTGGCCTCGTTAAGAGTCATTAACACAATTTTTTATTTCATGGTTTAATTTGAAATTCTTTTCTTTTTTCAATTTCAATTTTATGTTTCATAATTCAATTTTAGACTCACTATTATATTTAATAATCATGAGTTGTTAAAAAGAAGATCTCAACAACTTAATTCTTATATTTTATGTTTTATTACTTTTTCATCTTTAAATTTTTTAATTTGAAATATATTTTTTTAATAATCTTATTGATTTGTTAGAATTATTTTAAAAAGCATTCAACAGTAATAAATAGAAATTAATAGTAGATTGTAATCTTTATGAGAGAGTTCATTTTTAATTTCAATCTTAATTTTAATGTTCGATTCACTTTTATTTCTTAAAAAAAAAAAAAATCTTAAAAAATTTATTGATATAATTTAAAAATTAATAGAAAGATATAAAATATAAAATAATAATAATAAACTAATCTTTCATATTTTTCAACTAAATCTCTGATATATCCCATATTTTTCAATTAAATATCTTTAGGATAGTTATTGAAGAGTATAATATTCAATGTATGGTACGTGGAGAAAGTAATTAATTAGTGAAGAGTAATATATTCAATGTATGGACAGTGGAGAAAGCAATTGCATTTTATTATTTGGTTTTTCAACCCCATAATTTAATAGATCAAATGGTCAACTCATATGAATTAGAATTAATTGTGAGTTACAATTAGGTGTTGTGCAACAAATATTGTAGCCGAGTCCCCTGAAAGTCTTGGAGAGTGAAGCACGTGAGTGATACTGAGTGTCATGGGGCTAGCTTGCCTAAGCTGGAAACCCAATGCAACACCGCTTGCTCCAACCCGAATCCCTCCTTGCGATAGGATTCCAAGACTTTTAGCTTGTTGCGACACCACCAAGCTTGAGCCAAGGGACTAAGGCTCTTGTTCCTAGCTAAGAACGCCCTGACCTTTTCCTTGTAGTTCCAAAGGGCTTCTTCCCTCTCCCAGCTTGTTGCAACACCACCAACCAAATGCACAAGGGAGTCCCTTCTCTTTTCGATACCAAATCCCACTATCTTCACCTCTAGTATTTGCTTCAACTACCAATCCAGCTTATCCATCACATTCGCAGGAGGATGATTAGTTTGACTCTGACCTGGCTCAGTGTCATTCACAACAAAAGGCTTCAACTGGCTCACATGAAACACTAGATGCACCTTCATGTGTCTTGGTAACAGAAGTTTGTAGGCAACCTTGCCTACCCGAGCCACTATCTCATAGGGCCCATCATACTTACGAACTAAGGACTTAGTTGTTCTGGGATGAGCTTTGAACACTTCAGGCTCCATCCTCAGCATAACCTTACTACCCACAAGTAACTCAGCAGCTTCCCTAAATTAATCTACGTACTTATTCATACGGTCTCCTGCTTTCAACAGATGCAATCTTGCAAGGTCAACGCGCTCTTGCCAATCCTTCAAGTATTCTGTTGTTGATAGACACCTTCCAAAGTATCCTATAATCACCGTATGCGGTAACAAAGGTTGTTTATCCATTGTGAGTTCAAACGGTGAGTACTTGCTCGACTCACTCTTTTGACTGTTGTATGAAAACTAGGCTATGTCCAACAGATTTGGCCAATTTGTCTGGTCACTTCGCACAAAATAGCACAAGTAACTTTCCAACACTGCATTGATCCTCTCTGTCTGGCCATCAATTTTTGGATGGTATCGAGTGGACAACAAAAGCTTTGTTCCCACTAACTGAAACAACTCCTACCAAAAGTTACTTATAAAACAAGCATCTCTATCTGAGATGATGCTCAAGGGAATACCCCAATACTTCACCCCATTCTTGAAGAAATACCCTGCCGACTCCTCTATGCCACAAGGTTGCTTACATGCGATGAAGGTGGCATACTTGGAAAATCTATCGACAACAACCATGATGCTAGAATTTCCATTCACACTGGGTAAGTCGGTGATAAAATTCATACTCACGCTTGCCCAAGGCCTTACGAGAACAGGCAAGGGTTGGAGAAGCCCTCTCAACAATCGGTGCTCAAACTTGTCTTACTGACAGATTAAGTAGGAATGAACAAACTTGTCGACATCCTTACTCATCTTTGACCAGAAAAAGCCCCTTTCCAAAAGTGCCATAGTGCATTTTTGCCCAGGATGGCCTGCCCATAAAGAGTTATGACACTCCTTTGTCAAATCTTTACATAAACTCGACTCTCAACAAACCACAACATCCCATCTAAAATGTTGAATCTATTTTTCCTACCCAACTGAGTCTGTCCCTCCATGGTCTTTACCAATGCTGTAGCCTGAGGATCTTGAACCAAACCTTCATGGATCTTCTCCATCAACTCCCCTATCATTTCTACCTTACTTTCTCCTTGAGTAAAACTAGACTAGCTGATGATGTTGCAATGACGGCCAACTGTTGCTTTCTACTGAGTGCATCCACGACCACATTCTCTTTTCTCGTCGTATGCACGATTTCCATATCAAACTCAGCCAGAAAGTCATGCCATCTTGCCTACTTTGGTGTTAACTTGCTTTGAGTTAGAAAGAAAGAATTCGACACATTGTTTGTCTTGATGATGAAGTGTGAACCCAACAAGTAGTGCCTCACCTTCTCAAACAATCTACCAAAGTTGTCATCTCTTTCTCATGAACTGGATATCTCCTTTCTGCATCCTTATGTTTCCTTAACTCAAACACAACCGGATGTTTCTCTTGAATCAACATCCCACCAATGGTAAAATCATATGCATTCATATGCACCTCAAAAATTTTACTGAAGTCCACCAAGGATAGAATAGGTTCCGTAGTCAACTTCTACTTCAAAAGCTCAAATGCCTCCTAACACTTGTCAGACCACACCCACTTCACTTCCTTCTTCAGCAACTCGATCAACAGACTCAGAAGCTTCGAATACCGATTGACAAATCTTCTGTAGTAGTTCACCAAACCCAAAAATTGATGCACTCCATGTACATCTCTGGGTGGCTCCCAATCCTTGATTGCTTCAAGTTTCCTAGGGTCTGGCTTGATCTTTCCCTTCCCAATCACATGCCCAAGGAAGTGCACTTCTTCTTGAGCAAATGAACACTTTTCCTTCTTCACATACAAGTCATGCTCTCTCAACAACTTAAACACTTTTGCAAGATGTGCCCTATGTTCTTCCTAGTTCTTGGAAAACACCAAGATGTCATCAAGGTAGACAACCACACAACTGTCCAAAAGGGACCTGAAAACATTGTTCATGAGCATGCAAAATTTCCCTAGCACGTTACACAACCCAAAGGGCATCACAAGAAAATCAAATGACTCGTACTTTGTAACAATTGTCATCTTTTCTTCATCTCCTAGAGTAATTCTGACCTGATAGTATCTCAACCTTAAGTCTAACTTTGTGAAGATCTTCACCCTTGATAGGCGACCAAAGCAATCTTCGATTAGGGGTAGAGGATACTGATTCTTGATAGTCAACTTGTTCAAGGCTCTGTAATCCACACAAAGCCTAAGCGACCCATAAGCCTTCCTATGAAATAGTAGTGGCACTTCATACGGGGAGCGTGACGGGTGAAGATACCCCGCAGTCAACAACTCTTCTAACTACTTTTTCAACTCAACAATCTCTAGCCCAGATAACCTATACGGAGCCCTCGCTGGGGTGTTCCCACCTGGCACCAACTCAATGTGATGGTCAATGGCTCTTCTCTATGGAAAATAAGGTGGTAGCTCACTCAGCATATGATCTTGGTACTCAAGAATAACCTTTTTCACCTCTATTGGAATAGGGACCTGTTGCCCCTCCTCATCATCCCAACCACCAACAAGCACTATCAAGAACATGGCTTCTGACTTGTTCCTTGCAGCCTTCTGCATACTCATCGTTGAACACACCTACATCTTTTTTGACTGCCTCCTCTGCACTGTCTTCACCATGCATGTCTGCCCCAGATCTAACATAAATAGAGTTTCCAGATGTGGAAAGATTGCCAATTTACCCTTTCAGATAAACTCTTATCCTAGTACTAGGTCAAAATCATCCATATTGATCATGGACATATCCAACTTTCCCATCCACTCCCTGACTTTAACATCCACACCCTGTGCAGAACCAAGTGTAGATTCAGCTAGAGAATTCACTGACTTAAACCTTCCTGTAATTCTGGAGGACTGGAGGCCAAGCTCTTGGGCTTTCTAAATTGCAATGTAGTTGTGGGTCGCACTCGTGTTCAGTAGTGTCATGATGATCTTTCCCTTGATCAACACTTCCAAAAAATTCAACCCATGCAGATTACTTTCCCTACTCAGAGTTTTGAACCCAAGCTTCTCCAAAGCGTTGAGACTCGTGAGCATACACATCATTCGCTTACCTTGTTCATCTAGCTACTGCATCGACTGAACTTCTACCACCCTCAGCCATTCAGGGCAATCTCTATTGTAATGATCCCCACTACATGTCCAACACTTCAACCGAGCCTTACCACCTGATTCTCTACCCTGTGACTTCTTCCCATCACCTCTGGACGTGTTACTAGACCTCTGAGACCCCATAGACAATTTTTGAGTAGTCTTCCCTCCCTGGTTGCCACTTGGCTTCCCTTAAAACTTACTTGAGCTCTTCTCAAGACTCTTTCCCTTCAGAGTGTTAAAGCTCTGGGTGTGATTGGATGAAGACTCTTCCCTAAAATCAAAGAGTCTATCCACTACGGTAATTGCTTCACTGACTTCTAGCACTACATGGTGACAGAGCTCAACCTTAGCCCATGGCTGAAGACCATTCATAAACTAAAACAACCTATCTACTTCAGACATATCCTTTATCTCCAACATTAGGTTCTAAAAAGACTTGATGTACTCCCTCATCTTCCCCATCTGCTTTAGCTAATTTAACTTGATCCTAGCCAACCATGCCACATTCCCCAGTTTGAATTGATCCCCAAGGGCCTTCTTCAGTTCTACCTAGGTGTCTAACCTCTTCGTGGGCCCACCTGATGCAATGTCATTTGCCAAGGTTCTATACCAAACCTTTGTAGTACCTGTAAGATACCTTGATGTAGCACGCACCTCCTGTGCATCTGACAGTCCTCCCAAACCCGTCATATACTCCTCCATGTCCCAAACAAAATTCTCCAAAAGATGGTCATCTCGCACACCATCGTAACATTCTAGTTCCTTCAACTTGGGGATCTTCAAAAGTGTTGGAGAGTTGGACCCAGGCGCTCTTGATAGGCTCAGTATCTCTGCCTGACACATAGTCACTTCATCCTGTAACTTAGCTTGAGATGCACCACTATCCTCCAACCTTTTTGTCAATAATTTGACCGTCTGATCCAGTGAATCCACTTTCTCCTCGAGCTCTATAAACCTCATGCCCACTTACATGTCCCAATCGTGGAACTGGACATTCACTTGCTCGACAAAATTTTTATCCACATCAGACCTACTCTTGCTCTTGTGTCACTCACCACCTTCAACTTTGTCTTTCACCTTGCCTCTACCAGCTGTAGACTCTGGCAAAACTTCAAATTGTTCTCCTGTCATATTGACTTAGACTCACAAGACTAACCCAGCAAGGGAAGAGTGTATGACACCCAACAAGACCTATAAACTAGGCAAGCAAAATCCTACAGACACAAACTTGTGCTCTGATACCAACTGTCACGAGACCAGCTTGCCTAAGCTGGAAACCCAGTGCGGCACTGCTTGTTCCAACTCGAATCCCTCCTTGTGACATGATTCCAAGAACTATAGATTATGCCTTCAATGTTCACCTGCATAAAACACACACACACACACAGACAATGGTATGCTTTTGTATACAAATAGATTAATATGCGGAAGCTTATAACATTCACTTGCAAAGAAAATGAAACTACTCTACCACAAGAGCATTCACACAGTGCAAGAACAATCTGGGATAAATGTGTATTTTATTAATACTCTCTTCAGGACAATCTGGTCCAAATTATAATTCCAGGCTAACCAAGCCAACAAACACTGACCACCGAGTCAAGCACAACTGATATTGCTCGGTGACTACTCAAATGGATACAACAAACAATCCCCTCCCAAGGTTTGGCTACTCTCTACCTAGGACAACCCAGCCCTTATTTCATGAAACCTAAACCACAAAACTATTTATAACACACCTGTGCAAACCCAGCATAGGCAGATGCCCATTTCCCTATGCCCACTCTTCACATGGACTGTCCACACTTCACGTGGACCCAAGGCAACCGTGACTTCACTTTCTAACACTTTGCTTAGCTCAAACTTGCATTCACCCAAATCACTAAACAAAGAAGGCAACTGAATCGCTTGATAGCTTGTGAACGACGTTGAGGGATTTCAAAGTCATACATCCTTATACTGATAATTTGTGACACATGCTCGACAAGTTAGGTGGGGTATGGTGGGTGTCACAGGGCCAACTCTCTGGAGCTGGCTGGGTCGTGCGGCACTACTTACTCCAATCGAGAATCCCTCATTGTGATAGGATTCATAGAAATAATGGACTACACCTTCAGTGTTTTCTTGCACAAGCAATCGACAAACACAGTGGACAAAAACTTGTATGAATATAGAATTAGCAGTGGAAAGACAAACACACACTTGCAAAGATCAAGAAATCAACTCAACACACAAGAGCATCACACAATGCAAGAAAACTAGGAGTAACATGTATTTTATTCACTCTTCAAGACAATCTGGTCCAAAGTACAATAAACAGGTCAACCGAGCCAACATACACAATAATCACCGAGTCGAGCTTAGCTGATAATGCTCAAAACCACTCATGATTACATCAAACAATTCCCTCCCTACGTCTGATCACTCTCAACCCAGGACTACCCCACCCTTGCTTCACAAAATCTAAGACCACAGAACTACTCACAAACACCCGCATGATGCATGCACGAACACGTGCCCATGGTCCACATAAACACAAGACTGACACACCAGCTTCACATTGATTCACTTTTCACCACTTTGACAGTTTAGACTTACATTCACCCATCACTACACACAGAAAACTCACCAATCGCTTGATCAAGATGGACCAAACCCGTGAATGAAGTTAGGGATGTTGAAGCAACACATCCCTCATAGTGGGTATGAGGGATGTGTTGCTTCAACACACCTTATTTCATTCACGGGTTTGGTCCATTTTGATCAAACGAATGGTGAGCTTTCTTTGCACAATGATTTGGGTGAATGCAACTTTGAAACTATCAAAGTGATAAAAAGTGAATCATTGTGAAGCAAGTCTGTGTTAGTCCCAAGTTTATGTGGATCGTGGGCATGCGTCTATGTAAGCATTGTGCGGGTGTTTGTGATCAGTTTTGTGGTCTCAAATTTTGTGAAGTAGAGGCGAGTTTGTCTTGGGTAGAGAGTAATCAGACATGGGGAGGGAATTGTTCATTATAATCATTCAAGTGGTTATGAGCATTATCGACTGATCCTGACTCGATGGTTGTTGTGTATGTTGGCCAGTTGGCCCATTAGCCCATTTATTATACTTTGTACTGGATTGGCTTGAAGAATTAATAAAATACATGTTACTCCCAGCTTTCTTGCATTTTGTGAATGCTCATGTGTGTTGGGCCGATTTCCCAATCTTTGCAAGTGTGTGTTTGTCTTTCCGCTGCTAATCCTTTATTTATACAAGTTATTATGCACTATGTTTGTGGGTTGCTTGTGTAAGTAAACACTAAAAGCATAATTCGTAGTTCTTTTGAATCCCATTGCAATGAGGGAGTCTCGATTGAAACAAGAGGGGTCTGGCCAGCTTCGGAGAGCTGGCCCCGTGACAGTGGGGTTTTGGATAGTTACGTTTTTATTTTCCATTCATTGTAAAATGTTGGTGAGTTCATCTGCCCTTCATCTATTGACAGTGGGGGAAAATATGGTGAACAACACCAACATTAAGATGGGATGGGCAAACTTTGTTGATGATTCATTGTATGACTGTATGCATCAATATTCAAATGGATAATGTGTGCTTTGTGCTTTCTTCTTTGATGATTGATTGTATGATTCTATGCATCATTATTCGATTTGGCATGGTACATTTGATTTGGTTTAAAAGTATAGAATTTGATTGATTGTAGACATCAATATTTATATCATGAATCAATAATAAATCAAACTTTTTAAAAAAAATTAAATTATTTATTTTTAGTTAGTAAGTTGTAAAATAATATTTATGTAAATAATTTTAAATTTATAATAATAATTAAATCAAAAATAAAAGGTAAAAAAAAAAGAAAAAATGGTTTGAAGAGATAATGAATAATTTAATTAAGAACAAAAAGTTTTAGTGAAATTGAGGGCAATAAATAAAGTTATCACTTAAAGGATGGGTGGCCTTCCTTAATTGCTTTATGATATGCTTTGTTATTTGATCTTGAGTTTGTAGATTCATTTAAAAGTGTGCATATGTATGAAATATTTGTTCTTGAGAGTGTCCTTGTTTTTTATTGAGAAACAATGTTTTCATATATATTTTTTCAAAAATTTATTTATAAGTTTTTTTGGATGGTGAAGATGAAAATGTTTTTTTTCCCATTATTTCATGAAATACAATTAGTGCTATCAATTGGGTCAATTTCACGTCGTTACATATTTTTTTAATCTTTGCTTATCAAATTTGTGACACAAATGTGGTACAAATAGTATGCAGGTGCCATACCAAAAAAGTAACGCAAATAGCGCCAACTTTGTGTTGCATTAGAATATGAAATATTAAGTTTGCATTGATTATCAAAATAAAGGTTTGTGCCACCTAAAATTTATTTTGATCTATAGCAAAATGGTCAAGTGGCATACAAAACTAAAAGGGACATATGCCTGTTGCATGTTATTTTAAGGCCTAAAAGGCAGTGCATTATCTTATGATTGATAACGTTGCCCATCTTGACCTATTTCCTTTATAAATATATTCATTCAAATATGCAACCACTTAGTGTTTTGATATTTTTGAATCCTACTTATGCAAGTAGTTTTTAAGGGTTTAGTGATTTTAGAAATAATGGTGACTGAGACATAATCAGACAATGGACTGAAGGATGTTATATTACATAGTAGAAAAATGAGCTAGCTGTGTGGAGGTTTTTGGAAACAAGCTATGCAAGTTATAAACTAATATAGAGGAGAGATGTGTTATGCAAACATTACACATACAAAGATAAATACAAACACACATATACATGATTTCACCTAAGAAAACTCTTTTGGGTAAATAATTCCACACACTAACCATATTGATTATTTATGCAAGAGCATCCTAGGTGAATTAGCAATATTGCATCAACCAAAAATAGATTCGAGTCTCACAGGAAAATAAGCCAACTTTGTTGGCACACGACTGCACGACGTAAAAGTTTGAAGCTCTCTAGACCATGTGAGATTCCACTTGTGCAGAAGGAAAGGTGGTCAAGAGTTACGTAGAAGTTTGAAAAATAAAGTGGGTTACAAGTTTTGGAGCAAAACAACACACAAAAATTGAAGAACTAAAGACCAAAGAATAATACACATAAGGAGTTACATAATAGCATGTGAAAGTGAAGAGGCATTGATAAGCGCATGAGTAATATGAAGGGTAAATAAAAGTAAGCGTAGACAAAACGTGAGGAAGTTAGATCAAACATTATATCTAGCCACATGGAACTATACTTAGATGTTTGAACTAGTCTAAGATAGTTGTGTGATTAAATGAATACTCAAAGGATGGAGCTGGAAAAATTTACTGTATGTCAATTTGTTCTTCCAATTGTCAAAAACACATGAATCAAGATCTATAAAAGGATAGGCTACATCTATAGTAGGTTTGTTGGAAAAAACTATCCCTTCCTTAATAGACGTGATAGTAATGGCTATAAAAGGAGTCCAACCAACAAAGAAGGTTTTTGATGTAGTTGGTGAGGTTTTTGGAGGTTATTGATGTGGTAGGTTTTTGTTGGATGGTTGGGCTCTTGAGGAAATGAAGAAAAATTAGAAGGCTAAAGACCTTATAAGGAAGGGCCGAGACTAGAAAGTCCAAAAAATCTATCAAAATACAAAGTTAAATTGAGGGAGAGACAGTCGATGGCTCTAAATAAGGCCTAGATCCTTAGTGTAATTAGAGCCATGAGAACTCCATGATGTAAGGGAACCAAGGGCCCATATGTAAAGTTGAGGAGCTACAAATGCATTATAATTTCCATCATGATAATGAAAAATTGTTTGGTGATTCATTGTGTAACTATGAAGGCTACATGGTGACCTGCATAGACATGGTATTAGAGAAAGGTCATGAACCTTGAGGAGATAAAAGGAGAGAAGAACCTGCAAGTGGAGAGTTGTGGAAGGCTAGCAGATCGACAATTGTGAGGCAACTAGCAAAGTGTTATTCTCCACCATGAGAAGGTGGGTAGAGAACAAAAGATGAAAATATAGCTGTTGAGAGAGAAGCCCTAGTAGATCATAAAATAGGAGGAAACCAACAAGCAAAGTGTTGAGGAAGAAAGAATAGAGGACTATTGATTATGAGGAAACTAATGAAATGTTATGGAGGACAAGCAATAATTACACCAAATGGATAAAAGGGCATCAACTAATCACCAAACAAGTGGCATTTGATGAGTTAAGGTGCAAATAGAAAATATGATAGGAGGAATTCTAGGTGTGAATGAGGAATTAGCACTAATTAATCACCGAGTATGAGGCAATCAAGTGTAATAAAAGAGGGGCATTGGCTGATCATCAAAAGTGAAGTAGTCACACACATAATGAGGGTAGAGTGAGGAGAAAATAACCGATAAGATGAAACCAAACACAAAGAGAGAAGCATTGATATGAGGTAGTTGAGCGTAGACGAAATGTGAAAGCGTGGGTAGAATCACCAATCTGAGGTAGAGATAACACATATGAGATTTGATAAGGGGCGCCAACAAATTGTTGAACATTAAGCAGTTAGGGGGCATATGTATATTCTTATCAGCTCATTGGGTAGAAGGTGCTATTGGTAGTAGACTTCAAAGTGTAAAATTGCTTAGTAGGTATAAGTGACATGTGTGTGATGGATAACATTTTTTGTAATGTATAAAATTGTGTATATATGTTGGTATATGATTATATATCAAAAGTTTGAAAGAAGATGAAAAGACTCCTTGAGAATATAAATGAAAGGTTAGGTATATGAAGTGACATAGCCTTATTGAATTTTTATAAATATTCTACAGTTATAAAGGAAAAGAATTCCAATTATGGGATAATAATATAGATATTTGTTGATGGTTTCGTTGAATGTCATTTGCATTATTTTATGTGCATTTATTCTATGTTATATTAAAATCTTCTTGTTAATATAACAACAATGGATGTTATTTAGGTATTAAACTATGTTTCACTGAACATTCACTAAGTATGAATAAAATGTATGAACCAACTTGACATATCCTCGTCTGAGTTTTCTCAATCTATAATTTAATTTGCACAAAAAAAATTTAGCATGTTTTGATGGAAAGTTATAGGAACCTTTACTAACAATGGTGCAGTGAACATGGAACTTGAAACTTGTTGAAATGGTTACTAGGTCAAAGAGATCTAGAAAGCTAGCTAGATGAAAGAATTCAAAATTTTGAATTAGAATAATCTAGGTGAATTAGAATTTCTACGAAACAAAGTATAAATGAGCGCATTCATGGTGAAATCTAAAAGATTTTATGGTTTGAGTTTCCTAAACTATTAGTTGCCTAGTTATTAAGAATTGAATATTATTGCTTCATGCCCAAAGAATCAAAGCAATTTGTCTGGACTAAAGAAAATTTAAAAAAAAGAAACCTAGACATTGATTGGACATGTTGAATAGATCATTGGCTAAAAATAAAAATTAACAAATACATGATTGAGTTCATAGTGCAAGAATAAATTTAATTTGAATCTACACAAGATTTATTTGTGAGAGGCATGTATTACTGCACCGACTACCTATACTTTGTAAGATATCAGTTGTAGAGAAGACCATGGTGCCAATCCCAATCAATATGGAGTAGTCATCTAGGGAGTTATCGGGATGCAAAATAAAATGAGGTGAATGATTAGGAATTAAGCAAAGGGACTTGAACTTGAACCCATAAGTTGGAAGATGCAGAAAAACAAAAAGAGAAGATGATTATGCGCTTTGAGAGAGAGTTGCAACAATAAAAATGATAGAATAAATAGAATAACCTTCATGTATTTATAAGTGGGAGTAGATTAAAGACTTTGAAGACTACAAGAGTAGATATACCTCCAAGAGAAGATAGATATTGTAGGGAGGGGGAAATCAAAGTACTCAAAGGAATTGAAGGCACTGAAGAGATTGAAGGGAACATACAAGATTGGGAAAGTGATTTGGAGAGATTAAAATAAAGATAACAAAGATAATGTAGAAAGGTTGCAGAGAAGTAACTAGAGTATCCAGATGGTACTTTTAGGAAGTAGTTATACCGGGGTATTGTTTGGATATGAATAAGTTTTGTTAAATCATATATTTAAGTTAGTTTCAAGTTCAAGTGGGGGAGATACGTTAGACAAGGATCATTCATTCCAAGGGGATGCATCCCTTATGCCTAATTTATTAACTAGAATAAGAAGTTTATAAGTTAAGAGTCATACTAAGTGGTTTGATGATCTCACAGTTAAATTTGGAAAGCTAAGTGTAGAAACTCAAAAATTAGTGGAAAAGAAGAATATTGGTACTCTAAAGACAACTACAATGAAACCTAAGAAACCAATAAAATTCAATCAAAATAAGTTAGTTGTTTCAAGTATGTTCACGAGAAACATGGCTCTCAATCTAATAATTTTTATAACCCAAACTCTTTATGATGGTTCTACTGACCTCGAACAATATTTGTTGACTTCCAAAATGAAATGGTAGCCTAAAGGTGTCACCAATGATGATGCAAAGAAGTACGAGATAGTAGAAACCTTGAAAGGCAGTTGTATAATTGATACACAAAAATAGTACAACCATAATGGCCTTAAAATATGTCAAGAATAAAATGATTGGGGAGTTCAATATGCAAAAATATGCCAGTGAAACCATTTAGGACTTGAAGGAGATTTTCCAAAAATAAGGAGAATCAATTTGGAATTATGATCATAGATTCTCAAATGTTATAAATCAAGTGAATTTATAGTTTCAAGACACAGACAAAGTTGTTTGGATTGTGGAAGGCCTATAACCTAGAATCTACTTTTCTACCATACAAACATAGTTCTCCTATAAGGTTGGTGCTCGATCAACTACAATCCAGGTTGAGCAGATAGATGACTATGGAAAAAGTTCATAGCCTCCTAAAAAGATAGATGTAGTCTTATAAAAGATGGAGGAATTTAATAAAGTAATATGTACCCAAACTATCTATATGTTGCACAAAGTGTGGTAAGGAGGGACATCACAATAATGATTATGCAAAAATCAAGATGAAGATATGTGAAATCTTTCACATAGTGGGACATCCCACTATTAAGTGTCATTTTTTAAAATAATACATTCAACAACCACATAACATGTATTTTACTTTTGTAAATCACACAATCATGATGAGAAGAACTATAGAGCACTTTAGGAGTTGAAGGAAGACATCACCAAGAATGTCTTCAGAGTAGCTTTACAACAGGTTCCATTTGTGAAACTGAGAGTTCCAAGCACCGATGTGGAGAAGACCCAAGCTATATAGTTTACTCCTGGGTGTACACCATAATCTCCTCAATATCAATTCAAGGTCTCGTAGGATGAACATCAAAATTTCCTTAATACCAAGTTTGATGGACACCTCCATCCCCATAGTACCAAAAAACTTAGAGTTGTGTGTCTCCACCACAACAATAAAGATGGGCCCCAACTTATCTTAAGAGACAATATAACGATATGAGGAAAAAAATAATAAGGGTGGGGTTCTTTATAAAGTCAAATATGATATCAAGGAGGATACTATGGAGGTAACCAAAATCATAGACAAAATGACATGCAAACTAGACAATCCCTTATTTAATACATGTATAGTGAATAAAATCATATTGCTTGAAATTATCCCTACAACCCACAGAGAGAGACCTATTATGTTGACTATAGATTATCAAAGTATCACAATACAAAATATTGTCTAATCCTAGAGAAGTAGAGAAAGGAAAAACTAGTGCACAATGAGAATATGGTAAATGGGAAACCAAAAGACTCAATGCATCTCCAAGATGTCAGTCAAAACTAATATAAAGACCAAGGATTTCTCCCTTTGGATATGCCACATGAGCCTATAATAAAAAATGTTGAGAATGGAACCTTAGGGGTACTAATGTAGCCTTGTCTTTTTTCATAGGGTAATTAAGTTGTGAAAGAAAAGTAGCAACGATAAAAAGAATTACTAAGGGAAAGGGAGTATGATATTATGGAATTTATGTGGGATTGAATGATGCCATTCACTAAAATCTTCGGAATTGGTGGGTTTGAATTGAGTCATATTTATAATTAAAAGAAATAGAATATGATCATAATAAATTAAAATGTCAATTCATTACAATGAGGATGTTTGTGTTAAATTAAAAATTAAAATTGATGATATGATTGGTCATCTTAATTATAAATAAAAAATTATGAATTTAGTCGACATAAAGATATTATATGTCACAAATTTTAAGAATATGATCATGTGAAACTAAGTTGATGTGTTGAGAACATAAACTTAATTAATATGCACATTAAGGACAAGAAGATTAACTTGTGTATCAATCAGTAAAGACATTATTAGTTGGGGAAAAAAAATTGGAGTTCCATTCAAAACCCAAAAAAAAAGTAAATTAGATTTCCATTATTTAGGGTCTCTACAATAAACTTTGGTGTCGTCAACAATATTATATGGTTGTGATATTTAGAGACTTGGATTTAATAGTACCAATTGGGATTCAGTTGATAGTGTTCTTATTTCCATGCTATTTAAAATAAATTGTGATAAA
The DNA here is from genome assembly GCA_037957365.1 of Torreya grandis. Lineage (NCBI taxonomy): Eukaryota > Viridiplantae > Streptophyta > Pinopsida > Cupressales > Taxaceae > Torreya > Torreya grandis. The sequence goes on along the minus strand of JARHVA010001045.1, from coordinate 3,586,330 downwards.
AATGGTTGACTCCACATGAAATTATATTCACTAATTATGGCATTCAACAAAAATATAGTAAACACTCTCATGCATACAAATATGAAATGTGCTAATATAAACAATTGAATATTCAAAATTTAATGGATACGTTGATATATAAATACATAATTTATGATTTACTTGTGCACTATTAAATGATTAAATAATGGAAAACAAGTCCAAACAACAAGACGAAAAAAACCCATAACTTATTTTACGAAAAAGGAACTTTTAGAAAAAGGTTTAGAATCTACCACTCTATAATATTGACCCAATTAAAATCAACCGACCACTTTCAAAACCTAAATTTTCAAGGGTTACTTCAGTAGAGGCAGATGATTGTAAATCTTAATTTATTTTACAAAATTTACAAGAAAAATTATCTAATTTGATTCTTCTTTGTCTTTGACCAAATTTGTTACAATGTCATAAGAGGAATAAAATGTGAAGTTAGTTGGTCCAAGAAACTTATTAGGAATTGTAGCTACATTTCCTGTATGATTCAAATTAGGAATCGATATAGTTCTAGTATTTTCTAAGTGAATCGTAACCTAAATGAGAGAAAGGATTTCCCTCCTCTCCCTACATAATCAAATGAAATTGTATGCTTTCATCTGTCCTTCACTTAGTATAAGATGTTGGCACAAGATGGATAAGGGAAGAATTAAATGAAATATGTAGATTCCTTGATAAGAAATGAAGACCTTTGGATAAGTCTTTATAAATGAGCATGCAAGACTTGGCTTATAAGGGATCTAGATGATAAGAATGAATAATAAAATGGCTAAGGGTCTCTTTGTATGTATAAACTTCACAAGGGAACATTTACACATGAGCCGACCATAAAAGATGGTAAGATGTGAAAATCAAAGCATAGTAGACACAAAATTCAAAAGGAAAACATGATGGGTTGAATAAGACCTAGGAAAAGACCCCGAAGCAATATTTTGGACATCTTGGGATTATTCGAGGTTGTACAAGGGCAAATGAATGGCCAATCTATAGGATTTCAGAAATTTTGGATAGAATGGAGATATATTATTGATCGAATGTGAATATAAACTCAATATGTAAATAAAAACTAAGTCAAGAGATGAAAATGTATGTCCCAACATAATGGGAAACTATACTGAAAAATGCCAAATTCATGCACATGGAGAAAGTGTGATAAAACATGAAAAATATGCAATGGAAAATTTCTTGTACAAAATTAGGTATTTACATATACATGATGGGATAGAGAGTTGCTATTGTTTGGAGTCATAGGAGAGTTGTTTGTAGATGAACAAGAGTGGGAATTTGGAAGGGAATTAGAGATAGATATCCATAGAGGACACATGAAATGTGAATTATCATTTGAATCACTTAACATATCCATTTTAAAAATGTCATTAACATTTATCAATTTGTATAATCATAAATTTATGTTTCAATATGAATTCATTTATTTAGACATCCTATGCAGCATAGGGGTTGAACTAGAATGAGGAGTTTACCAAGAACTTATCATAGCTTGAACATGTTGGAATTTTTTGGTAAGCATTGGGGTGTTTATGAGAATAATTCAATATCCCTTATTAAAGTTTAGCCTCATCTCATGTTTGCACTTCACCTTAACAATTACTCGAATCTTCAAAATAAAGTTTTGCCTCAAAGCACTTGGATAGAGGGTGTAATAAAATCAAGCATTAGATAATATCAAGTACCAATGGTGTTTTTTCCATCCTAAAGGAAAATTTTCAAACGTATTAAAAATGAAAAAAAGGACTTGTTAAGGTTCAAATATAGTACATATGAAAATGTTGAATAACATCAAGTATCAAAATTTCAACCACCCCTCCAAAAATGAGTGGACTTAAAATGAAATACATATTTATTTTTATCTAATTGAACAATGTATTATGACAAAACATGTAATGAAATTATTGAGATGGAAATATGTACATGAAAAATATGGGGTTTCTACAATTAACTTTTACAATTCACTACACCCAATTTACTCTCAATTTCATGCATGAAGAATCTAATTCACCCTAAATTTATTGTAGTAATAGTCCAATTCACCCTTAATCAACATTAAATACCAAATTTAGTGAATACTCAATTCACTACAGATACTTAACAAAATGATACCCTAGTTTGCTCAAAATTGTGCCTTCTTTCTCAATTCAATACAATAATGTCCTCGTTCTCAATTTATTGTAAATACTTAACAAAATGATGTCCTAGTTTTCTACATAACACTTTTTCTATCCCAAACATAGTAATCTAGTATTGCATTCAACTTAATATGCAATTTTAGTAAAGATGACCTTAAGTTAGAGATTAAATTGACATTAGAGATGATAATAAAATTACCTTTAGGGATTGTTGACGTAAAATATTCAACTTAGTTACATATAATTATGTGATTTAAGACGAATCTAGTTAGAGCTAATATAGCTCATAAGTTGATATTATATATTGTTACTCAATTGGTATGTGCATTCGTAAAATTTAAAAATAGTGCATTCATTCACATACACATTACATTACACATCTCTTTTCTGACTCTAACTCTCTCTTTATATATATATATATATATATATATATATATATATATCTGTGTGTGTGTGTGTGTGTGTGTGTGTGTGAGAGAGAGAGAGAGAGAGAGAGAGAGAGAGAGAGAGAGAGAGAGAGAGAGAGAGAGAGAGACATCTATTACACTCTATAGATCTCTTTATGATATACCTCTGCACTTTCTACTCTTATGCTTTGTTATCACTTCTATTCTATACTATCACATATATCATCTATCACTTCTATGATCTTATCTATGTCTTGTATATCTTATCATACTGCAACACTAAGGTATAAATATTGATTATATACCTTTTAAAATCAAATGGTCTTGTATATTTAAGAGATGCCTTTTCTTCATATAATGTGTCTTCTATTACGATAGATTACCAAACCTTGTTGTGTTTCTTAAGTTAGTATAAGCCTTTATTTCATCATCTTAGAGATATAGTTTGCTATTGTGCTAAAGTTTGAGTCTTGAGAGTGATTCATTATAAGCTTATATTCTACTGAAGAATCCGGCCAATAAGAACAATCCAACATCAACCCTTAGTGAAGACACTAAAGTCACACTTAGTGACACCCCAACGTCACCATTAAGGACACTCTAATGCAACCACTCAGAGACACCCTAATGTCAGTACCAAAGACACTTTAAAGTCACTATTAATTAAATACCAAAGTCACTTTATAATTTTAAATGTTAAAGTAAGTTGTTATAGATACCTTAAGATTACCCTCTAAAGGTGCCACTAGACCGCAACTTTAAATTTGGATTTAATGTTCTAAATTCAACCAAAAAAAAAAAAAACTTAGGCGACTTTAAATGGTCAAATTTTCTTAATGACATGAAGAATATCAAATTTGATCAACCACATTTGGATCTTCATTGCTTATTGTATTTACCTATTAAGAAATACCTTATAAGTCATCGTAAACTCCCACACATATCTCTTCCTTATAATTCGTTGAATTGCATTAGCTTGGACAAGATTTGTCATATCATCACTTTGTTTAATAAAATTTTGAATATTTTTTCAAAACAAAAGTTATGGTGTGGCTTAAGTCCCTACTCAGTGAGATGAAAGTAAATTTTTATTATTGATAAGCAGGGAGATGGTTTGTATATAGTATTTTTTACTAACAAATATGAAATTGTTTTAAATAATAAAATTATTTGATTTGATCAGATTGATGAAAATTAAATCAAATAAATTTTTGTAGGCTACACTCTTTAAAATTGTAAACACGTATTAAAAGCTTTTAAAAAAATATTTCTTAAATGTTATATGCAAAATGTCATCGTAGACTTAAATGGAAAAACTATTATTAAACTTGTCTTCAATATACTAATATAGTTCACAGTGAAGAAGTAAGCATAAAATAAAACACACACACACATATATACTTGCTATAATTATTTCCAGGTTTTTTAATGGTCTATTCAAAATTTTATTTTACATTATAATATTTTTTTTAAATGTTATACTTTACAGTCAAAAAGCACAAATATGATTATAAAATTTAACCTCTAGAAGATAAAATTAACATTTCTAAGATACAATTTAAGTGCAATAATTGTTTATCAATATTAAATTGACTAGTAAAGTATGCATCATTGATCCTAAGAACTAGATTTGACGATCAACTTTATATGTTATGTAAATTATTAGTGATGGATATTCGTTCACTATTGCATGCAACTTTAAATCCATATGGGTAAGAAAGTAAAACATGAGAGTGGTAATTTGGTAAAGTAAGTAATTGTTAAATGAAGGATAAGAAGGAGATGCTCCTTTTCTTTTCTTTTTATCTTGTCCAGTTCATTCGTTAAAATATTTGATTATTTTTCATGTCAAATTTAAAGGCCATTCATTGAGCAATATAAAACCATTAAATATGTATATACATTTGATGGTTCTCTTTTTGCAAGTAGAGATAAATGTTTTCAACATTGATTCATTTAAAAGCCTTTAGTACGAATCATATTTCTCTTATTTTAATTTAAGAAATAATCTTACGACCATTAAATTTAACACTTAATTGGTTAAATCTATACAAATATAATATTAACTTAAAAAATTAAAAAACACAATTTTACAACTCTTAAAGCAATATCTTTATTCATTATAATTCATTTGTTCAAATTTTTGTGTTTATATTTTATGAAAATGACATCTATTAACTACATTCATTTTCATTTCAACATGTTGTAGCCAACCATCACTAAGACAAATTAATATCTCCAAACTGTTATCAAACATTGCACAACTGATTTAATTTTTAAGGTGCACAAATTTAAAAATAGAAAAAAACATGAGGTGAGATTGGTGCCCTTTCTTTGTCTTGCAAACATCGCTTCACCAAGCATTTATTTTGAAGATGCCTCAATATCTTATTGACATCATCACTTCAACGGAGAGAGGGGTGAGCCGAATAGAATTGTTTTGCCTTAGGTGGGAAAAGTATCACTGTGTGTCATACGCTTATATCACCTATTCACAACCACCTCCCATTTGGAAATATGAGGTCTTATTTTTATATTGAGAAGATATATTTATAGAAGTATAGGATGAGATTTACAAATTCTCATAAAAATAATTTTTAGGAAATTATTTTTAAATAAAAAATAGATAAATTATTAATTTAAAGTTTGAGGGGTTTTTTTTTTAATTATAAATATACTTTTATTAATATTATAAAGAGTTTGAGCACACTCTTCAATGACATTATTATATATTTAAATTTTATAATAACATTTTGTATTTGTGTATTTAGTTTATTATAAAATCTATGGTAAATTTTATTCTCTCTTAAAAAAAAATCATGGCTCTTTAAGAGATCTTATTTATGATGAGCATCAAAGATATCTGATTCTATTCATCGTAGAAACGATCCAACATAGAGTTGGCCTCATTAATATGATAATTATTGAAGAGTCATATAGTCAATATATAATCGATAGAGAAAGCAATTACATTGTATAGTTTTTTTTTTTTTTTTTTTTTTTTTTTTTTAAATTGAAAAATGCACTTTATTATATAAAAAACTTATAGAATAAAATACAACTAGTCATACCAAAAAAGCGGGTGGAAGAGTCACACCCCAAAAGCACATCGGGCTAAACAAGCCCCGAGAAAGCAATGAAAGCATCTAGAAGGCCAGACTGGCCAGAAAGTCTAACACATGCGCACTAACAACCAAAAAAGATAATACACAACCAAAAAACCATATCCTTAAGCAATAACAATGAACATGGTAATAGGGGACGGAGGCGATGGAGGGTCCTGAGGCTTCCCTTCCCACCCCCCGTCAGCTGGGGAGTCCTCATCCAAGGTATGAGGGATGTGTTGCTTCAACATCCATAACTACATTCATGAGTTGATCTGCCTTGATCAAACAAATGGTTAGCTTTCTCTGCATAGTGATTTGGGTGAATGCAAGTCTGAACTATCAAAGTGGTGAAAAGCGAATAATTGTGAAGCAAGTCTATGTCAGTCCCAAGTTTATGTGGACTGTGGGCACGTGTCTGTGCAAGCGTCGTGCGGGTGTCTGTGAGCAGTTATGTTGGTCTCATATTTTGTGAAGCAGTGGCTAGGTTGTCCTAGGCAGAGAGTAATCAGACTTGGGGAGGGAATTGTTTATTGTAATCATTCGAGTGGTTTCGAGCATTATCGACTGAGCCCGACTCGATGGTTATTGTGTATGTTGGCTAGTTGGCCCGTTTATTGTACTTTAGATCAGATTACCCTGAAGAGTTAATAAAATTGTCCTGAAGAGTTAATAAAATACATGTTAGTCCCAGTTTTCTTACATTGTGTGAATGCTCATGTGTGTTGAGTCGATTTCCTGATCTTTGCAAGTGTGTGTTTTTCTTTCCGCTGCTAATCCTTTCTTTATACAAGTTGTTATCCATTGTGTTTGTGTGTTACTTGTGTAGGTAAACATTGAAGGCGTAGTCCATAGTTTTTGTGGAGTCTCGTCGTAATGAGGGATTCAGGTTAGCACAAGCGGTGTCGCACGGTCAGCCAGCTCTAAAGAGCTGGCTCCATGACAGTTGGTATCAGAGCACATAGTTTGTGTTTTATGGGATTGTGTTTGCCTAAAGTTAAACATTGTTGTGTCTTCCCCTGTTGAGTTAGTCTAGTGTTGTGTCTGGGTGTGTCTGAATCAGTATGGTAGGAGATTTGTCTAGGATGTTGCTCAAGAAAGTGGCTAGTAGGGGTCGAGAGCAGGGTCAGGGTAAAGGTGAAGGTGGTGACAGTTGCCACGTTGGTAAGTCGAGAGTTACTGCAGTGGGTGAAGGCCTTATTGAGCGAGTTGGTGCCCAATTTCAATTGATGGGGGACCGTGTGGGTACGAGATTAAGTGAGCTTGAGGAGAAAGCGACTACCATGGGGCAGACGATCATGGAACTTACTGGTAGGTTGGAGAAGGGTTTGATGTTCCAAACAGAGTTATAGGATGAAGTGGCTTTGTACCTATCAACGGTATTGAGTTTAGTGAAAGCATCAGGGTCTAGTTCTTCTTTAGTCATAAAGCTCCCCAAGTTGAAGGAATCGAAGTGTTATGATGGTGAGCAAGTTGACCATCTTCTTGAGAGTTTCTTCTAGGACATGGAGGAGTTCCTGGTAGCGTTAGGGGGTCTATCAGGTGCACAAGTGGTACGTGTTACAACAAGGTACCTCACAAGTACGACAAAGATTTGTTATAGAACCTTGGCTAATGGCATTGCATCAAGGAGTTCGACGAGGAGATTGGACTCGTGGGAGGATCTAAAGGAAGCCCTTAGGGATCAGTTTCGACCTGAGAATGCAGCATGGTTGGTTAGGACAAAGTTGAGTCAATTGAAGCAAGTGGGGGAGATGGGAGAGTATATCCATTATTTCCAAAGCCTTTTGTTGGAGGCCATTGACATGTCAGAGGCAGATAAGTTGTTTCATTTTACTCATGGTTTTCAGTCATGGGTTCAGGGGGAGCTCCGTCACCATGAAGTGTCTGATGTTAGCGAAGTAATTGATGTAATAGACCATCTCTTGGATTTTAGAGAAGGTTATTCATCCAGAAACACCTTGGGCCCTTGTACATCTATTTGGGAAGGATTTGGTAAGGGGTCGAGTAAGTCTTCAGGGAAGCTAGTGGGTGCCCAAGGAAGGAAGGCTACTCCAGAGTTGTCAGAGGGATCTTGCAAGTCTTGGAGCACTTCCATGGGTGGCAAAAAGAAGTCACTAGTTGGAGAGTCAAGCGAAAAGCAATTTTGTTTGAAGTTTTGGACGTGTGGTGGGAGTCACTACAATCGAGATTATCTGAAGTAGCGGGGATGTTTGTAGTTTAGAAGGAGGATCCAAATGAATGGTGTGAGCAGACTATGTGTGTGCTCAGGGGAACTCAATGTTAGGGAAAGCTTGAGTTCAGATGTGGTCATTGTAACTTGCTGGGGTTGATTATTGTAGAAGGGGTGCTCATGGACTTGGGTGTCCTACAATTGGAAGTCAACCAGTTTAGCCTTGGAAACTTGGCCTCCAGACCTTCGGGGGTTCAAGTAGGCTTAGAGTAGTTACAAGCCATTTGTGTTGTGTTGAGATAGGGTTTACCCAGGTTGGGTAAGGTGACAGTTTTTCCCCATCTTAGAGTTATTTTGTGTTAGATCCGTTGTAGACGTGCGTGGTGAAGACGGTGAAGAGGAGTGGGATTGGGAAGATGAAAGGGGTGTTTGGTTGAGTATGCAGAAGAGGGAAAGAATTGGTGAGGAGTCAGTGTATCTTGTATTGCTTAGTGGCAGTTGGGATGTGGAAGGGGAGCAACAGGTTCTTTGTTCCCATTTATGTGAGGTGGGTTCTTCACAGCCATGGAGTATGCTCAAGGAAACATCATCTTGTTGTGGCACAAAGAGGATAATTGATCAAGTGCACCATGTTGGTTACAAAGGAGAGTTCTTGGGAAAGACTCTGTTCTTATTGTTGGGCCTGGGGTATTGGATCTGAAGAGTTATCTTTGCCTGTTATACTCTTGTTTTAGAGTCTCAGTACTATTTTGGGGGAAAGTTTGATGGGGTCACTTAGGTTTTGCTAAGTTTGCAGAGTCTTAAAGAGGTGGGTCATCAAGAGTCATTCTCCTCCACCCCAAGTTTGGGGGTTGACAAGATCAGGGTGATCTTGTGAAGCTGCATTGGTTTGGTGTAGCTTGTGTAGGCAAGCTTTATCTACGTACTGAAGTTACCAGAGATTTAGTTTGTTTCTCAGTTTTGTAACCAGTTGGATTCCTTAGTCGCTAATGAAGTTGAACCAACAATGGTTCCCACCTAAGTGCCCTTCTATGTGTGTGATGGGTAAAACTGGAGTGGCAGTTGGAATAGTTTGTTGAGGTGAAGATAGTGGGTTACTTGGCAATCTGAAGCAGAGGGAGTTTCTAGTGGTGTTGGAATGGTAGTTTGTCAACAAGCTAGGAGCAGTTAGAAGCCCTCAAAGTTAAGGTCATGGAGTTTGACCTTGGTCTCTTAACTCTAGATGGAGCCTAAATAGGGGATGTGTTTATCTCTTGGCTTTGGGTTTGAAAAGGAGACGTGTTAATCTCTTGACTCTGAATGGAGCTTGGAACGGGGATGTGTTTATCTCTTAGCTTTGGGTCTGCAAAGGGGGTTATGTTGGTCTCTTGACTCTAAAGTGAGCTTGAAAGGGGGATGTGTTTATCTATTAGCTTTGGGTCTAAAAAGGGGACGTGGTGGTCTCTTGATTTTGGAATTCTAGATAGAGCCTGGAAAGGGAGTGTGTTGGCCTCTTGGCTTGGATTGGGTCTGAAGAAGGGACATGTTAATCTTTTGGCTCTGCGCTGAGTCTGAATAGAAGATTGCCCCATGGGTTCCAGCCAGTGGAGTCATGTTGGCATCAAGGACATCATTGATTTTTAAGTGGGGGAGTCTATGAGGGATGTGTCACTTCAACATCCCTAAATACATTCACAAGTTGATCTGCCTTGATCAAATGAATGGTTAGCTTTCTCTGCACAGTGATTTGGGTGAATGCAAGTCTAAATTGTCAAAGTGGTGAAAAGTGAATCATTGTGAAGCAAGCCTGTGTCAGTCCCAAGTTTATGTGGACAGTGGGCACGTGTCTGTGCAAGCGTCGTGTGGGTGTTTATGAGCAATTCTATTGGTTTCAGATTTCATGAAGCAGGGCCTGGGTTTTCCTAGGCAAAGAGTAATTAGACATGGGAAGGGAATTGTTCATTGTAATCATTCGAGTGGTTCCGAGCATTATCAGCTGAGCCGGACTCGATGGTTGTTGTGTATGTTGGCTAGTTGGCCCGTTTATTGTACTTTGGACTAGATTGTCCTGAAGAGTTAATAAAATACATGTTACTCCCAATTTTTTTGCATTGTGTGAATGCTAATGTGTGTTGAGTCGATTTCTTGACCTTTGCAACTGTGTATGTTTCTTTTCGCTGCTAATCCTTTCTTTATACAAGTTGTTGTCCACTTTGTTTATGGGTTACTTGTGCAAGTAAACACTGAAGGTGTAGTCCGTAGTTCTTATGGAGTCCCATCGTAATGAGGTATTCAGGTTAGGACAAGCGGTGTTGCATGGCCGGCCAGAGCTGGCCCCGTGACATAAGGTCCCGATTGACAACACAAGGGGCATTACCCCAATGATCTAGCAGCCCCTACAAGTGGTGAAGCTCTAGCCGCACTTTCTCCATCTAACTCTAGATCTGAAAGGTAACATTGGAGGTCACATTAATTTTGTTATAAATTGAAAAACCAATTTCCATAGCTTCATGATTAAAACAAGCTTTATTTCTAGACTTCTAGATCTAAAATAAAATACAAGTGGGAAAAAACTGCCAAAATATGTTGTATCTTGTAGGTAGCAAGACTAAGTCCCCCAAAAGAGCCATTTTCCAAGTGAACATTTTAGCCTTAAATGGTTTAAAAAGAGAGTGAATCCATCTCCAAGTAGATTGAGCATGGGGACAAAACCAAAAAAGGTGCTTAATGGTTTTTGGGCGATGGCAAGCATGACAAGTGGGATTAAGGACCCCCATTTGCTTGAGCTAGTCTCCAACAGGGAGTCTGTAATACATAATGCACTAGAGAAAGTGAGCTTTTTTAGGCTCCAACAGAGCCCCCCAAATATTATTGAATCTCCTTAGCTAGACATGGTGAACAGAGTTAAGACTCCACCATCGGTTGAGTACCTCAGTATCGATATGCTGAGGAACAAGAAGATTATATCCCAACTTAGAGGCATAACGACAAAAAGGAGTGGCAGTAGGCCAATTCCAATCCTTCCACCATGGGGTGAGAGAGGACACTCCAATTTTGTGTAGATATTCATTAGGTATGACATTCTAAATTTCAAAAAGAGATTCTTTGTCCTCTTTGTTAAGCTAAAACCTATCTTTCACAATCTCTCAGGGTAACCAGTCCCGCGATATCTTACAAAAAAGATAGCCAATGTGCTGAATACCCTTTTTAAAAAGCCTAAGACTTTTTATCCAAGGGAAAAAGGCAAAGGGAACATTGTGAAAATTAAGAATAGGGGACCACTAAAGAGAATGAGAATTAATAGAGAGACCAGTCCTAAATCCATCTCCAACCTAGATCAGGTGAGATTTAAGTTTCTCCTAGGCCTCCCATATGCTCTGTATGACAAAAGAGCCAATGATTTTGACAGGCACAGGGGTGAGAAGGAGGGTATGCATGTCAAGCCCCTGCCATGCCTTTCTGCCAAGAGGAGATCCTTGAGCAATGCAATTTCTGATAAGGATCTTCCAGGGTTTCTCTCCTTCCAATCCTCGAATAATCCACTTGATACTGAGAGCAATGACCTAGAGCTTAATCTCAATAAGGCTCAGGGCACCTGCTTCCTTAGGCCTACAATAAATGGCCCAAGACACTTTATGAAACCCTTGATGGCCCTCAGAATTGGCCCATAGGAAGTCATGAAGAAGCTTTTCCAACTTACCATTGGAAGCGTTAGAAGGGGCCCAACAAGAAGAATAGTAAACATGTGTGGCAGCCAAGACCTTAGAGCAGATTTGAAATTTCCCAACCAGAGTAAGAGGCTTAGCAATCCAATAGGCAATTTTATTCAACCCTTTGTATGACATAAGACCAAAGATCAGCAAGGGAGGTTCGAAAAGCAAAAGGAATGCCAAGGAATTTAAATTGAACATCGGGGAGGATCCATTGCCATTGGTACCCCTCAAGCCAAGGGGGTTTAGGCTACGTTGTTTGGATACGGGTACAGGTATGATTTGGGTACGCGGGTACGTCATTTTTCAAAAACCTTGATTTGGATACGTCGTGGGTACGTCTATATATATATATATATATATATATATATATATAAATTTAAAAGAATTTTAAAATTAAAAATATTAAAAATAAAATTTAAATACTACCTAAAGATATAGTAAACTATAAATTTAAAATAAAATATAAATTATAATATTAAAAATGTAAAAACTAAATAGTATTTAGTTTAAATTTTTAATATTATTTAAATTTTTAATATTATATTATATTTTATTTTTAATAGTTATATTATATTAAATGAAAAATTTAAAATTAATTAATTTAATCCCGCTTTAAGGAGAAGGAAACATGGTTTCCCTCATCCTTTCAGTATTCCTTTCCCAACTCGAGTATCCGATTACGATCAAGCTTGTTGTTCCAAGTGCAACTCGTTAGATCGACCCAGCTCAGGCTCGAGTTGTGCAAATCGCACTGAAATGGCAACTCTGACAGCGTTCCGAAGGTCCACTCCCGGAACCATCCGCAAAAGCGTAAACCGAACTGGCAAAGGGCGGCTAGATCCAATAGTTTCGGAGAACAACTCCAGGAACAATCAGAAAAAGCCAAAATACATGTAATCAAGTCTGTTACTAGGTGGGTGAGTTGGGATTCGGGCATCGACAATCCTAACAATGGCCTCAGGGCAAAGCTCAAATCGATTAAGTTTTTAGCATAGTCACAAGGTTCGAAAATCCGAATGCATTCAAAAGGGCAAAAAAATGCGGAGTCCGGACTTCTTGAAAAAGTTCAAAAAAATTCGTAAAAATCCGGTTCAATGCAAAATATAAGTAAAAAAATTAAATTATTAATAGATTTTAATATTTTATTTAATAAAATAATTAATATTTGAATTATAAATTAAATTTTATAATATTTATTCAAATTATTTTTATATTTAAAAAAAATTAAATTTTATTATATTGAATTTTATTTTATTTAATAAAATAATTTTAATAACTATTAAACTACATTTAATATTTATATTTTATAATATATAAAATTTAAATAAAATAATTTAAAAAAAAAATGAAATCATTTTGTATTTTAATAAACATTAACCTAAAATTTTACACCACCTACCTCACCCTGCTCCGTCGATCGTCCTAGGCTCTAGCTGCTTTTTCGCGCGTTTTCTATTTATTTTTTTAGGTTTTCCGTGACAGTCGCCGGAAATTTTCGAGGACGCCCCGGAGGCGCCCGGAGTCGTCCCGGAGGCGCCCGCCGGCATGCTGGACATTTTCGGCACGTCGGCGGGCGTCCTCTTGCCGGAGGCGCCTCCGAACAGGGGGCGTCGGGCTGGGGGGCGTACCCCTGCAACACAGGGTTTAGGGGATAGAGATTGCCTATAACATTGGGTCTTTCTCCATTAGATGGAAGATCCTGAAGCCAAACAAAAAATATCAAGGCACTGCATGGCATCCCTGATCGACACTTCATCTTCTTGGAGAGTAAGAAAGGAGTCATCCACAAAGTGACCATTAACCAATTGACGATTTGAGGTAGGAAGAGAGATACCTTTAACTAGCCCCCTAGAAGTATAGTCAGCTAAAAGGTAATTAAAACCTTCTGCAACAAGCACATAAAGGGCAGGGGGATGCAGACAAACTTGTCTGATCGATCTGTGGAGCTCAAACCTGTGAGACTAGGCACCATTTATGGTGATGCACGCTCCAGCATCTTAAAAGTGCATGTTAATAGTGTGCACACAATTTGGTCCAAAGCCAAGAGCCTACAACATGGCGGTGATAAAGGGCCATTCTATGCGGTCATAGGCTTTCTATAAGACAATCTTGACAAAAAGAGCTTTATGATTGGAAGTTCTAGCACATTCCATGCCTTCCCAAACAACGATCACATTATCCAGAATATAACGATTTTGAATGAAACTAGTTTGTTCACTCCTCACAATGAGAGGAAGGATGTGTTTGATCCTAAGGGCTAAAGCTTTGTCAATGATCTTATAGGAAACATTCAAAAGATTAATAGGCCTCCAATTGGTCAGAATTTCTAGGTCTCCAGTGTTGGGAATGAACTTGACCCTGATTAATTAGAGTCCCCAAAGAATTGGTATGCATAGCTTCAAGGTAACGCTGATGAAGATCAAGGCCCACAGTGTCCCATAAGGAATGGTAAAACTTACACGAAAACCCATCAATTCCAAGAGCCTTGTTAGTAGCCATTTGTGAAACATAATCTTTAAGATCATTAAGACTAAGAAGTCAATCACAAGCGACTATCTGGGCCTCCGAAAGCTTAAAGGGCACAACTCCCAAACATTGGTTGAAAGCATCTTGTCTGGGAACAGTATCTGGTTGGGAGGTGAACACCTCTTGGTAGTGAGCCACGAATACCTGTAGCATCTCATATAATTTGATTAGGCGCCCAATTACACCTTTAATGATCTTAATCCTATCATTGACTTGTCGAGACTGAAGCAGGGCAAAAAATTCCTTGATCACTTTGTCACCCTACATTGTATAGTTTGCTTCTTCAAGCCCACAATTTAATGGATCAAATAATGTATCAAATAGTATAATGCTCCATTTCAGATATTAATGCAATTTTCTAGCATAATTCTGTTATTATGATTTTAAAATGCAACGGCTTTGTACCATTCATGCTGGTGTTGATTTTCGTTGCAACTTTTTTTCAATTTATTTTCAGAGGAAAGGGAAAAAACAAAAAATGGCCTTATAACTTTTTTAAAACAAGAAGCGTTGTCTGTTCTGAAGAAGTTTGAATGTGTTGACAACTAAAATCATTAGACAAAATAAACAAAAATTGTAGCCAACTCATATGTATTAGAATTAGTTGTGAAATACAATTAGGAGGTGTGTTTGCCGTCCAACCAATATACAGTTGACAGTTGATAGACTTTTTGGGGCAATGATTCTTAATACACACAACACAACGCGGACTCCGAGTTTGGCTTCTCTGAGAGGCCGAAACACATATGATGTCTCTTCTTAGTGCTCTGTTATGAAATTCAGAAGTGCGCTCAGAGACATGTTTGCACAGTTCATGAGCCTGATCCACTATCATGACCTCTGTTACTAGCCTTGATGACCCCTCATTACTTTCCTCTTCTCCAGAGGCCTCTGCAGTTAATCTTCCGTGTGTGGATTGTTGCTTTTCCCGATCGCTGCTTTCCGAGCTGTAATTGCAATCTGCCTCTACCAAGGAGGAACAGTTGTTAATTGGCAGAGGAGTGCATGACAACAGGGACATGGATCTCACAACCATCCACTGGCCACTAGGGGGACTTGCACACCAATCGGGCCTCTCAACCCCTCCAGCCAATGCCGCCAGTCTGTCCCTCGATAAAGTCCTCTTAATTGATTCCTCTCCCTCACCTGCATCAGCTTTCCCACAAGTCCTGGACAAAATTGGTACAATACCAGACAAACTTAAAGAAGAGGAATCCCAATCAGGCCTCGCACAATCCAAAGTACTGGTTGGAGATCCAGGAGCCCTTTTCACCTCCGTAGCAGGGCAGCAGTTGTTCTCATTGAGGAAAGGATGGTCCAACAGCTGTTCAGCGGTCCACCTCTTCCTGGGGTCTCTCCGGAAGCATTTCTCTAGAAAATCCCGACCTTGAGGCGAGAGACACATGGGCAAGTTTGGCAGTTCGTCTGTACAACCGATGCGGTACATGACTGCCAGGGGATTAGAAACGTTGCCCCAAGGCCGCCTGCCGGTGGCCATCTCCACCACAGTGCAGCCCAGAGACCAAATATCGGAAGCCGGCCCCTGTTCCACCTGGTTGACTACTTCAGGAGCCATCCACAGTTGCGTACCCCTTAAATGTTGATTACCGAATCCCTTGTCCTCTGTGTTTGTAGCAGATCCAAAGTCGCCAAGCTTGACCACGCCAGCGATTCCCACAAGCACATTGCTGCCCTTGATGTCGCAATGCACAATCCCCTGCCTGTGGAGGTAATCTAATCCACGGAGGATGCCACCAGTGTAGGCCCTGATCACCGATTCGTCCAACTGTCCCCCAAACTTACTCAGCAGACCTGCCACGCTGCCACCAGGCATGTACTCCATCATCAAATTACACGTATCCACGCCATTCTCTATGCTACACTCCTTTCCCAAACATCGCACAATGTAGGGAGAATCTAAGGCCCTCAGAATGCTGTATTCGTTTTCTAAATAAGAAATAGAATTGGCTGCCATGGACTTCACTGCGAAGAGCTCGCCGTTAGACTTATCGATGGCAAGGCTCACAGTCCCGAACGCTCCAGCTCCAACAATGGCGCCCCTCACCCATTCCGTTGGGCAGCCTGCCTCGCTTTTGATTTCCATGTCCAATTTTATCTTTTGCATTCTCCAAAAGGTCTGATGGGCAGAGCAAGGCAGTTGGGAGTTGCTTATATAAGCAAGTTGCAACGGTGCATTTTAAATTACCACGTGCGCATTTGCAAAGACATGAATCACGCTAAAATTGAAATGACGACGCAAACCGAGGCTTGGAGTGTGATATTATTGAATCCTCTGAATGTAAGTATTTTTTAAGGGTGTAGTGATTTTAGAAATATCTATGACTAAGACATAATCAGACATTGGAGTGAAGGATGTTATATTACATAGCAAAGAAATGAGCTAGTTGTGTGGAGGTTTTTCGAAACAAGCTATGCAAGTGATAAACTAATATAGAGGAGAGATGTGCTATGCAAACATTACACATACAAAGATAAATACAAACACACATATACATGATTTCACCTAAGAAAACTCTTTCGGGTAAATAATTCCACACACTAACCATGTTGATTATTTATGCAAGAGCATCCTAGGCAAATTAGCAATATTGCATCACCCAAAAGTAGATTCGAGTCTCCTGGGAGAATAAGCCAACTTTGTTGGCACGCAATTGCATGACGTAAAAGTTTGAAGCTCTCTGGACCGTGCGAGAGTCCACTTATGTAGAAGGAAAGGTGGTCAAGAGTTATACAGAAGTTTGAAAAATAAAGGGGGTTACAAGTTTTGGAGCAAACCTGCGCACAAAAATTGAAGAACTAGGGACCAAAGAATAATGCACATAAGGAGTTACAGATTAGCATGTGAAAGTGAAGAGGCATTGAGAAGCACATGAGCAATACAAAGGGTAAATAAAAGTAAGCATAGACAGAACTCGAGGAAGTTAGATCGAATAGTATATCCAACCACATAGACCAATACTTAGATGTTTGAGCTAGTCTAAGATAGTTGTGTGATTACATGACTCCTCAAAGGATCGACCTGGAAAAATTTATTGTGTGTCAATTTATTCTTCCAATTGTCAAAAACACATGGATCAAGATTCGGAAAAGGATAGGCTACATCTAAAGTAGGTTTGTTGGAAAAAACTATCCCTTCCTTAATAGATGTGATAGTAATGGCTATAAAAGGAGGAGTCCAACCAACAAAGAAGGTTTTTGATGTAGTTGGTGAAGGTTTTTGGAGGTTATTGATGTGGTAGGTTGTTGTTGGATGGTTGAGCTCTTGAGGCAATGAAGAAACATTAAAAGGCTAAAGACCTTATAAGGAAGGGCCGAGAATAGAAAGTCCAATTTTTTTTGTCAAAATGCAAAATTAAATTGATGGAGAGAGAGTTGATGGCTCTAAATAAGGCCTACATCCTTAGTGTAATTAGAGCCATTAGAATTCCATGATGTAAGGGAACCGAGGTCCCATATGTAAAGCTGAGGAGCTACAAATGCATTGTAATTTCCATCATGATAATGAAAAATTGTTTGTTGATTCATTGTGTAACTATGAAGGCTACATGGTGACCTGCATAGACATGGTATTAGAGCAAGGTCATGAACCTTGAGGAGATACAAGGAGAGAAGAACTTGCAAGTGGAGAGTTGTGAAAAGTTAGCAGATCAACAACTGTGAGGCAACTAGCAAAGTGTTATTCTCCACCATGAGAAGGTGGGTAGAGAACAAAAGATGAACAGACAGTTGTTGAGAGAGAAGGCCTAGTAGACCATAAAATAGGAGGAAACCAACAAGCAAAGTGTTGAGGAAGAAAGAATAGAAGACTATTGATTATGAGGAAACTAATGGAATGTTATGGAGGATAAGCAATTATTACACCAAATGGATAAAAGGACATCAACTAATCACCAAAAAAGTGGCATTTGATGAGTTAAGGTGCAGATAGAACTCTGATAGGAGGAATTCTAGTGTGAACAAGGAATTAGCACCAATTAATCACCAAACATGAGGCAATCAAGTGTAATAAAAGAGGAGCATTGATTGATCATCAAAAGTAAAGTAGTCGAACGCATATTGAGGTTAGAGTGAGGGAAAAATAACTGATAAGAGTAAACCAAACACAAATAGAGAAGCATTGATATGAGGTAGTCGAGCGTAGAGGAAAAGTGAGAGCGTGGGTAGAATCACCAATCTGAGGCAGAGATAACACATACAAGATTTTATAAGGGGTGCCAACAATTTTTTGAACATTAAGCAGTCAGGGGGCATATGTATATTCTTATCAACTCATTGGGTAGAAGGTGCTATTGGTAGTAGACTTCAAAGTGTAAAACTACATAGTAGGTATAAGTGACATGTGTGTGATAGATAACATTTTGTGTAATGTATAAAATTTTATATATATGTTGGTTTATGATTATATATCAAACGTTTGAAAGAAGATGAAAAGACTCCTTGAGAATATAAATGAAAGGCTAGGAATATGAAGTGACATAGCCTTATTGAATTTTTATAAATATTGTACAGTTATAAAGGAAAAGAATTCCAATCATGGGATAATAATATTAATATTTGTTGATGGTTCTGTTGAGTGTCATTTGCATTGTTTTGTGTGCATTTATTCTATGTTATATTTAAATCTTCTTGTTAATATAAAAATAATGGATGTTTTTTAGGTATTAAATTATGTTTCACTGAACATTCACTATGTATGAATAAAATGAATGAACCAACTTGACATATCCCCGTTTGATTTTTATCAATCTATAACTTAATTTGCACAAACAAACTTTAGCATGTTTTGATGGAAAGTTATAGGAACGTTTACTAACAATGGTGTAGTGAGCATGGAACTTGAAACTTGCTGAAATGGTTACCAGGGCAAAGAGATCTAGAAAGCTATCTAGATGAAAGAATTCAAAATTTTGATTTAGAATAAACTAGGTGAATTAGAATTTCTAAGAAACAAATTATAAATGGGCACATTCATGGTAAAATCTACAAGATTTTAATGTTTGAGTTTCCTAAACTATTAGTTGCCTAGTTATTAAGAATTGAATATTATTGCTTTAGGTCCAAAGAAATAAAGCAATTTGTCTGGACTGCAAAAAATTTTAAAAAAAAGAAACCTAGACATTGATTGGACATGTGCAATAGATTATTGGCTAAAAATAAAATTAACGAATACATCATTGAGTTCATAGTGCAAGGATAAATTTAATTTTAATCTACACAATATTTATTTGTGAGAGGCATCCAAGGAAAATTCTTGCACCCACTACCTATACTTTTGAAGATATTGGTTGTGGAGAAGACCATGGTGCCAATCCCAGTCGATATGGAGTAGTCATCAAGGGAGTTATCAGGATGTAAAATAAAAGGAGGTGAATGATTATGAATTAAGCAAAGGGACTTGAACCTGAACCCATAAGTTGGAAGATGCAGGAAAAAAAAAAAAGATGATTATGCGCTTTGAGAGAGATTTTTGAAAATAAAAATGATGGAATAAATAGAATAACCTTCATGTATCTATAAGTGGGAGTAGATTAAAGACATTGAATACTACAAGAGTATATATACCTCCAAGAGAAGATATAGATTATAGGGAGGGGAAAATCAAAGTACTCAAAGGAATTGAAGGCACCAAAGAGATTGAAGGCAACATACAAGATTGGGAAAGTGATTTGGAGAGAGTAAAATAAAGATAACGAAGATAATGCAGAGAGGTTGAAGAGAAGTAACTAGAGTATCCAGATGGTACTTTTAGGAAGTGGTTATACGGGGGTATTGTTTGGATATGAATACGGAAGATCTCTTGAAGAAGTTTTGTTAAATCATATAATTAAGTCAATTTCAAGTTCAAGTTCAAGTGAGGGAGATACCTTAGACAAGGATCATTCATTCCAAGGGGATGCATCCCTCATGCCTAATTTATTAACTAGAATAAGAAGTTTATAAGTTAAGAGTCATACTAAGTGGTTTGATGATCTCACAGTTAAATTTGGAAAACGAAGTGTAGAAACTCAGAAATTGGTGGAAAAGAAGAATATTGGTACTCTAAAGACAACTACAATGAAACCTAAAAAACCAATAAAGTTCAATCAAAATAAGTTAGTTGTTTCAAGTATGTTCACAAGAAACATGGCTCTCAATCTAATAATTTTTATAACCCAAACTCTTAATGATGGTTCTACTGACCTCGAACAATATTTGTTGACTTGCAAAATGAAATGGTAGCCTAAAGGTGTCACCATTGATGATGCAAAGAAGTGCGAGATAGTAGGAACCTTGACAGGCAGCTCTATAATTGATATACAAAAATAGTACAACCATAATGGCCTTAAAATATGTCAAGAATAAAATGATTGGGGAGTTCAATACGCAAAAATAAGCCAGTGAAACCATTTAGGACTTGAAGGAGATTTGCCAAAAATAATGAAAATCAATTTGGAATTATGATCACAGATTCTCAAATGTTATAAACCGAGTGAATTTATAGTTTCAGGACACAGACAAAGTTGCTTGGATTGCGGAAGGCCTATAACCTAGAATCTAGTTTTCTATCATACAAACATAGTTCTTCTGTAAGGTTGATGCTCGATCAACTGCGATCCAGGTTGAGTAGATAGAAGACTATGGATAAGTTCATAGCTTACTAAAAAGATAGATGTAGTCTTATAAAAGATGGAGGAATTTAATAAAGTAACATGTACCCAAACTATCTATATGATGCACAAAGTGTGGTAAGGAGGGACATCACAATAATGATTATGCAAAAATCAAGATGAAGTTATGTGAAATCTTTCACATGGTGGGATATCCCACTATTAAGTGTCATCTTTTACAATAATACATTCAAAAACCACATAACATGTATTTTACTTTTGTAAATCACACAATCGTGATTAGAAGAACTATAGAGCACTTTAGGAGTTGAACGAAGACATCACCAAGAATGTCTTCAAAGTAGCTTTACAATAGGTTCCATCTTTGAAACTGAGAGTTCCAAGTACAGATGTGGAGATGACCCAATCTATATAGTTTACTCTTGGGTGTACACCATAATATCCTCAATATCAATTCAAGGTCTCATAGGATGAACATCAAAATTTCCTTAATAGCATGTTTTATGGACACCTCCATCCCATAGTACAAAAAAAACTTAGAGTTTTGTGTCTCCACCACAACAATCAAGATGGGCCCCAACTTATCCTAAGAGATAATATGGTGATATGAGGAAAAAAAATAAAAGTGTGAGGTTCTTTATAGATTCAAATATGATATCGAGGAGGCTATAGAGGAGGATACTATGGAGGTAACCAAAATCATAGACAAAATGACATACAAACTAGACAATCCCTTATTTAATACATGTATAGTGAATAAAATCATATTGCTTGAAATTATCTTTACAACCCACAAAGAGAGACCTATTATGTTTACTATAGATTTTCAAAGTATCACAATACAAAATATAGTCTAATCGTAGAGAAGTAGAGAAAGGAAAAACTAGTGCACAATGAGAATATGGTAAATGGGAAACCAAAAGACTCGATGTATCTCCAAGATGTGAATCGAAACTAATATCGAGACCAAGGATTTCTCCCTTTGGATATGCCACGTGAGCCTATAATAAAAAATGCTTGGTAGGAAAAGTTTCCAGATCTTGTCAAAGAGAAGATTTTTATGTCTGAAGTGGCACGGTTACAACAAAACATAAAAAATTAGAATGCTTCTGAAAAATATGTTGTAGTTGTAGATGCACAAATGTATGGGTAGATTGTTTGAATATTATGTGACAAAACTGGAGTATGATGCCTTGTTCGTACGCCGAACATCAAAAATGGTGTTAATGTCTACTTTATTTAATGTCATGACATATTGTATCCACGGACACGTAGATTAATTCATTTGTTTAATTTGGACGATACAAATTTAATGTAGGGATATAATTACTTTGAATTTGAGGAAAGTGTATGAGGGTTTGAATATTTCACTGTGGGATAAAAACTTGTCAAGATCAAAAAAATACACCAACCACTCATGTAAGATAAATCTTGATGTATCTTTATTAACGTTAATGATGCATAGTGAAGAGACAAAATATTTTGATTTATTTTCCATATAACTACATCGAGCCCTAATCTAATGTTGTTGTAGGTAAGTATGGCAACCCATTTTAAAAGCACGAGCTTAAAAATATTATTCAGTGATGGGTCATCATCTCATATAAATTATAAAATCCTTGATTTTACTTGTAGCCCTTAAATGATTGTTGATTTTACTTGTTTTAATGTTGAATATTTCTAAGGTTTATTATGTTGAATTGTAAAAATGATGTTAATGGCCTTAAAGTTGATGTTTTAAATTAAATTTAATATTTATATAAAGGAATGTAATGATGAATATTATTAAGACTTTTAAGAATTTGATAGAGTTGTATTTGCATTAAGTAAGGTGTTATAAGCTTATATGTGATTGAGTCATATGGTAGTTATATATTTTAAACTTATTGAAAATTTTATATATGGAATGATAACTTAAATTAAGTTGTATAGTATAAGAGATAAGAAATGTAGATATTGAAAATAATGATTAGAATTAACATACACATACACATTATTAATGATATTTCTTTCTATATATAATTAGATTTATTATGCATGTTGCATTATAAATGATATTTCTTTGTATATATAATTAGATTTTTTATGATACAGATTTTATGTTGCATTGTGAACATATATGTAAAGAAATTGTTGTAGTAATATTATTGAATTTAAAAAAAAAATCGTAATTATCTTTTGCATTGAATTAACTTAATATGGAACATTGAATATATTATGATAATAATTAGAGAATGCATATCCAAATAAAATGGATTTCTCTCTTAGAAATGATGTCATAAAGTAACTTCAAGAACCCTTTCATAATATTACATATGATTCAAATCTAACATTGAATCGATGATACTTTTATCTGATTAATCATACTTTGATTCTTTAAAAAAATAAAGAGATATGTGAGAGTCAATAAGGATATTGCCTTTTGGTTTGCTTTCCAAATAAAATGAATAAAAGTTGGTTCCTAACAAAACCTGGTTTGAACTTAAGGTTGTGGAAAATAAATAATCAAATAAATATTTGAAAAGATCTTCTCATTAAATAATTAAAATGATGACTTTACATTATTAGAAAAAAAAACTAAAATGATGACTTTACATTATTAGAAAAAAAAAACTAAGTGATGAATACCAAATGGAAACCTTAGATCGAAAAACATAATAAAAATGTTAAAGGATCGCTGAATATGGATCATTAAATGGGTGATGATGAAAATAAAATAATTGAACAAGGCTTAATGGAAGCTTGAAGTTTTGTTGAGAATGGAACCTTAGGGGTATTAATGTAGCCTTGTCCTTTTTCATAGGGTAATTAAGTTGTGAAAGAAAATTAGCAACGATAAAAAAAAATTAGTAAGGGAAAGGGTGTATGATATTATGGAATCTACGTAGGATTTAATGATGTCATTCACTAAAATCTCTAATTAGATAAAATTTTAGTTCTATTATACTTATTAGAATTGGTGGGTTTGAATTGAGTTATATTTATAATTAAAAGAATTAGAATATAATCATAATAAATTAAAATGTCAATTGATTATAATGAGGATGTTTGTGTTAAATTAAAAATTAGAATTGATGATATGATTGGCCATCTTAATTATAAATAAAAGACTATAAATTTAGTCGATATAAAGACATTATATGACAAATTTTAAGAATATGATCGTGTGAAACTAAGTTAATGTGTTGAGAACATAAACTTAACTAATATGCACATTAAGGACAAGAAGATTAACTTGTGTATCAAGCAGTAAAGACATTATTAGTTGGGGAAAACAAATTAGAGTTCCATTCAAAACCAAAAAAAAAAAAAGTAAATTGGAGGTCCATTATTTAAGGTCTCTACAATAAAGTTTGGTGTCACCAACAATATTATATGGTTGTGATATTAGAGACTTAGATTTAATAGTACCAATTGAGATTCAGTTGATAGTGTTCTTATTTCCATGTTATTTAAAAGAAATTGTGATAAAAATGGTTGAATCCACATGAAATTATATTCACTAATTATGGCATTCAACAAAAATATAGTAAACACTCTCATGCATACAATTATGAAATGTGCTAATATTAATAATTGAATATTTAAAATTTGACAAAAACGTTGATCTATAAACACATAATTTATGATTTACTTGTGCACTATTGAATGATAAAATAATGGAAAATAAGTCCAAACAACAAGACCAAAAAAACCCATAACTTATTTTACGAAAAAAGAACTTTCAAAAATGGGTTAGAATCTACCACCTGATAATATTGACCTAGTTAAAATCAACCGACCACTTTCAAAACCTAAATTTTCAAGGGTTACTTTAGTAGAGGCAGATGATTGTAAATCCTGATTTATTTTACAAAATTTACAATAAAAATTGTCTAATTTGATTCTTCTTTGTCTTTGACCAAATTTGTTACAATGTCATAAGAGGAATAAAATGTGCAAGTTAGTTGGTCCAAGAAACCTATTAGGACTTGTAGCTACATTTCCTGCATGATTCAAATCAGGAATCGATATAGTTCTAGTATTTTCTAAGTGAATCCCACCCTAAATGAGAGAAAGGATTTCCCTCCTCTCGCTACATAATCAAATGAAATTGTATGCTTTCATTTGTCTTTCACTTGGAACAAGATGTTGGCACAAGATGGATGAGGGAAGAATTAAATGAAACATATAGATTCCTTGATAAGATATGCAAGCCTTTGGATAAGTCTTTATAAATGAGCATGCAAGACTTGGCTTATAAGGGATCCAGATGATAACATTGAATAATAAAATGGCTAAGGGTCTCTTTGTATATATAAACTTCACAAGGGAACATTTACACATGAGCCGGCCATAGAAGATGGTAAGACGTGAAAATCAAAGCACAATAGACACAAAATTCAAAGGGAAAACATGATGGGTTGAATAAGACCTAGGAAAAGACTCTGAAGCAATATTTTGGATATCTTGGGAATATTTGAGGTTGTACAAAGGCAAATGAATGGCCAGTCTATAGGATTTTAGATATTTTGAATAGAATGGAGATATATTATTGATCGAATGTGAATATAAAGTCAATACATAAATAAAAACTAAGTCAAGAGATGACAATGCATGTCCCAACATAATTGGAAACTGTATTGAAAAATACCAAATTA
The DNA here is from genome assembly GCA_037957365.1 of Torreya grandis. Lineage (NCBI taxonomy): Eukaryota > Viridiplantae > Streptophyta > Pinopsida > Cupressales > Taxaceae > Torreya > Torreya grandis. Next base: position 3,560,979 of record JARHVA010001045.1, on the reverse strand, counting down.
ACGCACATGGAAAAAGTGTGATAAAACATGAAAAATATGCAATTTAAAAGTTCTTCTAAAAAATAAGGTATTTACATATACATGATGGAATAGAGAGTTGTTATTGTTTGGAGTCATAGGAGAGTTGTTTGTAGATGAACAAGAGTGGGGATTTGGAAAGGAATTGGAGTTAGATATGCATAGAGGACACATGAAATGTGAATTATCATTTGAATCACTTAACAAATCTATTTTAAAAATGTTATTAACATTTATGAATTTGTATAATCATAAATTTATGTTTCAATATGAATTCATTTATTTAGACGTCCTATGTGGCATAGGGGTTGAACTAGAATGAGGAGTTTACCAAGAACTTACCATAGCCTGAATGTTTAGGAATTTTTTGGTAAGCATTGGGGTCTTTATGAGAATAAGTCAATATCCATTATTAATGTTTAGCTTCATCTCATGTTTGCACTTCACCTTAACAATTACTCGAGTCTTCAAAATAAAGTTTTTCCTCAAAGCACTTGGATAGAGGGTGTAAGAAAATCAAGCATTAGATAATATCAAGTACCAATGGTGGTTTTTGCATCTTAAAGGAAAAATTTCAAACATATTAACAATGAAAAAAAGGACTTATTAAGGTTCGAATGTAGTACATATGAAAATGTTGAATAACATCAAGTATCAAGATTTCATCCACCCCTCCAAAAATGAGTGGACTTAAAATGAAATACATATTTATTTTTATCTAATTGAACAATGTATTATGACAAAAAATGTAATGAAATTATTGAGATGGAAATATGTACATGAAAAATATGGGGTTTCTACAATTAACTACACCCACTTTACTCTCAATTTCATGCATGAAGAATCTAATTCACCCTAAATTTATTGTAGTAATAGTCCACTTCACCCTTAATCAACATTAAATACCAAATTTAGTGAATATCCAATTCACTATAGATACTCAACAAAATGATAACCTAGTTTGCTCAAAATTGTGCCTTCTTTCTCAATTCGATACAATAATGTCCTCTTTCTCAATTTATTGTAAATACTTAACAAAATGATGTCCTAGTTTTCTAAATAACACTTTTTCTATCCCAAACACAGTAATCTAGTATTGCATTCAACTTAATATGTGATTTTAGTAAAGATGACCTTAAGTTAGAGACTAAATCGACATTAGAGATGATAATAAAGTTACCTTTAGGGATTGTTGACGTAAAATATTTAACTTGGTTACATATAATTATGTGATTTGAGACGACTCTAGTTAGAGCTAATGTAGCTCATAAAATGTTATTATATATTGTTACTCGATTGGTATGTGCATTCATAAAATTTAAAAATAGTGCATTCATTCACACACACATTACATAATACACATCTCTTTTCTGACTCTAACTCTCTCTCTTTATATATATATATGAGAAACATTATTACACTTTGTAGATCTCTTTATGATATACCTCTGCACTTTCTACTTTTATTCTTTGTTATCACTTCTATTCTATACTATCACATATATCATCTATTACTTCTATGTTCTTATCTATATCCTTTATATCTTATCTTATTGCAACAGTAAGGTATAAATACCGATTATATACCTTTTACAATCAAATGGTCTTGGATTTTTAAGAGATGTCTTTTCTTCACATAAAGTGTCTTCTATTACCATAAATTACCAGACTTTGTTGTGTTTCTTAAGTTAGTATAAGCCTTTATTTCATCATCTTAGAGATATAATTTGCTACTATGGTAAAGTTTGAGTCTCGACAGCAATTTATTATAAATTTATAGTCTACTGAAAAATCCGGTCAATAGGAATAATCCAACATCAACCCTTAATGACGACACTAAAGTCACACTTAATGACACCCCAACATCACCATTAAGAACACTCTAATGCAATCACTCAAAAACACCCTAATGTCAGTACCAAAGACACTTAAAAATCACTAGTAATTAAATACCAATGTCACTTTATACTTTTACATGTTAAAGTAAGTTTTCATAGATACCCTAACATTACCCTCTAAAGGTGCCACCAAACCGCAACTTTAAACTTGCATTTAATGTTCTAAATTTAAAAAAAAACAAAAAACTTAAGCGACTTTAAATGGTCAAAATTTCTTAGTGACATGAAGAATATCAAATTTTATCAACCACATTTGGATCTTCATTGCTTATTGTATTTACCTATTAAGAAACACCTCATAAGTCATCTTAAACTCCCACACATATCTCTTCCTTATCATTCGTTGAATGCACTAGCTTTGACAAGATTTGTCATATCATCACTTTGTTTAATAAAATTTTGAATATTTTTTCAAAACAAAAGTTACGGTGTGGCTTAAGTCCCTACTCATTGAGATGAAGGTAAATTTTTATTATTGATAAGCAGGGAGATGGTTTGTATATAGTATTTTTACTTAATAAAATATAAAATTGTTTTAAATAATAAAATTATTTGATTTAATTAGATTGATGAAAATTAAATCAAATAAAGTTTCGTAAGCTATACTCCTTAAAATTTTAAATATGTATCAAAAGTTTTTAAAAACATATTTCTTAGATTGTATATGCAAAATGTCATTGTAGACTTAAATGGAAAAACCATTATTAAATTTGTCTTCAATATACTAATATAGTTCACAGTGAAAAAGTAAGCATAAAATAAAACACGCACATATATATACTTGTTATAATTATTTTCAGTTTTTTTTATGGTCTATTCAAAATTTTATTTTACATTATTACTTTACAGTCAAAAATCATAAATATGATTATGAAATTTAACCTCTAGAAGATAAAATTAACATTTCTAAGATACAATTTGAGTGCAATAATTGTTTATCAATATTAAATTGACTTGTAAAGTATGCATCATTGATCGTAACAACTAGATTTGACGATCAACTTTACATGTCATGTAAATTGTTAATGATGGATATTCGTTCAATATTGCATGCAACTTTAATTCCATGTGGGTAAGAAAGTAAAAAATGAGAGTGGTAATTTCGTAAAGTAAGTAATTGTTAAGTGAAGGATAAGAAGGAGATGCTCTTTTTCTTTTCTTTTTATCTTGTCTAGTTCATTCGTTAAAATATTTGATTATTTTCCATGTCAAATTTAAAGGCCATTCATTGAGCAATATAAAGCCGTTAAATATATATATACATTTGATGGTTCTCTTTTTGCAAGTGGAGATAAATGTTTTCAGCATTGATTCATTTAAAAGTTTTTAGTACGAATCATATTTCTGTTATTTTAATTTAAATAATGATCTTACGACCATTAAATTTAACACTTAATTCGTTAAATCTATACAAATATAATATTAACTTAAAAATTAAAAACACAATTTTACAACTCTTAAACCAATATCTTTATTCATTATAATTCATTTGTTCAAAATTTTGTGTTTATATTTTATGAAAACGACAGCTATTTACTACATTTATTTTCATTTCAACATTTTGTAGCCAACCATCACTAAGACAAATTAATATCTCCAAACTGTTATCAAACATTGCAAAACCGATTTAATTTTTAAGGTGCACAAATTTGAAAATAGAAAAAACATGAGGTGAGATTGGTGCCCTTTCTTTGTCTTGCAAACATCGCTTCACCAAGCATTTATTTTGAAGATGCCTCAATATCTTATTGACATCATCACTTTAACGGAGACAGGTGTGAGATTGGTTTGCTTTAGGTGGGAATGGACAAGTGCAAGTATCAGTATGTGTCAGCACTAGGGAGGTACACTTATATCACCTATTCACAACCACCTCCCATTTGGAAATATGAGGTCTTATTTTTATATTGAGAAGATATATTTATAGAAGTATAGGATGAGATTTACAAATTTTCATAAAAATTATTTTTAAATAAAAAATAGATAAATTATTATTTTAAAGTTTGAGATTTTTTTGGTTTAATTATAAATATACTCTTATTAATATTATAAAGAGTTTGAGCACACTCTTCAATGACATTATTATATATTTAAATTTTACAATAACAAATTAAAATTATAGAAACATTTTATATTTATGTGTCTAGTTTATTATAAGATCTATGACAAATTTTATTATCTCTTTAAAAGACATCATGACTCTTTAAAAGATTTTATTTATGATGAGCATCAAAGATGTATAATTTTATTCATCGTAGAAATGATCCAACATAGAGTTGGCCTCATTAATATGATAATTATTGAAGAGTAATATAGTCAAAATATAATCGGTAGAGAAAGCAATTACATCATATAGTTTTTTTTCTTTTTAAATTGAAAAGTGCACTTTATTTTATAAAAAACTTACAGAATAAAATACAACTAGTCATACAAAAAAAATGGGTAGAAGAGTCACACCCCAAAAGCACACAGGGCTAAACAAGCCCCAGAAAAGCAACAGAAGCATCTAGAAGGCCAGACTGGTCAGAAAGTCTAACACGTGCCCAATAGCAACTAAAAAAAGATAATACACAACCAAAAAACCATATCCTTAAGTAGTAGTAGCGAACATGGTAGCAGGGGGCAGAGGCGACGGAGGGTCCTGAGGCTTCCCTCCCCATCCCCTATTTGTTGGGGGGTCCTCATCCAAGGTAAGAGGTTCCCACCCATCACTCTGTTGCTCTTGAGTTTGATGACGTTGTTCAGGATTCCACTGAGGTGGAGAAATGGCAAGCACCGGGGATGAAAACTCGCCCTGCTAGAGAGCCGCCTAGCCTCCTCGACTACCATTGTCATGATGAGACGACCCATGCTGAGGAGATGGCCAGCGAGAGTGGGGAGAGGAACTCCTTTGACTCCGAAACCTACGGCTACAGGACCACAAACACCAAACTGCACCACTACATCCACATCCCCGAGAAAGAGTGTGATCGGGTGGCTCCCGATTGACAGCACAAGGGGCATTACCCCAATGATCTAACAATTCCTACAAGTGGTGAAGCTCTAGCTACACTTTCTCTGTCTAACTCTGGATTTGAAGGGTAACATTGGAGATCATATTAATTTTGTTAAAAAATGAAAAACCAATTTTCGTAGCTTCATGATTAAAACAAGCTTTATTTCTAGACTTCCAGATCTAAAATAAAATATCAATGCAAAAAAAACTACCAAAATTTGTTGTATTTGGTAGGTAACAACGTTGAGTCCCCCAAAAGAGCCATTTTCCAAGTGAACATTTCATGTCTGAATGGTTTAAAAAGAGAGTGAATCCATCTCCAAGCAGATTGAGAATGGGGAGAAAACCAAAAAAGGTGCTTAATGGTTTCTAGGCAATGGCAAACATGACAAGTGGGAATGAGGACCCCCATCTACTTGAGCCGGTCTCCAACAGGGAGTCCATGATACATAATGCACCAAAGAAAGTGAGCTTTTCAGGGTCTAACAGAGCCCCACAAATATTATTGAATCTCCTCAGCCAGACATGGTGAAGAGAGTTAAGACTCCATCGTCGGTTGAGTACCTCAATATCGATATGCTAGGGAGCAAGAAGATTATATCCCAACTTTGGGGCATAACAACAAAAAGGAGTGGTAGTAGGCAAAATCCAATCCTTCCGCCATGGGGTGAGAGAGGACACTCCAATTTTGTGAAGATACTCATTAGGTATGGCATTTTGAATTTCAAAAAGAGATTCTTAGTCAGGTAAAAGGTAATTAAAACCATTTGCAGCAAGCACATAAAGGGTAGGGCAAGCAGACAACCTTGTTTGATCGATCTTTGGAGCTCAATCCTGTGAGATTGGGCACCATTTATGGTGATGCATTCTCCAACATCTTGAAAGAGCATGTTAATAGTGTGCACAAAATTTGGTCCAAAGCCAAGAGCCTGCAACATGGCCGTGAGAAAGGGCCATTTTATGCGGTCATAGGCTTTCTCAAAGTCAATCTTGATAAAAAGAGCTTTATGATTGGAAGTTCTAGTCCATTCCATGCATTCCCAAACAACTATCACATTATCCAGAATATAATGATTGAATGAAACCAGTTTGTTCACTCCTCACAATGAGAGGAAGGATGTGTTTGATCCTAAGGGCTAAAGCTTTGGCAATGATCTTGTAGGATACATTCAAATGAGTAATAGGCCTCCAATTGGTTAGAATTTATATGTCTCCAGCATTGGGAATGACCTTGATATTGCCCTGATTAATTAGAGTCCCCAAAGAATTGGTATGCATAGCTTCAAGGTAACCCTGATGAAGATCAGGGCCCACAGTGTTCCATAAGGAATGGTAAAACTCACATGGAAACCCATCAATTCTAGGAGCCTTGTCAGTGGCTATCTGTGAAACAACGTCCTTAAGATCATTAAGACTAAGAAGTCAATCACAAGCGACTCTCTAGGCCTCCGAAAGCTTATAGGGCACAACTCCCAAACATTGGTTGAAAGCATCTTGTTTGGCAGCAATATTTGGTTGGGAGGTGAAGACCTCTTAGTAGTGAGCCACAAATCCCAGTAGCAATATTTGATTAGGTGCCCAGCTGCACCTTTAATGGCCTTAATCCTATCATCTACCTGTCGAGACCAAAACAGCGCAAAGATTTCCTTAATCACTTTGTCACCCTACATTGTATAATTTAATTCTTCAACCCCACAATTTAATGGATCAAATAATGTATCAAATAATATAATGCTCCATTTCTGATATTGATGCAATTTTCTAGCATAATCCTGTTATTATGATTTTAAAATGCAACGGCTTTGTACCATTCATGCTGGTGTTGGTTTTCGTTGCAACTTTTTGTCAATTTATTTTCAGAGGAAAGGGAAAAAACAAAAAATGGCCATGTAACTTTGTAAAAACATTCAAGAAAAAAAGAAAAAAAAAAGGGATTTAAAACGAAGCGTTGTCTGTTCTGAAGTTGGAATGTGTTGAGAACTAAAATCATTAGACAAAATAAACAAAAATTGTAGCCAACTCATATGTATTAGAATTAATTGTGAAATACAATTAGGAGGTGTGTTTGCTGTCCAACCAATATACAGTTGACAGTTGATAGACTTTTTGGGGCAATGATTCTTAATACACACCACACAACACGGACTCCGAGTTTGGCTTCTCTGAGAGGCCGAAACACATATGATGTCTCTTCTTAGTGCTCTGTTATGAAATTCAGCACTGCTCTCAGAGACACGTTTGCACAGTTCATGAGCCTGATCCACTATCATGACCTCTGTTAGTAGCCTTGATGGCCCCTCATTACTTTCCTCTTCTCCAGAGGTCTCTGCAGTTGATCTTTCGTGTGTGAATTGTTGCTTTTCCCGATCGCTGCTTTCCGAGCTGTAATTGCAATCTGCCTCCACCAAGGAGGAACAGTTGTTAATTGGCAGAGGAGTACATGACAACGGGGACATGGATCTCACAACCACCCACTGGCCACTAGGGGGACTCGCATACCAATCGGGCCTCTCAACCCCTCCAGCCAATGCCGCCAGTCTGTCCCTCGATGAAGGCCTCTTAATTGATTCCTCTCCCTCACCTGCATCAGCTTTCCCACAAGGCCTGGACAAAATTGGTACAATACCAGACAAACTTAAAGAAGAGGAATCCCAATCAGGCCTCGCACAATCCAAAGTACTGGTAGGAGATCCAGGAGCCCTTTTCACCTCCGTAGCAGGGCAGCAGTTGGTCTCGTTGAGGAAAGGATGGTCCAACAGCTGTTCAGCGGTCCACCTCTTCTTGGGGTCTCTCCGGAAGCATTTCTCTAGAAAATCCCGACCTTGAGGCGAGAGACACATGGGCAAGTTTGGCAGTTCGTCTGTACAACCGATGCGGTACATGAATGCCAGGGGATTAGAAACGTTGCCCCAAGGCGGCCTGCCGGTGGCCATCTCCACCACAGTGCAGCCCAGAGACCAAATATCGGAAGCCGGCCCCTGTTCCACCTGGTTGACTACTTCAGGAGCCATCCACAGTTGCGTACCCCTTAAATGTTGATGACTGAATCCCTTGTGCTCTGTGTTTTTAGCAGACCCAAAGTCGCCAAGCTTGACCACGCCAGCGATTCCCACAAGCACATTGCTGCCCTTGATGTCGCAATGCACAATCCCCTGCCTGTGGAGGTAATCTAATCCACGGAGGATGCCACCAGTGTAGGCCCTGATCACCGATTCGTCCAACTGTCCCCCAAACTTACTCAGCAGACCTGCCACGCTGCCACCAGGCATGTACTCCATCATCAAATTACACGTATCCACGCCATTCTCGATGCTATACTCCTTTCCCAAACATCGCACAATGTAGGGAGAATCTAAGGCCCTCAGAATGCTGTATTCGTTTTCTAAATAAGAAATAGAATTGCCTGCCATGGACTTCACTGCGAAGAGCTCGCCGTTAGACTTGTTGATGGCAAGGCTCACAGTCCCGAACGCTCCAGCTCCAACAATGGCGCCCCTTACCCATTCTGTAGGGGGGATGTCGATGCTTCAGTCTCCCCGACAACATTCAAGCGATTGATGAGCTTTCTTTGTCTAGTGATTTGAGTGAATGCAAGTCAGCAAGCTAACAAAGTGTCTAAGAGCGATTCAATGAGAAGCAAACCCTGTGTCAGTTCCAAGTTTGTGTGAACCGTTGACTCAGCTAGTGTCAGTTCTGTGTGTGAACCGTGGGCACGATCCGTGCTAGTTCTGTGCGGGTGTTTGTGAGCAGTTCTTGGTCTCCGATTTCGTGAAGCAAAGACTAGGTTGTCTTGGGCAGAGAGTGATCAGACCCGGGCGGGGAATTGTTCATTGTAATCATACGAGTGGTTCCGAGCATTATCGGCTGAGCCCGACTCGGTGTGGTTGTTGTGTATGCGGCCAGTTGGCCCCGATTATTGTACATAGGACCGGATTGTCCTGAGATGTGAATAAAATACACGTTACTCCCAGCGTTCTTGCAATGTGTGAATGTCCATGTGTGTTGGGCCGATTTACTGGTCTTTGCAAGTGTATGTTTGTTTTCCGCTGCTAATCCGTTTATGAATGCAAGTTTGTTATCCACTGGGTTTGTGGTAAGCTTGTGCAGGTAAACACTGAAGGCGTAGTCCGTAGTCCATGTGAATCCCGCCGCAAAGGGGGAATCCCGACTGGTCAAGTGGTGCCGCACGTGGGTTCTAGGCTTCGGAAAGCTAGCCCCGTGACAGTTGGTATCAGAGCACACGGTTTGTGTTTTGAGGGATTGTGTTTGCCTGGAGTCAAACAGTCTTGTGTCCCTTCCCCTGTCGAGTCAGTCCAGCGTGGATCTGGTGTAACTGAGTCAGTATGGCAGGAGATCCGTTCAAGAAGATGAAGCTCAGCAAAATGGCCGGTTGGGGCCGTGGGCAACGTTCGAACAAAGGTGAAGGTGCAAGAGGTGGCCGTGGCCACGTTGGTAAGTTGATAGGGCCTGCAGATGGTGAAGGCCTTGTTGAGCAAGTTAATGCCTAGTTCCAGTTGATTAGGGACCAGGTGGGCACGAGATTTGACGAGCTCGAGGAGAGGGTGACTACCTTGGAGCAGCAGGTGATCGATAGGGATCACACTATCAAAGAACTTACTGAGAAGTTGGAGGAGAGCTTGATGCTCCAAACGAAGTTGCAGGATGAAGTGACTTTAGTCCGAACAGGGGTGTCGGGTTTGGCGATTGCATCAGGGTCCAGTTCTTTTCCAGCTGTAAACCTTCCCAAGTTGAAGGAGCCAGAATGTTATGACGGTGATAGGGATGACCGTATTCTGGGTAACTTCTTCTAGAGCATGGGGGAGTACCAGGGAAGTTTCGAAGGAATGCCAGGCGCACAGGAAGTGCGAGTTGCAGCAAGGTACCTTACGGGGGCTGCGAAGGTTTGGTATAGAAACCTGGGTAATGACATTGCATCAGGGAGTTCGACGCTGAGTTTGGACTCTTGGAAGGATCTGAAGGATGCCCTTGAGGCTCAGTTCCGACCTGGAAATGCAGCATGGTTGGCAAGGATCCGGTTGAGTCGCTTGAGACAAGTGGGGGAGATGGGTGAGTACATCCATGCTTTCCAAAGCCTTTTGTTGGAGGCTACCAACATGTCGGAGGCAGATAAGCTGTTTCAGTTTACTCAGGGTCTGCAGCCATGGGCTCAGGATGAGCTCCGTATCCATGAAGTGTCCGATTTTAGTGAAGCGATTGCTGTGGCAGACCGTCTCTCAGATTTCAGAGAGGGTTTTTCATCCGGAAACACCTTGGGCCCTTGCGCACCCAGCTGGGGTGGCGTTGTTAAGGGGTTGGGGAAGTCTTCAAGGAAGCTAGGTGGTGACCAGAGAAGGAGGCTTAGCCCGTTACCGTCAGAGGGATCTAGTGAGTCTGGGAGCACTACCACAAGTGGCGAGATGAAGTCACAGGGTGGGCGATCAAAGGGGAAGCAGTCCCGTTTGAAGTGTTGGACGTGTGGTGGGGATCACTATAAGCGAGATTGTCCGAACCGGTAAGGTTGGTGTTTGCAGTTCAGATGGGGGGAGTCCGGATGAACTGGTGTGAGCAGGTAGGAAGCGTGCTCACGGGATCTCAACGCTGAAGGAAAGCTTGAGTTCGGAGGTGGCAGTAGTGTAGCATGCTGGGTTGATTATTGCGGATAGTGGGCTCGCGGACTCGAGTGTTCTGCAGTTGGAAGTCAATCAGTGTAGCCATGTGATTTTGGCTCCCAGTCCTTCGGGGGTCCAAGTAGGCTTGAGCAGTTACAAGTCATCCGTGTTGTGCTGAGGCAGGGTTTGCCCAGGTTGGGTAAGTGGCAGTTTTCCTACATTTCAGTGTTCTCTTGTGTTTGATCTGTTGCGCACGTGCAAGGGGAAGGTTGGGCAGAGGAGTGAAATTGGGAAGATGGAATTGGTGTTGGATCGAGTATGCTAAAGAGTGCAAGAATTGGCGAGGAGTCAGTGGATTTTGCATTGCTTGGTGGCAGTTGGGATGGTGAAGGGCAGCGTGTTCCTTTTTCCCGTAGAAGTGGAGTGGTTTCTTCACAGCGATGGCGTATACCCAGTGAAGCATCGGTTTGGTTTGTCACCGTGGGAAGATAATTGGTCAAAGTTACATCACATTGGTTTCTGAGGAGAGTTCGGTGAAGAATTCGTTACCTGCAGATGAGCCTGGGGTGTTTGATCTGAAGAGTTGCCTTCTACCTGTTATACTCTTGGTTGAGAGTTTCAGTACTGTTGGAGGGAAGTTCGTTGGAGCCGTTTTCCTCTGCCCCGCGTTTGGGGGTAAGCAAGATCCGGATTGGTCTTGCGAAGCTGCATCAGTATGGTGTGGCGCGTGTAGGCAAGTTGTGTCTACGTGTGGATGTTGCCAGAGATTCAGTTGGTTTCTCAGTGGTGTAGTCAGTCGGGTTCTTGAACAGGAAGTTGGAGAGCAGACAGTGGGCTACGTGGTAGTTGAAGCAGTGTGAGAGGGAAAGTTAGGTCATGGGTTTTGACCTAGTCTCTTGACTCAGTTGGGGCCTGTATGGGAGGAGTGTTCTCTTGGTCCGTGAGTTCAGTAAGGAGGCGTAATCTCTGGACTTTGGCGAGTGCGCTTGTGTTTAGAAGGAGATGGTGGAATTGTTCGATGGGGTCACTTGGCTTGGTCCCGTAGAGTGGATCATCAGGAGCCGTTTTCCACGCCCCAGTGTTTGGGGGTTGTCAAGATCCGGATTGATCTTGGGAAGTTGCATCAGCAGGGTGTAGCTTGTGTAGACAAGTTTGTCTACGTGCCGAAGTTGCCAGAGACTCAGGTGGAGTCTCCGTTATGTAACCAGTCGGTTTGCCTTAGTCGTCGATGAAGCCGAATCAGAGATGATTCCCGCCTAGGTGCCCTTCTGCGTGTAGTTGGAACAGTTTGTTGAGGAATTGGCCGTGGGTTACTTGGCAGTCTAAAGCGTGGTGAAAAGGTCAGGGACTTGACCTTGGTCTCTTAACTCGGTATGGAGCCTGCAGAAGGGATGTTTGATTCTCTTTGGTTCTTGGGTTTGAAGAAGGGACGTGTTGGTCTCTTGACTGGAAGAAGCTTGGTAGGGAGATGCGTTTCTCTTAGCTTTGGGTTTGGAAGGTGGTTGTGCAGATTTCGACCTGACTTGGAAGGAGCTTGGTAAGGAGATGTGATTCTCTTGGCTTTGAATCTGGAAAGGGGTTGTGCTAATTACTTAACTCTGGAAGAGCTTGAACAGGGGATGGTATTCTCTTGGCTTCGAGACTGAAGAAGGGACATGGTGATCTCTTGACTCCGCAGAGAGCCTGGAAAGAGCGTAGTGAACTCTTGGCTTGGGTCTGAAGAAGAAATGGGGTAACCTTGGCTCCGGATTGAGCCCGGGTGTGAAGTTGGTCGACCTATGGTTTCCTGCCAAGGGAGTTTGCCGGCGTCGGGGACGTCGCCGATCTTTAAGTGGGGGAGATTGTAGGGGGGATGTCGATGCTTCAGTCTCCCCGACAACATTCAAGCGATTGATGAGCTTTCTTTGTCTAGTGATTTGAGTGAATGCAAGTCAGCAAGCTAACAAAGTGTCTAAGAGCGATTCAATGAGAAGCAAAGCCTGTGTCAGTTCCAAGTTTGTGTGAACCGTTGACTCAGCTGGTGTTAGTTCTGTGTGTGAACTGTGGGCACGATCCGTGCTAGTTCTGTGCGGGTGTTTGTGAGCAGTTCTTGGTCTCCCATTTCGTGAAGCAAAGACTAGGTTGTCTTGGGCAGAGAGTGATCAGACCCGGGAGGGGAATTGTTCATTGTAATCATACGAGTGGTTCCGAGCATTATCGGCTGAGCTCGACTCGGTGTGGTTGTTGTGTATGCGGCCAGTTGGCCCCGATTATTGTACATAGGACCGGATTGTCCTGAGATGTGAATAAAATACACGTTACTCCCAGCGTTCTTGCAATGTGTGAATGTCCATGTGTGTTGGGCCGATTTACTGGTCTTTGCAAGTGTATGTTTGTTTTCCGCTGCTAATCCATTTATGAATGCAAGTTTGTTATCCACTGGGTTTGTGGTAAGCTTGTGTAAGTAAACACTGAAGGCGTAGTCCGTAGTCCATGTGAATCCCGCCGCAAAGGGGGAATCCCGACTGGTCAAGCGGTGCCGCACGTGGGTTCCAGGTTTCGGAAAGCTAGCCCCGTGACACATTCCGTTGGGCACCCTGCCTCGCTTTTGATTTCCATGGCCAAATTTATCTTTTGCATTCTCCAAAAGGTCTGATGGGCAGAGCAAGGCAGTTGGGAGTTGCTTATATTACCACGTGCGCATTTGCAAAGACATGAATCACGCTAAAATTGAAATGACGGGCCACGTGGGGATAACACTTGGCTGCGTGACGACGCAAGCCGAATCCTCCGAAAGTCTTGGGAGTGTGAAGCACGTGAGTGATACTGAGAATTTGGGACACATGCTGTTCATTGTAAAATATTTGGTGACTTCATCTGCCCTTCATCCGTTGACAGCGGGGAGAAATCGGGTGATGATTCATTGTATGATTGTCTCCATCATATTCAAATGGATTACGTGTGTTTTCTTCTTTGATGATTGATTGTATGATTGTACTTTTGATTTGGTTTAAAGGTCTAAAATTTGATTCTGCGCCGACCCGTACCCCTATCCCTAAATAAATAAATAAAAGAGAGTTATTTAATTATTTAAAATGAAAATGTAAAGTTGGTAAGTTGTAAAGTAATATTTGTTTAAATGAATTTAAGTTTTAAATTTATAATAGTTATTAAATAAATTAAAAAATTGGTTTGAAGAGATAATGGACAATTTAGTTAAGAACGGAAAGGTTTGGTGAAATTGAGGGTAATGAATAAACTTATCATTTGAGGGATGGGTGGCCTTCCTTAATTGTCCTATGACATGTTTTGTTATTTGATCTTGAGTTTGTAGATCCATGTAAAAGTGTGCATATGTATGAAAGATTTGGTCTCGAGATTGTCCTTACTAGCTATTAAAGAATAATGTTTTCATATGTATTTTTTAAAAACTTTCATTTAATAATTTCTTTGGATGGTCAAGATGAAAATACTTTCTTCCATTATTTCATAGAGTGCAATTAGTGCCACTAATTGGGTCAATTTCATGTCATTACTTCTTTTTTTTAAAATCTTTTCTTAATTAAAAATGTGACACAAATGCGGTACAAATAATATGCAAGTGTCATACCAAAAAAGTGATGTAAATAGCACCAACTTTACATCAAATTAGAATATGAAATATTAAGTTTGCATCCCTTTTCTAATGGTTTGTGCCACCTAAAATTTATTTTGATCTATGGAAAAACAGTCGAGTGACATACAAAACTAAAAGGGATAGAAGCCTATTGCATGCTATTTGAAGGCCTAAAAAGCAATGCATTTATCCTATGATTGATAACGTTGCTCATCTTTTTACAATAAAGACCGAAAATTGGACACTCAACTATATTTATATAATAGTTATTCAAACCAATGATTTCTTGACCTATTTCATTTATGAATATATTCATTCAAATATATAACCGCTACAAAGTTTTGATATTATTGAATCCTCTGTATGTAAGTAATTTTTAAGGGTGTAGTGATTTTAGAAATATCGATGACTAAGACATAATCGAACAATGGAGTGAAGGATGTTATATTACATAGTAGAGAAATGAGCTAGTTGTGTGGAGGTTTTTGGAAACAAGCTATGCAAGTGATAAACTAATATAGAGGATAGATGTGCCATGCAAACATTACACATACAAAGATAAATACAAACACACATATACATGATTTCACCTAAGAAAACTCTTTCGAGTAAATAATTCCACGCACTAACCATATTGATTATTTATGCAAGAGCATCCTAGGCGAATTAGAAATATTGCATCACCCAAAAATAGATTCGAGTCTCGTGGGAGAATAAGCCAACTTTGTTGGCAAGTGATTGCACGATGTAAAAGTTTGAAGCTCTCTGGACTATGGGAGAGTCCACTTGTGCATAAGGAAAGGTGGTCAAGAGTTATACAGAAGTTTGAAAAATAAAGGGGGTTACAAGTTTTGGAGCAAACCTACAGACAAAAATTGAAGAACTAGGGACCAAAGAATAATGCACATAAGGAGTTACAGATTAGCATGTGAAAGTGAAGAGGCATTGAGAAGCGCATGATCAATACAAAGGGTAAATAAAAGTAAGCATAGACAGAACTCGAGAAAGTTAGATCAAACAATATATCCAGCCACATAGACCTGTACTTAGATGTTTGAACTAGTCTAAGATAGTTGTGTGATTACATGAATACTCAAAGGATGGAGCTGGAAAAATTTAATGTATGTCAATTTATTCTTCCAGTTGTCAAAAACACATGGATCGAGATTTGTAAAAGGATATGCTACATCTAAAGTAGGTTTTTTGAAAAAAACTATCCCTTCCTTAATAGATGTGATAGTAATGGCTATAAAAAGAGGATTCCAACCAACAAAGAAGGTTTTTAATGTAGTTGGTGAAGGTTTTTGGAGGTTATTGATGTGGTAGGTTGTTGTTGGATGGTTGGGCTCTTGAGGCAATGAATAAAAATTAAAAGACTAAAGACCTTATAAGGAAGGGCCGAGACTAGAAAGTCCAAAAAATCTATCAAAATGCAAAGTTAAATTGAGGGAGAGAGAGTCAATGGCTCTAAATAAGGCCTACATCCTTAGTTTAATTAGAGCCATAAGAATTCCATGATGTAAGGGAACCGAGGGCTCATATGTAAAGTGAAAGAGCTACAAATGCATTTTAATTTCTATCATGATAATGATAAATTGTTTGGTGATTCATTGTGTAACTATGAAGGCTAAATGGTGACCTGCATAGACATGGTATTAGAGCAAGGTCATAAACCTTGAGGAGATACAAGGAGAGAAGAACTTGTAAGTGGAGAGTTGTGGAAGGCTAGTAGATTGACAACTATGAGGCAACTAGCAAAGTGTTATTCTCCACCATGAGAAGGTGGGTAGAGAACAAAAGATGAAAAGACAGTTGTTGGGAGAGAATGCCTATTAGACCATAAGGAGGAAACTAACAAGCTGAGTGTTGAGGAAAAAATAATATAAGACTATTGATTATGCGGAAACTAATGGAATGTTATGGAGGACAAGCAATCATTACACCAAATGGATAAAAGGACATCAACTAATTACCAAACAAGTGGCATTTGATGAGTTAAGGTGCAGATAGAAACTATGATAGGAGGAATTCCAGGTGTGAATGAGGAATTAGCACCAATTAATCACTGAACATGAGGCAATCAAGTGTAATAAAAGAGGAGCATTGATTGATCATCAAAAGTTAACTAGTCAAACATAGTATAACCATAATGGCCTTAAAATATGTCAAGAATAAAATGATTGGGGAGATCAATATGAAAAAATAATCTAGTGAAACCATTCAGGATTTGAAGGAGATTTGCCAAAAATAAGGAAAATCAATTTGGAATTATGATCACAGATTCTCAAATGTTATAAACCGAGTGAATTTATAATTTCGGGACACAGACAAAGTTGCTAGGATTGTGGAAGGCCTATAACCTAGAATCTAGTTTTCTATCATACAAACATAGTTATGCTGTAAGGTTGATGCTCGATCAACTACGATCCAAGTTGAGTAGATAGAAGACTATGGATAAGTTCATAGCTTACTAAAAAGATAGATGTAGTCTTATAAAAGATGGAGGAATTTAATAAAGTAACATGTACCCAAACTATCTATATGATGCACAAAGTGTGGTAAGGAGCGACATCACAATAATGATTATGCAAAAATCAAGATGAAGTTATGTGAAATCTTTTATGAGACTATAATAAAAAATGCTTGGTAGGAAAAGTTTCCATATCTTGTCAAAGAGAAGATTTTGATGTCTGAAGTGGCACGGTTACAACAAAACATTAAAAATTAGAATGCTTCTGAAAAATATGTTGTAGTTGTAGATGCACAAATGTATGGGTAGATTGATTGAATATTATGATACATTATGGTAGTGGAAATATAATACAAAACTTGAGTATGATGCCTTGTTCGTACGCCGAACATCAAGAATGGTGTTAATGTCTACTTTATTTAATGTCATGACATAGAATTGTATCTACACACATAAATTAATTCATTTGTTTAATTTGGATGATACAAATTTAATATAGAGATATAATTACTTTGAGGAAATTTTACGAGGGTTTGAATATTTCACTGTGGGATAAAAATTTGTCAAAATTGAAAAAACACACTAATCACTCATGTAAGATAAATCTTGATGTATTTTATTAATGTTAATGATCCATAGTGAAGAGACAAAAATAGTACAACCATAATGGCCTTAAAATATGTCAAGAATAAAATGATTGGGGAGTTCAATATGCAAAAATAAGCCAGTGAAACCATTCGGGACTTGAAGGAGATTTGCCAAAAATAAGGAAAATCAATTTGGAATTATGATCACAGATTCTCAAATGTTATAAATAAAGTTTTGCCTCAAAGCACTTGGATAGAGGGTGTAAGAAAATCAAGCATTGGATAATATCAAGTACCAATGGTGGTTTTCGCGTCCTAAAGGAAAAATTTCAAACATATTAAAAATGGAAAAAAGGACTTGTTAAGGTTGGAATGTAGTACATATGAAAAGTTTGAATAACATCAAGTATCAAAATTTCTTCCACCCCTCAAAGAATGAGTGGAATTAAAAATAAATACATATTTATTTTTATCTAATTGAACAATGTGTTATGACAAAACATGTAATGAAATTATAGAGATGGAAATATGTACATGAAAAATATGGGGTTTCTACAATTAACTTTTACATTTCACTACACCCAATTTACTCTCAATTTCATGCATGAAGAATCTAATTCACCCTAAATTTATTGTAGTAATAGTCCAATTCACCCTTAATCAACATTAAATACCAAATTTAGTATATATTCAATTCACTATAGATACTCAAAAAAATGATACTCTAGTTTGCTCAAAATTGTGCCTTCTTTCTGAATTCAATACAATAATGTCTTCTTTCTCAATTTATTATAAATACTTAACAAAATGATGTCCAAGTTTTCTAATTAGCACTTTTTCTATCCCAAACACATTAATCTAGTATTGCATTCAACTTAATATGCGATTTTAGTAAAGATGACCTTGAGTTAGAGACTAAATTGACATTAGAGATGATAATAAAGTTACCTTAAGGGATTGTTGACGTAAAATATTCAACTTGGTTACATATAATTATGTGATTTGAGATGACTCTAGTTAGAGCTAATGTAGCTCATAAGTTGCTATTTTATATTGTTACTCAATTGGTATGTGCATTCATAAAATTTAAAAATAGTGCATTCATTCACATACACATTACATAATACACATCTCTTTTCTAACTCTAACTCTCTTTATATATATATATATATATATATATATATTCATAAAATTTCAAAATAGTGCATTCATTCACATACACATTACATAGTACACATCTCTTTTCCGACTCTAAATCTCTCTTTATATATATATATATATATATATATATATATATATGAGAAACATTTATTACACTCTGTAAATCTCTTTATGATATGCCTCTGCACTTTCTGCTCTTATGCTTTGTTATCACTTCTATTATATACCATCACATATATCATCTATCACTTATATGTTCTTATCTATATCCTTTATATCTTATCTTACTGCAACACTAAGGTATAAATACCGATTATATACCTTTTACAATCAAATGGTCTTGGATTTTTAAGAGATGTTTTTTCTTCATATAAAGTGTCTTTTGTTACCATAGATTACCAAACCTTGTTGTGTTTCTTAAGTTAGTATAAGCCTTTATTTCATCATCTTAGAGATATAGTTTGCTACTGTGGTAAAATTTGAGTCTCTACAGTAATTTATTATAAGTTTATATTCTACTGAAGAATCCAACCAATAGGGACAATCCAACATCAACCCTTAATGATGACACTAAAGTCACACTTAGTGACACCCCAATGTCACCATTAAGGCCACTCTAATGCAACCACTCAAAGACACCCTAATGTCAGTACCAAAGACACTTTAAAGTCACTATTAATTAAATACCAATGTCACTTTATAATTTTACATGTTAAATTAAGTTGTTATAGATACCCTGACATTACCCTCTAAAGGTGCCACCAAACCACAACTTTAAATTTGGATTTAATGTTCTAAATTCAAACAAAAAAAACTTAGGCGACTTTAAATGGTCAAAATTTATTAGTGACATGAAGAATATAAAATTTGATCAACCACATTTGGATCTTCATTGCTTATTGTATTTACCTATTAAGAAATACCTCATAAGTCATCTTAAACTCCCACACATATCTCTTCCTTATCATTCGTTGAATTCCACTAGCTTCGACAAGATTTGTCATATCATCACTTTGTTTAATAAAATTTTGAATATTTTTTCAAAACAAAAGTTATGGTGTGGCTTAAGTCCCTACTCAGTGAGATGAAGGTAAATTTTTATTATTGATAAGCAGAGAGATGGTTTGTATATAGTATTTTTTACTAACAAATATAAAATTGTTTTAAATAATAAAATTATTTAATTTGATCAGATTGATGAAAATTAAATCAAATAAATTTTTGTAGGCTACATTCTTTAAAATTGTAAACATGTATTAAAAGCTTTTAAAAACATATTTCTTAGATGTTATATGCAAAATGTCATCATAGACCTAAATGGAAAAACCATTATTAAACTTGTCTTCAATATACTAATATAGTTCATAGTGAAGAAGTAAGCATAAAATAAAACATACACACACACATATACTTGTTATAATTATTTCGAGTTTTTTTAATGGTCTATTCAAAATTTTATTTTACATTATATTATTTTTTTAAAATGTTATACTTTACAATCAAAAAGCATAAATATTATTATGAAATTTAACCTATAGAAGATAAAATTAACATTTCTAAGATACAATTTGAGTGCAATAATTGTTTATCAATATTAAATTGACTAGTGAAGCATGCATCATTGATCCTAACAACTAAATTTGACGATCAACTTTATATGTCATGTAAATTATTAGTGAAGGATATTCGTTCAATATTGCATGCAACTTTAATTCCATATGGGTAAGAAAGTTAAAAATAAGAGTGGTAATTTGGTAAAGTAATTGTTAAATGAAGGATAAGAAGGAGATGCTCCTTTTCTTTTCTTTTTTATCTTGTCCAGTTCATTCGTTAAAATATTTGATTATTTTTCATATAAAATTTAAAGGCCATTCATTGAGCAATATAAAGCCATTAAATATGTATATACATTTGATGGTTCTCTTTTTACAAGTGGAGATAAATGTTTTCAACATTGATTCATTTAAAAGTTTTTGGTATAAATCATATTTCTCTTATTTTAATTTAAAAAATGATCTTACAGTCATTAAATTTAACACTTAATTGATTAAATCTATACAAATATAATATTAACTTAAAAAATTAAAAAACACAATTTTACAACTCTTAAACCAATATCTTTATTGATTATAATTCATTTGTTCAAATTTTTGTGTTTATATTTTATGAAAATGACAGCTATTAACTACATTTATTTTCATTTCAACATGTTGTAGCCAACCATCAATAAGACAAATTAATATCTCCAAACTGTTATCAAACATTGCAAAACCGATTTAATTTTTAAGGTGCACAAATTTAAAAATAGAAAAAACATGAGGTGAGATTGGTGCCCTTTCTTTGTCTTGCAAACATCGCTTCACCAAGCATTTATTTTGAAGATGCCTCAATATCTTATTGACATCATCACTTCAATAGAATTGGTTTGCTTTAGGTGGGGAAGGGACAAGTGCAAGTTTGAGTGTGAGATTGGTTTGCTTTAGGTGGGAATGGACTAGTGCAAGTATCAGTATGTGTCAGCACTAGGGAGGTACACTTATATCACCTATTCACAACTACCTCCCATTTGGACATATGAGGTCTTATTTTTATATTGAGAAGATATATTTATAGAGGTATAGGATGAGATTTACAAATTTTCATAAAAATAATTTTTAGGAAATTATTTTTAAATAAAAAATAGATAAATTATTATTTTAAAATTTGA
This sequence comes from Torreya grandis, assembly GCA_037957365.1. NCBI lineage: Eukaryota > Viridiplantae > Streptophyta > Pinopsida > Cupressales > Taxaceae > Torreya > Torreya grandis. Next base: position 3,539,940 of record JARHVA010001045.1, on the reverse strand, counting down.
GATTTTTTTGGTTTAATTGTAAATATACTCTTATTAATATTATAAAGAGTTTGACCACACTCTTCAATGACATTATTATATATTTAAATTTTACAATAACATTTTGTATTTGCGTGTCTAGTTTATTATAAAATCTATGGCAAATTTTATTATCTCTTTAAAAGAAATCATGGCTTTTTAAGAGATCTTATTTATGATCAGCATCAAAGATGTATAATTCTATTCATCGTAGAAATGATCCAACGTAGAGTTGGCCTCATTAATATGATAATTATTGAAGAGTAATATAGTCAATATATAATTGGTAGAGAAAGCAATTACATTGTATAGTTTTTTTTTTAAAAAAAAAAAATTGAAAAATGCACTTTATTATATAAAAAACTTACAAAATAAAATACAATTAGTCATACAAAAAAAACGGGTGGAAGAGTCACACCCCAAAAGCACACAGGGCTAAAAAAGCCTTAGGAAAGCAACAAAAGCATCTAGAAGGCCAGACTGGTCAGAAAGTCTAACACGTGCGCACTAGCAACCAAAAAAAGATAATACACAACCAAAAAACCATATCCTTAAGCAGTAGCAGTGAACATGGTAGCAAGGGGCGGAGGTGACGGAGGGTCCTGAGGCTTCCCTCTGCACCCCCTGTTTGTTGGGGGGTCCTCAACCAAGGTAAGAGGCTCCCACCCATCACTCTATTGCTCTTGAGTTTGCTGAAGCTGTTCATGATTCTTCTGAGGTGGAGAAATGGCAAGCACCAGGGATGAAAACTCGTCCTGCCAGGGAGCCGCCCAGTCTCCTCGACTACCATTGTCATGATGAGACGACCCTTGCTGAGGAGATGGCCAGGGAGAGTGGGGAGAGGAACTCCTCTAACTCTAAAACTTGAGGCTACAGGACCACGAATGCCAAACTGCGCCACTACATCCACGTCCCCAAGGAAAAGTGTGATCGGGTGGCTCCCGATTGATAGCACAAGGGGCATTACCCCAATGATCTAACAATTCCTACAAGTGGTGAAGCTCCAGCTGCACTTTCTCTGTCAGCTCCAGCTGCACTTTCTCTGTCTAACTCTAGATCTGAAGGGTAACATTGGAGATCATATTAATTTTGATAAAAATTGAAAAACCAATTTCCATAGCTTCATGATTAAAACAAGCTTTATTTCTAGACTTCCAGATCTAAAATAAAATATCAATGAAAAAAAACTACCAAAATTTGTTGTATCTTGTAGATAACAACATTGAGTCCCCCAAAAGAGCCATTTTCCAAGTGAACATGTCAGGTTTGAATGGTTTAAAAAGAGAGTGAATCCATCTCCAAGCAGATTGAGCATGGGGAGAAAACCAAAAAAGGTGCTTAATGGTTTCTGGTCGATGGCAAACATGACAAGTGGGAATGAGGACCCCCATCTAATTGAGCCGGTCTCCAACAGGGAGTCCGTGATACATAATGCACCAAAGAAAGTGAGCTTTTTCAGGCTCTAACAGAGCCCTCCAAATATTATTGAATCTTCTCAGCTAGACATGGTGAAGAGAGTTAAGACTTCATCATCGATTGAGTACCTCAATATCGATATGTTGGGGAGCAAGAAGATTATATCCCAACTTAGGGGCATAACAACAAAAAGGAGTGGTAGTAGGCCAATTCCAATCCTTCCACCACGGGGTGAGAGATGACACTCCAATTTTTCAAAGATACTCATCAGGTATGGCATTTTGAATTTCAAAAAGAGATTCTTTATCCTCTTTATTAAGTTGAAACCTATCTTTCACAATCTCCCAGAGTAACCAGTCCAGAGATATCTTACAATAAAGATCACCAATGTGTTGAATACCCTTTTTAAAAAGCCTAAAACTTTTTATCCAAAGCAACAAGGCAAAGGGAACATTGTGAAAATTGAGAATAGGGGACCACCAAAGAGAATGAGAATTAATAGAAAAGTCAGTCCTGAATCCATCTCCAACCTAGATCAGGTGAGATTTAAGTTTCTCCCAGGCCTTCCATATGCTCTGTATGACAAAAGAGCCAATGATTTTGACAGGCATAGGGGTGAGAAGGAGGGTATACATGTCAAGCCCCCGCCATGCCTTTCTGCTAAGAGGAGATCCTTGAGCAATAAATTTTTTTATAAGGATCTTCTAGGCTTCCTCTCCTTCCAATCCTTGAATAATCCACTTGACACTGAGATCAATGTCCTAGAGCTTAATGTCAATAAGGCCCAGGCCACCTGCTTCCTTAGGCCTACAACAAATGGCCCAAGACACTCTATGAAACCCTTGATGGCCCTCAGAATTGGCCCAAAGGAAGTCACGAAGAAGCTTTTCCAACTTGCCATAGGAAGCGTTAGAAGCGGCACAACAAGAAGAATAGTAAACATGTGTGGCAGCCAAGACCTTAGAGCAGATTTGAAATTTTCCAATGAGAGTAAGAGGCTTATCAATCCAATAGGCAATTTTTTTTTCGACCATCTGTATGACATAAGACCAAAGATTGGCAGGGGAGGTTCGAAAGGCAAAAGGAATGCCAAGGAATTTAAATTGAACATCGGGGAGGATCCATTGCCGATGGTACCCCTCAAGCCAAGGGGGTTTAGGAGACAAAGATTTCCTATAGCATTGGGTCTTTCTCCATTGGATGGAAGATCCTGAAGCCAAACAAAAAATATCAAGGCACTGCATGGCATTCCTGACCAACTCTTCATCTTCTTGGAGAGTAAGAAAGGAGTCATCCGCAAAGTGACCATTAACCAATTGATGATTCGAGGCAGGAAGAGAGATACCTTTAACCAGCCCCCTAGAAGTATAGTTAGGTAAAAGGTAATTAAAACCTTCTGCAGCAAGCACATAAAGGGTAGGGCAAGCAGACAACCTTGTTTGATCGATCTGTGGAGCTCAAACCTGTGAGATTGGGCACCATTTATGGTGATGCATTCTCCAACATTTTGAAAGAGCATGTTAAGAGTGTGCACAAAATTTGGTCCAAAGCCAAGAGCCTGCAACATGGCTGTGATAAAGGGCCATTTTATGCAGTCATAGGCTTTCTCAAAGTCAATCTTGATAAAAAGAGCTTTATGATTGGAAGTTCTAGTCCATTCCATGCCTTCCCAAACAACTATCACATTATCCAGAATATAATGATTTTGAATGAAACCAGTTTGTTCACTCCTCACAATGAGAGGAAGGATGTGTTTGATCCAAGGGCTAAAGCTTTGGCAATGATCTTATAGGAAACATTCAAAAGAGTAATAGGCCTCCAATTGGTTAGAATTTATAGGCCTTCAGCATTGGGAATGACCTTGATATTGCCCTGATTAATTAGAGTCCCCAAAGAATTGGTATGCATAGCTTCAAGGTAACCCTGATGAAGATCAGGGCCCACAGTGTCCCATAAGGAATGGTAAAACTCACATGGAAACCCATCAATTCTAGGAGCCTTGTCAGTGGCCCTCTGTGAAATAGCGTCCTTAAGATCATTAAGACTAAGAAGTCAATCACAAGCGACTCTCTAGGCCTCCGAAAGCTTATAGGGCACAACTCCCAAACATTGGTTGAAAACATCTTGTCTGGCAGCAGTATTTGGTTGGGTAGTGAACACCTCTTAGTAGTGAGCCACAAATCCTAGTAGCAATATTTGATTAGGTGCCCAGCTGCACCTTTAATGGCCTTAATCCTATCATCGACTTGTCGAGACCGAAACAGGGCAAAGAATTCCTTAGTCACTTTGTCACCCTATATTGTATAGTTTGGTTCTTCAACCCCACAATTTAATGGATCAAATAATGTATCAAATAGTATAATGCTCCATTTCAGATATTGATGCAATTTTCTAGCATAATTCTATTATTATGATTTTAAAATGCAACGGCTTTGTACCATTTATGCTGGTGTTGATTTTCGTTTCAAATTTTTGTCAATTTATTTTCAGAGGAAAGGTAAAAAACAAAAAAAGGCCATGTAACTTGTAAAAACAAGCAAAAAAAAAAAAAAAAAAAGCAAAAGAGAAAAAAAGGGATTTAAAACAAAGAAGCGTTGTCTGTTCTGAAGAAGTTGGAATGTGTTGAGAACTAAAATCATTAGACAAAATAAACAAAAATTGTAGCCAATTCATATGTATTAGAATTAATTGTGAAATACAATTAGGAGGTGTGTTTGCTGTCCAACCAATATACAGTGGACACTTGATAGACTTTTTGGGGCAATGATTCTTAATACACACGACACAACACGGACTCCGAGTTTGGCTTCTCTGAGAGGCCGAAACACATATGATGTCTCTTCTTAGTGCTCTGTTATGAAATTCAGCACTGCGCTCATAGACATGTTTGCACAGTTCATGAGCCTGATCCACTATCATGACCTCTGTTACTAGCCTTGATGGCCCCTCATTACTTTCTTCTTCTCCAGAGGCCTCTGCAGTTGATCTTTCGTGTGTGAATTGTTGCTTTTCCCGATCGCTGCTTTCCGAGCTGTAATTGCAATCTGCCTCCACCAAGGAGGAACAGTTGTTAATTGGCAGAGGAGTACATGACAACTGGGACATGGATCTCACAACCACCCACTGGCCACTAGGGGGACTTGCACACCAATCGGGCCTTTCAACCCCTCCAGCCAATGCCGCCAGTCTGTCCCTCGATGAAGGCGTCTTAATTGATTCCTCTCCCTCACCTGCATCAGCTTTCCCATAAGGCCTGGACAAAATTGGTACAATACCAGACAAACTTAAAGAAGAGGAATCCCAATCAGGCCTCCCACAATCCAAAGTACTGGTAGGAGATCCAGGAGCCCTTTTGACCTGCGTAGCAGGGCAGCAGTTGGTCTCGTTGAGGAAAGGATGGTCCAACAGCTGTTCAGCGGTCCACCTCTTCTTGGGGTCTCTCCGGAGGCATTTCTCTAGAAAATCCCGACCTTGAGGCGAGAGACACATGGGCAAGTTTGGCAGTTCGTCTGTACAACCGATGCGGTACATGACTGCCAGGGGATTAGAAACGTTGCCCCAAGGCGGCCTGCCGGTGGTCATCTCCACCACAGTGCAGCCCAGAGACCAAATATCGGAAGCCGGCCCCTGTTCCACCTGGTTGACTACTTCAGGTGCCATCCACAGTGGCGTACCCCTTAAATGTTGATGATTGAATCCCTTGTCCTCTGTGTTTGTAGCAGATCCAAAGTCGCCAAGCTTGACCACGCCAGCGATTCCCACAAGCACATTGCTGCCCTTGATGTCGCAATGCACAATCCCCTGCCTGTGGAGGTAATCTAATCCGCGGAGGATGCCACCAGTGTAGGCCCTGATCACCGATTCATCCAACTGTCCCCCAAACTTACTCAGCAGACCTGCCACGCTGCCACCAGGTAAGTACTCCATCATCAAATTACACGTATCCACGCCATTCTCGATGCTATACTCCTTTCCCAAACATCGCACAATGTAGGGAGAATCTAAGGCCCTCAGAATGCTGTATTCGCTTTCTAAATAAGAAATAGAATTGCCTGCCATGGACTTCACTGCGAAGAGCTCGCCGTTAGACTTGTTGATGGCAAGGCTCACAGTCCCGAACGCTCCAGCTCCAACAATGGCGCCCCTTACCCATTCCGTTGGGCAGCCTGCCTCGCTTTTGATTTCCATGGCCAATTTTATCTTTTGCATTCTCCAAAAGGTCTGATGGGCAGAGCAAGGCAGTCGGGAGTTCCCTATATAAGCAAGTTGCAACGGTGCATTTTAAATTACCACGTGCGCATTTGCAAAGACATGAACGACAACCGTTCATGAATCACGCTAAAATTTTGAAATGATGGCGATGGGTAAGAACGCCTGGCCGAGTGACGACGCAAGCCCAGTCGCCCGAAACTCTTGGGAGTGTGAAGCACGTGAGTGATACTGAGAATTTGGGACACATGCTCGGCAAGGTAGGTTGGGTATGGTGGGGTTTTGGAGAGTTACGTTTTTTCTTTCCGTTCATTGTAAAATGTTGGTCAGTTCAGCTGCCCTTCATCTGTTGACAGCGGGGAAAAATCGGGTGATGATTGATTGTATGATTGTATGCATCAATATTCAAATGGATTACGTGTGTTTTCTTCTTTGATGATTGATTGTACGATTCTATGCATCAAGATTCAATTTGGCATGGTACATTTGATTTGGTTTAAAGGTATAAAATTTGATTCTGCATCAATATTTATAACATGCCCCCCACCCAGACCCGTACCCCTACCCCAAAATAAATAAATAAAAGAGAATTATTTAATTATTTAAATGAAAATGTAATGTTGGTAAGTTGTAAAGTAATATCTGTTTAAATGAATTTAAGTTTTAAATTTATAATAGTTATTAAATAAATTAAAATTTTGGTTTGAAGAGATAATGGACAATTTAGTTAAGAACGGAAAGGTTTGGTGAAATTGAGGGTAATGAATAAACTTATCATTTGAGAGATGGGTGGCCTTCCTTAATTGTCTTATGACATGTTTTGTTATTTGATCTTGAGTTTGTATATCCATGTAAAAGTGTGCATATGTATGAAAGATTTAGTCTCGAGAGCGTCTTTACTACCTATTAAAGAACAATATTTCCATATGTATTTTTTAAAAACCTTCATTTAGTAATTTCTCTGGATGGTCAAGATGAAAATACTTTCTTCCATTATTTCATAGAGTGCAATTAGTGCCACCAATTGGGTCAATTTTACGTCATTACATTTAAAAAAAAATAAAAAATCTTAATTAAAAATGTGACACAAATGTGGTACAAATAATATACAAGTGTCATACCAAAAAAGTGACACAAATAACACCAACTTTGCATCACATTAGAATATGAAATATTAAGTTTGCATCGCTTTTCAAAATAATGGTTTGTGCCACCTAAAATTTATTTTGATCTATGGAAAAACAATCAATTGACATACAAAACTAAAAGGGACAGAAGCATATTGCATGCTATTTTAAGGCCTAAAAAGCAATGCATTTATCTTATGATTGATAACGTTGCTCATCTTTTTACAATAAAGACCAAAAATTGGATGCTCAACTATATTTATATGCCAGTTATTCAGGCTAATGATTTCTTGACCTATTTCATTTATGAATATATTCATTCAAATATATAACCACTACAAAGTTTTGATATTATTGAATCCTCTGTATGCAAGTAATTTTTAAGTGTTTAGTGATTTTAGAAATATCGATGACTAAGACATATTTGCGCAATGGAGTGAAGGATATTATAATACATAGTAGAGAAATGAGCTAGTTGTGTGAAGGTTTTTGGGAACAAGCTATGCAAGTGATAAACTAATATAGAGGAGAGATGTGCTATGCAATCCTTACACATACAAAGATAAATACAAACACACATATATACATGATTTCACCTAAGAAAACTCTTTCAAGTAAAAAATTCCACGCACTAACCATATTGATTATTTATGCAATAGCATCCTAGGTGAATTATCAATCTTGCATCACCCAAAAATATATTCGAGTCACTCAAGAGAATAAGCCAACTTTGTCGACACGCGGTCACATGATGTAAAAGTTTGAAGCTCTCTGGACTGCATGAGAGTCCACTTGTTCAAATAGAAAGGTGGCCAAGAGTTATACATAAGTTTGAAAAATAAAAGGGGTTACAAATTTTGGAGCAAACCTATGCACAAAAATAGAAGAACTAGGGATTAAAGGATAATACATAGAATGATTTGCAGACTTGTTCAAATAGAAAGGTGGCCAAGAGTTATACATAAGTTTGAAAAATAAAAGGGGTTACAAATTTTGGAGCAAACCTATGCACAAAAATAGAAGAACTAGGGATTAAAGGATAATACATAGAATGATTTGCAGACTTGTTCAAATAGAAAGGTGGCCAAGAGTTATACATAAGTTTGAAAAATAAAAGGGGTTACAAATTTTTGAGCAAACCTATGCACAAAAGTAGAAGAACTAGGGATTAAAGGATAATACATAGAATGATTTGCAGATTAGCATGTGAAAGTGAAGAGGAGTTAAAAAGTGCATGAACAATGCGAAGGGTAAAGAAAGGTAAGTGTAGACAGAACTCAAGGAAGTTGAATCAAACAATATATCTAACCACATGGACCTACACTTAACTATGTTGTTGTTTGAACTAGCATAAGATAGTTGTGTGATTGACATGACTTCTCAAACGATGGAGCTAGAAAAATTTACTGCATGTCGATTTATTCTAGTAGTTTTCAAAAACACGCGGCTTGAGATCTCTAAAAGGCTAGGCTACATCTAAAGTAGGCTTGTTGGCAAAAATAATCCCTTCCTTTGTAGATGTGATAGTAATAGATATAAAAAGAGGAGTCCAACCAATAAATAAGTTTATTGATGTAGTTTTTGAAGGTTTTTGCAGGTTAATGATGTTATGTTGTTGTTGGATGGTTAGATAATTGAGGAATAGAAGAAAAGTTAAAAGCCTAAAGACCTTATAAGGAAGTGTCAAGACTAGTAAGTCCAAAAAAATCATCAAAATGCAAAGTTAAATTAAGGGAGAGAGAGCCAATGGCTCTAAATAAGGCCTACATCCTTAGTGTAATTAGAGCCTTAAGAACTCCATGATGTAAGGGAACTGAGGGCTCATATGTAAATATGAGGAGATACAAATTCATTTTAATTTATATCATGATAATGAAAAATTGTTTGGTGATTCACTGTGTAATTATGAAGGCTACATGGTGATGCATGCCTTCATTGGGAACTCTCATCATGACATAGATTAGCATGGTATTAGTGCAAGGTTACAAAATTTAAGGAGATACAAGGGGAGAACCTGCAAGTGGAGAGTTGTGGAAGGCTAGCAGACCAACAACTATGAGGCAACTAGTAGAGTGTTATTCTCTACCGTGAGAAGGTGGGTAGAGAATAAAAGATGAAAAGATAGTTATTGAGAGAGAAGGACTAATATATCATAAAATGGGAGGAAACCAATGAGTAGAGTGTTAAGGAAGGAAGAATATAAGACCACTGACTATGAGACAACTAATAAAGTGTCATGGAGGACAAGCAATCATTAGAATAAATAGATCAAAGGACATTAATTGATCGCCAAATAGGTGGAATTTGATGAGTTAAGAAAGGTGCAGATATAAACTATGATAGTTTGAATTATAGGCACAAATGAGGAATTAACACCAATTAATCATTGAACATGCGATAATCAAGTGTAAGAAAAGAGAAGCGTTGTTCAATCATCAAAAGTGAGGTATTCGAGTGCCTAATGAGGGTAGAGTGAGTTGAAAATAACCATAATAAGAAACCAAACACAAAGAGAGAAGCATTGATATGAGGTAGTCGAGAATAGACGAACAGTGGCAGTGTGGGCAGAATCATTGATCTGAGGAAACAATATTGTATATGAGATTTGATAAGGTGTGCCAACAAATTATTAAATGTTAAGTAGTCAGGGGGCATATGTATATTCTTGTCATCTCATTGGGTAGAAGGTGTTATTGGTAGTAGACTTCAAAGTGCAAAATCACATGCTAGGTATAAGTGGCATGTGTGTAATGGATAACATTTTGTATGTATGTTGGCATATGATTGTCTATCAAAAGTTGGAAAGAAGATAAAAAGATTCCTTCATAATATAAATGAAAGGTTAGGATTGTGAAGCGATATAGCCTTCTTGAAGCTTTATAAATATTATACAGTTGTAAAGGAAAATAATTCCAATTATGGGATAATAATATAGATATTTGTTGATGGTCCTGTTGAATGTCATTTATATTATTTTATGTGTATATATTCTATGTTCTATTTAAATATGCTTGTTAATATAAAAATAATGGATGCTCTTTGGGTAATAAACTGTGTTTCACTAAACATCCATTAAGTATGAATAAAATGAATAAACCAACTTGGCATATCCCCATCTAAGTTTTCTCAATCTATAACTTAATTAACACAAACAAACCTTAACATGTTCTGATGGAAATTTAGAGGAACCTTTGCTAACATTGGTGTAGTGAGCATGGAACTTGAAACTTACTAAAAAGGCTACTAGGTCAAAGAGATCTAGAAAGTTGGATAGATGAAAGAACTCAAAATTATGCATAATAATAAGATAGGTGAATTGAAATTGTTATGAAACAAATTATAAATGAGCACATTCATGGTGAAATCTTTAAGATTTTATGGTTTGAGTTTCCAAAACTATTAGTCACTTGGTTGTTAAGAATTGAATATTATTACTTTAGGCCAAGGAACATAGCACTTTGTCTGGACTAAAGAAAATTTAGAAAAATAACAAAACCTAGACACTAATTGGACATGTATGATAGATCATTGGCTAAAAAAAAAATTGATGGATACATGATTGAGTTTTTAGAGCAAGGATAATTTTAATTTGAAGCGACACAAGATTTATTTTTGAGAGGCATCTAAGGAAAATTTTTGTAGTGACTACCTATTTTTTGAAGATGTTGGTTGTGGAGAAGGCCATGGTACCAATCCCAACTGATATGGAGTAGTCATCTAGGGATTTATGGGGATGTAGAATAAAATAAAGTGAATTATGAGGAGTTAAGTAAAGGGACTTGAACCTGAACCCATAAGATGGAGGATGTAGAAAAATAAAAGAGAAGATGATTATGGGGATTGATATAGAGCCATAACAACAAAAATGATGGAATTAATAGAATGACCTTCATATATCTAAAAGTGGGAGTAAGCAAAGACTTCAAAGACTACAAGAGGAGATAGACCTCCAATAGAAGCTAGATACTACAGGGAGGGGGAAATAAAAGTACTCAAAGGAATTGAAGGTGCCAAAGAGATTGAGGGGAACATATGAGATTGGGAAAGTGATTTAGAGATAGTAAAATAAAGAGAATACAGAGAGGTTGCAGAGAAGTAACTAGAGTATCTAGATGGTAGTTTGAGGAAGTAGTTATGGGGGGTATTGTTTGGATATGAATAAGGGACATATCTTGAAGAAGTTTTGTTAAATCATACAATTAAGTCAAGTTCAAGTTCAAGTGAAGGAGATACCTCAGACAAGGATCATTCATTCCAAGAGGATGAATCTCCTATGCCTGATTTCTTAACTAGAATAAAAATTATATAAGTTAAGATTCATGCTAAGTGTTAGGTTGTGGAGCTAAAAGCATCACTGATGCAGACATGGAGGAGGTTGTTGAGAGGTTGCTGAGTTGCAGAGCAACTGACGTCGGTCTGATCAACCGACGTCGGTCATATCCAGTGAGCAGAGCAACTAACATCGGTCAGGATCGGCTGACGTCGGTCATCTCCAGCCAGACAGGGACCGATGTCGATCGCTTGTGCGGTTCAGAACTGCGAGTTTTACGGATAGTTTGTTAACGAACCAACTGTTTGCATGTTAAAGGCTAATTTTAGTCTTGGAGCTACAGATCTAATTATTGTAATTGGATGTCTAATTATTGTTTGCATGAGATCTATTTAAGAGACTCATGGGCTGTATTGTAAGGTGGGCTAGTTAGAGTTGAGCTTGGTTAGCTCCTTCAGTGTGAAGAGAGCAAGGGTAGCTCCTCCTAGTTCCACAGGAGTGCTAGTTGAGTAAGAGCAAGGTTAGCTCCTTCAGAGTCAAGAGAGCAACGTGTGTTCCTCCTAGTTCCACAGGGGTGCCGAGTGTGTATGATCAGGTAGAGCTGCAGGTTGTGCAAGTTTTGGTAGAAGATCCACAGGGGTGCTGGTTTGGAGAATCAGAAGGGTTCTTCATGTGTGTATGATCTTGGTCAGCAGGTGTGCAAGGCCAGGTTAGGAGATCTACATGTGTAAGTAAGGTCGGTTGATCTGCAGGTGTGTGTGTGTGAGATCTAGGTTTGCAGGTGTGCAGAACCAGGGTGATTTTTAGGTATGCAAGATCAGGGAGGTCAGCAGCACAATAGGTAGCAAGATCAGGTGAGATCTACTTGAAGTACGATTGTGTACTTGGAGTGTAATGTGTACTCAGTGTACTGGCAGTTTTGTTACTGACTGGTTGACAGCGCTGTGTGTTGAGTTGTATTTGTAATTGATATTACAAGAGAGATAACTCTTGAAGAGATTTACTGTTTATGCCCTAGAGGAGTGGGGGCCCTAGAGGTGTGTAAGGAAGAAGATTGTGGCATCTTCTTTGTTGTATTTCCTTTTGGAAGAGTATTAATACAATTGGGTATTGTCTCTCATATTCTGTGTTATTTCTAAATTCTAGTTACTTGTTACTTCTAGTTAAATTCCGCGGTTAGTTGCTTGTACATGGTAATCAATTGTGCTTCCTAGGTCCTAACAGTGGAATCAGAGCATGTTTGTTGTTTTAGATTCCTGACAAGTGGTATCAGAGCTAAGGTTGCAGGGAGCAGGTTTGTGTTTGATTACTGGTCACTCTCAGGGGTTTTTGATTGAGTGGGAGTATAGCAATGGTAGAAGAAAGTACACTGAATGGAGGAATTGAAAAGCATGAATGGTCAATTATGGTGTTATGGAAAGAAAGAGCAGGTAAAGAAAAATTGTTGGTCGGTAGAAGATTAGCATGAAGGAACTGAAGAAGCAGATGTTGTAGGTGTTGTTGCAAAAGATGCTCTGTGATGTTCCTTAGATAAAGTAGAATCTTGGTTTATAGATTCTGTTGCCTCTTTTCATGCAGCCTGAAATAGAGTATTTTTCCATGTTAAGGTCTTTGGAGACTTTGGAAAGATTTATTTAGGGGCTGGTGTGCCTTGTCAAAGTATTGGCAAAGGGGAAGTGCAACTGAAATTGCAGGTGACCAACACATGGGTGTTGAAGAAGGTCATGCAGGTCCCAGTCTTGAAGATGCGACTAATTGCTTCAGAAAAGTTGGGTGATGAGAGATGCATAGTAACTCTCACAGTGGCTTCTTGGAATGTTACCAAGGATGCACTTGAATTAGCATGGGGTAAGAAAGTAGGTACTCTTTATTTACCTGCTTGTATTATTGATTCCACTTCTGTTGCACATGTGTGGCTTTGTAGGCTTGGTCACATAAGTGAGAAGGGAATGGATGTTCTTAAGTCAAATGGTAAGAGTTTAGCTTCAGAGAGCATAGACCGAGATTTCTATAAGCAGTGGGATGCTACAAGAAAGGATTGGATTTATTGCAGGAAAAGGAAGACTGATGTATTTGATAAACTTAAGAACTGGAAAGCCTTGGTGTTCTTGGAGGAGACGACGGATAGAGATCAGTGGATGGGACTAGGTATCTTTGAGTAGGGTAGTTTGGATAGGGTTTTGATTCAAAGTAAGCTCGCGGGTAAAAAGTCATTACTCACAGGGAAACACAGGTACCGACGTCAGTTAAGGGAAATCGACATCAAACAAATAGGTACCAACATCAATCATGTGCAGACTAGAGGATTCAATGGTGTTAGGCAGGTGGAGACCAACATCGGTAGGATAACCGGCATCGATGACTTGGACAGTCACATGGAACCGACGTCGGTCAGATGCAGACTGTGTGGTGACTGAGGTCGGTCATTGGAACGGATTTTAGACAGATATCAAGCTGTCAAAGAGTCTCAAACACCCATATGGAGAATTGAAAGGGTAAGTAAGCCTCAAATTTGTTGTTCCTCTTCTTTATACTCGTTGCTCATTGCAGAGCAGGAAGGATCCAGGAAATAGTGGGAGCATGGCATGATGAGGAATTTGATTCCTAGGATGCAGAACCAAATGGGAGATTTGGTAGGGTTGCCAGCCGGTATGAAAGCATTGAAAGACGAATGGATTCCTTTGTTAAAGAATAGAGAGAATGGATACGTGAGACAGAAGGCCAGGTCATATGGTCTTGAGGAAACTCCAGGACAGTGGTACAGGTTTGACAGGTGGATGACAAAGCATGGCTTTAGTCAATGTCATTGTAATTACTGTGGTTTCTTTACCAGGTGAGTGATGATTGAAACATCATCCTGTTACTGTATGTTGTGTGTTTGCTTGATGCAGGGTTACACATACAGGTTTTTTTCTGAGCTAAAGGTAAAGTTAGTTCAGAGGTGTGTCATGAAGAATTTGGAGGAGCAAAATTCTTTGGCATAAGTGTGTTCTAGAGACATGGAAGGTCACAGGTTGATTTTGTCTCTGGATGATTGTGTGAAATCGATCAGCACGTCGAGGGTTGGACATTTCTATGAATAGTGTCCTAATTCACATGATGAGGTTAAGTACATGCATACTGGACCTGAGGTTGCCCACGCAGTGGGAGCTATCAGCAAGTTTGGAGCCAATCCGAGAAGGAAGCACTGGAGAGCGGTTCAGTGGGTTCTCAAGTATCTGAGAGGAACTAACAACAGGTATACATGCTATGTAGGGTCAGGCACTTCGGATATGGCAGGTTACTTGGATGACAAGAGTTTCACCACATGATGTGTGGTGGTTGGTCTTCAGGATTGATCTTGAAGAGGGATACAAGCCAGGAAATAGATTAGACGGTGTACAGGTATAGGTACAGTGTAGCTGTTTATCTCCAAGTGGGAGATTGTTAGGTTGTGGAGCTAAAAGCTTCACTGATGCAGACATGGAGGAGGTTGTTGAGTTGCAGAGCAACTGACATTGGTATGATCAACCGATGTCAGTCATATCCAGTGAGCAGAGTAACTGACATCGGTCAGGATCGGTCGATGTCAGTCATCTCCAGCCAGACAGGGATCGATGTTGGTCGCCTGTGCGGTTCGAAACTATGAGTTTTATGGACAATTTATTAACAAACCATTTGTTTGCATGTTAAAGGCTAATTTTAGTCTTGGAGCTGCGGATCTAATTATTGTAATTGAATGTCTAATTATTGTTTGCATGAGATCTATTTAAGAGACTCATGGGCTGTATTGTAAGGTGGGCTAGTTAGAGTTGAGCTTGGTTAGCTCCTTCAGTGTGAAGAGAGCAAGGGTAGCTCCTCCTAGTTCCATAAGAGGGCTAGTTAGAGTTGAGCTTGGTTAGCTCCTTCAGTGTGAAGAGAGCAAGGGTAGCTCCTCCTAATTCCACAGGAGTGCTAGTTGAGTAAGAGCAAGGTTAGCTCCTTCAGAGTCAAGAGAGCAAGGTGTGTTTCTCCTAGTTCCACAGGGGTGCCAAGTGTGTATGATCAAGTAGAGCTGTAGGTTGTGTAAGTTCTGGTAGAAGATCCACAGGGGTGCTGGTTTGGAGAATCAAAAGGGTTCTTCATGTGTGTATGATCTTGGTCGGCAGGTGTGCAAGGCCAGGTTAGGAGATCTACATGTGTAAGTAAGGTCAGTTGATCTGCAGGTGTGTGTGTGTGTGAGATCTAGGTTTGTAGGTGTGCAGAACTAGGGTGATTTGCAGGTATGCAAGATCAGGGAGGTCAACAACACAACAGGTAGCAAGATCAGGTGAGATCTACTTGAAGTACGATTGTGTACTTGGAGTGCGGTGTGTACTCAGTGTACTGGCAGTTTTGTTACTGACTAGTTGACAGCTATGTGTGTTGAGTTGTGTTTGTAATTGATATTACAAGAGAGATAACTCTTGAAGAGATTTACTGTTTATGCCCTAGAGGAGTGGGAGCCCTAGAGGTGTGTAAGGAAGAAGACTGTGGCATCTTCTTTGTTGTATTTCCTTTTGGAAGAGTATTAATACAATTGGGTATTGTCTCTCATATTCTGTGTTATTTCTAAATTCTAGTTACTTGTTACTTCTAGTTAAATTTTGCGTTTAGTTGCTTGTACATGGTAATCAATTGTGCTTCCTAGGTCCTAACAATGGAATCAGAGCATGTTTGTTGTTCTATTCCTAACACTAAGTGGTTTGACGATCTCACAATTAAATTTGGAAAGCTAAGTTTAGAAACTTAGAAATTGGTGAAAATAAGAATATTGGTACTTTGAAGATAGCTACAATGAAACTTAATAAACTATTAAACTTCAATAAAAATAAGCTAGTTGTTTCAAGTATGATAACATGAAACATGGCTCTAAATCTAAGAATTTTTGTAACCCAAACTCTTTATGATGGTTCTACTGACCTTGAACAATATTTGTTGACTTGAAAAATGAAATGGTAGACTAAATATATCACCACTGATGATGCAAATATGTGAGATATTATAGGACCATTGACAAGCAAATCTATAATTGATATAAAAAAATAGTCCAACTGCAATGGCCTTAAAATATGTCAAGAATAAAATGATTGGGAAGTTTAATATGCAAAAATATGTGAGCCAAACCACTCAAGACTTTAAGGAGATTCACCAGAAATAAGGAGAATCAATTTGGGATTATGATCATTGATTCTCAAATGTTATAAAACTGAGTGAATTTATAGTTTTAGGACACAAAAAAAACTACTTGTATTGTGGAAGGCCTGTGACCTAGGATCTAGTTTGATATCATTCAAACATAGTTCTCATGTAAGGTTGATGTTCGATGAATTGCAATCTAGGTTGAGCAGATAGAAGACTATGGAAAAAGTTCAAAGCATAAAAAAAATACAAATGCAGTCTTATAAAATATGAAGGAGTTTCATAAATTAACATACCCAAATTATCTATATGGTTTATAGAGTGTGGTAAGGAGGGACATCATAGGAATGATCATCCAAAAATCAAGATGAAGTTATGTGAAATATTTCACATAGTGGGACATCCCACTACTAAGTGTCACCTTTTACAATAACCACATAAAATGTATCGTACCTTTTTTAAATCACATAATCATGATGAGAAGAACTGTAGATCACTTCAAGAGTAGAAGGAATACATCACCAAGAATGTATTCAGAGTGTTTGTAAAATAGGTTCCAACTATGAAACTAAGAGTTCCAAGTATAGATGTGGAGATGACCCAAGATATATAGTTTACTCTTGAGTGGATAGCACAATCTCCTTAATATCAACTTCAGGGTCTCATAGGATGAACATTGAAGTTTCCTCAATACCAAGTTGGATGGACACATCCATCCCCATAGTACCAACAAACTTAGAGTTTTGCATCTCCACCAAAATAGTCAAGATGGGCCCCAACTTATCCTCAAAGATAGTATGGGGATATAAGGAAAAACAACAACATGGGTGGGGTTCTCTATAGAGTTAGGGATGATATTGAGGAGGCTATAGAGGATGATACTAGGGAGGTAACCAAAATCATAGATAAGATGACATGCAATTTATACAACCCTTTATTTAATACATATATGGTGAATAAAATCATATTGCACTAAATTATCCCTACAACCCACAAAGACAAACCTAGTGTGTTTACTATAGATTATCAAAGCATCACAATACAAAAGATAGTCTAATCTTAGAGAAGCAGAGAAAGGAAAATCTAGTTCACAATGTGAATATGGTAAATGGGAAACTAAAAGACTTGATGTATCTCCAAGATGTCACTCAAAACCAATATAGATAGTAAGGATTTCCCACTTGGATATGCCATAGGAGCCTATAGTAAAAAGTGTTTGGTAGGAAAAGTATCCAAACAGTGTTAAATAGAAGATAATGATGTATGAAGTGGCATGGTTACTACATAACATAACAAACCAAAATGCTTCTAAAAAATATGTTGTAGTTTTAGATGCACAAATGTATGAGCATAATATTTGAATATTTTGATAAGACAAAGTAGTCATAACTTTGAAAAACATTCTTAAGCTGGTAAGTACTCTAAGTAATGAGGACATGTCACATAATATCAATAACCTGTTGTATAATTTGTTAGACTATACGCAAATAAGAGAAATACAAACTGAAAATATAGTTTGGTATGTGAAGACCAAGAAGACATGGGATGTTAATTCCTGAATGGATATTAAAAATTTTAGATATGAAGTCCCAAATTATATCTTCAACTTTTGGAACATATCTTGTATGATTCCTTAGTCTACATGGGAGGCCATTAGACGACTTGTTGTTAGCTATAGCTTGATTACATTGACTCTCATAGATTACATAAGGGTAAAACCTATTGGGATGTTGAAAGATCTATAAATAAAAGTTTTGGATCTAAGTCTATGAGGATATTTTAAAGTTATTGATATGACGACTAATGAAATGCATTATATTATGTTAATTGAGGAAAAGTGGGCATGGTTAGATGACCATCAACATAGTAGCTAATCAATTTGAGGTGCATTAAAAAGAGAAAATCATTATCATACCCTTAATTAGGATGAGATCAAGCCTTACATTATTACTAAGAAGCCTGAATCGCCATATGCCTACAGAGGTGAAATATGTTTTGAAGTAGGGATGGAACCAAAGCCAAAGGATATGTGAAGCAAAGTGTTTATTTATTTTATACAATAGGACCAAAAAATTCCACAATTTCGACATACAGATAAATTTTCATACCAACATGCCAAAAACATGGATCAAGTCTTAGAGTTTTACATGGAGGAATGCAAGTCTCCATCTGTACAATCTACAACATTTCAATAGATATGGACTACATTGAATTCACTCATGAGGGTAATTTACCATGGTAAGTTATATCTTATGTTAGTGGTGATTTTAACATGCATTTTTTGAATTGGTCATGAGGATACCATGAGGTAAGACCAATGAGAATGTTTTTTTATACCAAGATACAACTGCCTCGATACCATGTTCCTAATAAATATCTATGGGTTAGTATGTTAAAATAAACACTCAAAGGTGTTACTGTGACATGGTGGGTAGTTCACCATTCTAAGCAATTATGCTGGGAAAAAGCTTGTAAACTGATGAGAGCCTAGTTCCAAGTAGGATCTACATTATCTGATCAATGACCATTATTCTAAGAAGGTAAGTGCCCTAAGTTTCACATTCATAGGTGTGTTAATATATGGTCTTCACATGGTGTGGAACCAAGATATTGGGTGCATGTGTTTCAACATAATCTAACACCTTTGTCATGAGCATGGTATCTACACTAGGAGTGCAAGCATGAGACCAAGAATTGGCCATAGGTCTAACATGATTTTAATCAAACCCTTGTATTTGAGGATATGATAATCCTATAGTGTATAAAGTTATCCAAAATATGAAGATGTTTTTATTTCATGGGAAGGAAGAAAACATACTGACTGCACATGAGAAAATTTCATAGGATGAAGTAACCGAGAGCAAAGCTATTAAACATTATAGGGGAAATAAAAATAAATAAAATTATTTGTATAAATCATATAATAGGATTATAGATAACACAGACTAGGTAGAATCTAGTGATAATGAGGAGGACTTAGATTTAAATGGATTCTTCAAACATAAATGCTAGACGTAGATCAAATATAGGATACACATCTATGAAATATATATATTTATGGGAAGGAAGGGGAAAGGACAATGAGATAACCTCTTCCAAATGGGACAAATAGAATATATCAAGAACCAATGTGGAAATCAGTGGAAAACATTGATACAAAATCTATACCCAAGGTATCAACCATAGGTGATTTCTAGACACAATAATAAATTTTAGAGGGAGTCCAGTTGTTGTGAGATTATCAATATGTATTCCCCAAAAAAAATTTATAAGTCAAGGGTGTAGACCCTTCATTTGGAGAGATGCATGTGCACAAGGCCTATCAAGAAACACCTATAAATAATAAATCCCAATATGAAGCTCAAATTCAATGCTAAAATTGATTGAATGCAAGAAGTAGAGATCATCTATATGGTAGAAAAAGTAGATTAAGTAAGTTTGATGGTGGTTTAATGAAATAAATTAGGAGAAATAAGAGTATTTATTGAAGTTATAGTGCACCAAATGATGTCTACGTCAATTATCCATTTCCAATTCCTTTCATAGATAAAGTTTTTGAGTTGGTTGCAAGACATGAAGTATATTAATTAACAAATGGCTTTAGTGGATACCATAAAATTATGATCACAATAGAATACTATATTAAGACCACTTTTGAAATAGAATGGGTTTCATTTTCATATAATTTAATGCCTTTTAGTTTGAAAAATGCCTTTGTTGTTTTCTCTAGAGTTATAATCACTACGGTCAAGGGCTTCATACATGATATCCTAGAGGTTTACCTAGATGATTTTTATGTGCTCTCCTTATTCAAAGATTACCTTTTTGAGTTATGACTTATGTTAGAACAATTTATATCTCTTCACATACATATAAATTTGAATAAGAGTTTCTTTTTCACACCTTTTGGTGTACTCCTGGGACATGTAGTATGTAGTGATGGTATTTTGTTTGACCAAGCCAAAATCATAGTCATTATGGGGTTACCACCCCCTATCAGTTATTATAAAGTGTGATCATTCCTAGGATACACTAGGCATTATTTCAAGGCCATCAAAGGGTATCCAACTATATCTAATCCATTGAAGAGACTACTGCATAAGGATAGAAGATTAAAATAGACTGATGAATGTCAAACAACCTTTATAGATTTGAAGTAAATATTAGTAACAACTCAATTTTAGTATTTTTGGATTGGAGTAATCATTTCCATGTTAATGTAGATACTTTAGGAACTAGAATAGGATATGTATTCGCTCAACATGGAGATGCAAATTTGGATAATCTTATCTAATTCACAAGCTAGAAGCTTTTAGTAACTGATAAAAATTATACCACCATATAATGAGAAGCTCTTGCTTTAGTGTTTGCACTATAAACATTTAGGCATTATATTTTGGCTACACTATTTGAATTCTTTATAGACCACCAAACTCTTCAATATTTGGTGAACAATCCCATGCTAGGGGGATTGATATCCAAGTGGTTAAAGCCATCTTAATAATTATAGTTTGAGATCATTGTCAAGCTAGGAATAGAAAATGTGGGGCTAGATCATCTCAATCGCATAAGGAATGTCAAAGAACCAAAATAATTATAGGAGTCACTAGATGTTCATTTTTTATGAGTATCTATGATCCCTGAGAATATGGAAAACATAGCTAACTTTTTTGAACAAGGGTTTTTTATTGTGCATTATGTGGATAAGGATAAAAAATAATTGTTCGTAAGAGAATTTCTATTTAGTATTATAAATGGGTTTCTTTATAAATGGGTAAGAATGATGTGTTGCAAAGAGTAGCCCTAAATCATGAGAGACCTTAGTTGGTAAAAGAAGCACATGTGGGAGTTATGGGAGGACACTTCATAGGAAAATATACTGTGAGGAAAATACTACAAAGTTGTATGTGGTGATCTACTCTATTTCAAGATGAGCACATAGCCACAAAACACTGTGATGTCTATCAATGAGTGGGAAAGTTGAACTAGAAGGATGAAATGCTTCTCAGTCCAATACTATTAGCCCAACCATTTGAATAATGGGGAATTCATTTTATAGGTCCTATTAATTTAGCTAGTAAATTCAGTCATGCCAAATATATAATTATTATAATGGATTATTTTATAAAATGGGTAGAAGTTACTGTGACACCAAGCTTTAGTACCAAAGACGTATCTAAATTATTGTATGAAAACATCATAACCAGGTTTGGATGTCATTTCAATTTGGTCAGTGACAAATGAACACACTTATTGAATGACACCAACAAGAATATGATTGAAGAATTCACGATATCACACCATAAGATCACAAATTATCATCCTCAAACCAATGAGGAGGCAAAAACATCAAATAAATTTCTCGAAAATATGCTTACAAAAATATGTAATGTGTAGAGGGATGACTGGGGAAATCGAATACCTTCAATCTTATGGGCCTACAGGATCAACTATAAATGTGTGACGAGATTCACTCCTTTTCATTTAGTTTATGGGGTGGAAGTAGTGATGCCCATGAAATACATAGTCCCTAGTCTATGAATTACATTGATAATGCGATAGGGAGATTAGGACTCACTTCGATCATGCTTGATAAATTTAACCTGTATGGAAGGAACTAGAAAAAAATCAAGTTAGATGTAGGAGATAAACAAAAAGATTCAAAATTCATGGCATGATCACAATCTATGATCAAAATAATTTTACCTAGATCATACAATGTTGATAAATAATAATTATTTAACTTTTAAGTGCTATAGATTTTAAGCCCTAGGTTGTTAAAGGGTTTGAGTACAATAAATTAGGGTATAAAATATGAAATAAATCTAGCCACTAATTTGTAAAAAAACTAAGCTAAATATATATTTATAATAATAATTAATGACATAAATTAATACCTAGCTGGAAACTGCCTAAGATGAAGGATCTAGAAGTTGAAAACTAGTACAGGAGCTAGTCTGAGTGTCATAAATAGGATTCAGGTGTTATAAACCCTCTTAGACAATATCTCCCTCCCTTTGAAAATAGCACTATGGTGATATATTCCACTTTTAGATCCAATGTCTTATTTAGAAACTGAAGTGTACTTCTAAGAGCACCTATGTTTAAGTCTGCCAAACCTGTTCCTATGTGGACAAACCCTGCTTCACTAATTGTGGCCTATTTTGGCTGATTTTGTATGCAAACCCTAGAACTCCATGTGATTAGGGAATTTGATTCACACAATTAGTTAATGTGTAATGTTAGTTGGGTGTTTTGGATATCCTCAACACCTCATTGTGATGAGAATTGCCTACATACGAATACTCTTAGGAGGGATAAAGTCTGATGTAGTTCTCCTCACCTAAGTGCTGGTGCAGGTACAAATGAATCTTGTATGGACATCAGTTTGAGTGATTTGAGTGAGTCTTGAGACTAGAAATTTTTGTATTCTGATCTTAGGAAAGTTGTAGATGATTATATGCAGAAGTAGGGTAGAATAGGGATAAAAGACATGTATATATATTGATATGGTGCATGTGCAGGGTTTTAAATAGGTTTAGGTTGACCCTAGGTGTCTTTAGGATTGAAAAAGATATCTGTTGAAGGTAAAAAGAGGGAAAAGGACAATAACACCCAACTAGGAAAATAATGTTATGGGATTAGTGTCCAGTTATGATGCTAATGTCCAGGTGGCATAACATTAGGAATAAGGGCATAGATGCCTAAGGAAGGTTTTGAGACTAATTTTTAGATGTCTAGGGATGTATGTGTCATGTAAAAGTTGTATAATTGTCTAAATAGGCCTTAAGGTAGGTTTAGGGCTAAGCTAGGGATGTATGGTCTCAAGTCACACTCTTGGCACTCAAGAGACATTTTAGATGACTACATTTTATCCCCTTTATTCTAGAAATGTATCAATGTGAAATGAATATGATAAAGGAAATTAAATGTACCTAGACTTACCTATGAGGTGAAGCCCATGGATATGGGTTCGAGTGTGTAAAGCATGCTCCATTACATATCCTACAAAAGAAACATGGAAGAAATCAGTTCTTAAGAGATATCAAAAGCAAAGACTAAATTTAGTAAAGAGATATAAGAGAGAGGGAAGGAATGAATACACCTCATTGGGTATGTGAACCAATGCAAGAACCTGGTGACATCATGTGTGTGTAAATAGTGATCAAATTGGTGAATAACTTAGACTAAGTTGATGGATTTCTCAATCCCCATGTGTGGGTGGCTCTATAACTCAATCTGGTTTTGAATCCATTTCCCACCTCTGTTCAGTGGATCATAACTTATGAATAACTTATATTGGACTGATGGTTTTTCTATCTCTCTTATGTAGGTGGCTCAAGAACTCAAGTAGACTATGACTCCATCATTACCTATCCATGTGTAGTAGATGCATCTATAACTTAATTACATAATGTTACTAAAGTTATATTATTATAAATAGAACTATATATAATGGCTTTGTAGCCACTTGGGAGCTCTGGAATGAAAAATCAACTTAGGGGCCTCTTAGGAACTTAGGTGTGTAGTGTAGGGACTACGCGATAATGCCAACCAATACAAATAGACTAGGGCATCAAATCTGGTGCAAAACTAGAACATGGTTCCTGGCATGTATAATGTAGAGAATGATATGGAGTTTTCCTTCCATCTAACCAAGTGGTGTTTAAGTGAACATATGGAAATAATGTGCCATGCACATACCCAAATCTAATATATGAGTATATGGATTTTGAATTGAGTTAAAATAATCTATATCTAAGTATTTAAAACTGAAATGGGAGTGACTATGTCATGCATGATACCGCCAATGTAAGAAAACTAGTATGATTTTGTGTAAAAGTGAGTAAAAATTGATAATCTGTAACTAAATATGTGAAAACCTACACTATAACTACTATGTCTTTCGATTAATTTCATAATTTCTATTTCCAGGTCTATTGGATAGTAGTGACATACCTTAGACTATAGAATCATGCTTTTATTATCCACTTGTGAAGCTATTGTTACATCTTGATTCCTTGCTAGGCAAACTTGCTAGATTATTCATGGATATCTATAGCCAACAATTCAAATTTGGCTATTTAAAACTAAGCTTAGATATAGATTGTTATGGGGTAGTATGATATTGCTTAGGACATATGATCACATTACTTTGAGTTAGTTATAAGTATATGTTTATTTTTTGATCATGTTGATTTGTCATTTCAGCGATATTTTGTGACGTATGTATATCATGACTACTATGGTCTAACTACCTATTTTGTTGTGAGATTGATGCAAGAGAACTCATCCGTTAGAGTGTGATAGAAGGAGAGCATAATCAGAGAGGGTGATGTAGATCAAGATGTTTGAGGTCAACAGACATCTGGTGAAAACCCTGCACACACCACATTAGTCAACACATGATTATATGTATAATTAATGGTTAGAATAACATGTTTTTATGTTGTTTGCATTAGCTAGTTTAACATGGTTGCTAGCATAGTTTAATGGTTCTATGAAATTTACCTTGCATGACTTACGAATATGCCCATTAAAGATTGTTAGTAACATGTTTTGCTTAATTACACTAAATTGGAATTGTTGATTAAGGATGTATCATTAAACCATCAAGGAAACTAGAGATGCTAATTTAATTAGTAAATATTTTACTTATTGAAATTAGAATAAAAGAAATGAAATATAATAAATTCCAATTAACTAAAAAAAATGGAAAAGAGGATAAATTAAAAGAATAGAAAATAAAATAAATTTTCATAAAAGAAATAAAAAGAGATAAAAACAATTTTTTTTTATAAAAATAATAAATTAAAATCAAATAAAAAATAAAAAAGAATCTTTAAAACAAAAGTAAAGGCTACACCTATTTTCGGTAGTATAAAATTAAGAAGAAGTTAAATATCATATGTATTGTCTGGGAAAAAGAAAGAAGGTCAACAAGACAAAGGTATTGCATAGAGGAGAAACAAAAGGAGAGAAGGGAAGTGTGGAGTGGAGGTGAGAGAAAATCGATTCAAGTAATAATCATCTAGATCATACCATTGTAGATGCTTTTGCCAAGTATGGAAAGCCATTAAAATTATGTGTAGAGTTTAGCAAAAATTTATGTTTGAATTATATAATCAAACTATGTGTAATCTTAAAAATCTTGAATACATATATAATTTTACAATGCCCTTGTTATCTGGGTTGTGGTGGTGGTTATATAAGGCTGAGTATATGTAAATACTTATTTCTTTCAAACTATGAAAATATAGATATAAAATCAGAGCAAATATGAACAAGGATATAAATAGATTCTTTATATTCAACTTATAGTAACCAACACCTTTCCTATTCAGTGGAGTAGATATATGTATTTATTGCAGTCATTTTGCAAATTTTAGCTTGTGTAATATATAAGTCACTATGTATATAAGGCTGCATTTACATATAA
Organism: Torreya grandis; assembly: GCA_037957365.1. Taxonomy (NCBI): domain Eukaryota; kingdom Viridiplantae; phylum Streptophyta; class Pinopsida; order Cupressales; family Taxaceae; genus Torreya; species Torreya grandis. Next base: position 3,514,322 of record JARHVA010001045.1, on the reverse strand, counting down.
ATCACTTTCATACATATTATAATGTTCCATAGTTAATTATGACATTGCTATACATGTCTTAAAATCAACTATGGCATCACTATACAGTCAATTATGACATCCCTATACAGGTATGGTGTGCTGCATACTCCAGATGTAAACATTAAATTACTTATGGCATCGTTGTATGTTATCATAGTGGATGTCTTAACTATGGTGTCGCTGGGTAAGGGAACATAGGAAACAAGTTGTGAATGGATGTGAAGAATTGTCTGTAAATATAAAATTTAGATCATTGTTTTTGTTTTGATCTTTATGTAGCAACTTATGAATCGTTGAATATTAATAAAAATATGGAATTATTGAATTGTTGAATATATAATAAGCAAGTTATATATTCATTATTTTAAATAAATTGATATATTTAATATTCAGTATTTATGCATCCAGTGGTAGATCCTTGCATCATAGAATGACTCTTATATTTAGCTAACTAGTACTGAATTAATAAATATAATCGAAGCCACTTACAAACATTGTATATAATAGTAAATGAGTATTTTACGTTAGAGACATCTTATATCTCAAATACAACTATTTATTTCTTTAAGGTAATGAATGATAGGTATATATAATTTATTTCAAACTGCATTAGTTAATTTAGATGTAGGAATTGATGAGGAGTTGTTAGCTTCACATTCCTTAGGCATTGTCATATTTTGTTAAATGTGTATTATTTTAAGGCGTAAATAATTTCTATGAGTATTGCATGATAAAGGAGTAAAATTCTTATGAGTAATATAAGATGAGTTCTATTTGGATATTTATGACAACGGGTTGAATTATTCTTAAACTAGAAAAAAATCCAAAATCATATATAATAATAAATAGAGAATAGTTCTTGTCATGCGGGATTAAGTTCATGAATTCTCAATCTAGTATTCCTAGACTCAAATTACAGCCCTAAAATTGAACAAAGATGTTTGCGAGATTTTAAAACATAGTCAGTTTACACGATGTACAACAATTAAGTAACTTCTCAAAAATCTCTTTAGAAAATATTAATATCTATAGGTGTCAAATTGACCAATAGCATATTTATGAGCATAGAGGTGTTTTTTTTTAAGGTTATAATTCCATGGGTGAAGTATTAACATGTATTAAGGAAGTACACATATAATTATTTTTACGAATGTGTGCATTCAAGCCTCTAATGTATATCAAATTCTAGTTTGGAATTACTCTATGTTTCATTGAAATGAAGTTTTGTTAGAATTATAAAGTTACTATATGTTAAATGTATATTGTCATGTTTAGATTAGCCTATCAATAAAGTTATATTGATTGAGTATTAATATGAGAATTGTAAAGGCTAATGAGGTCATTTAGGAGTCATTGTATGTGTTAACGTACATTGGGCATGTTAGATTTTATAATTCTAAGTAGACAAATATAAACACATTTGGTCATGGGACCTCAGAAATATTGAAATTATGACAACATGAACATAAGTTTCTAACCTAGTGTAAGGTCATGTTCATTCAAACACATTTAAGTTTATAATAGATCCTGGATTAAAACTCATAAGTGAACAATGGGTTAGTTTTTCCAAAGTATTGGAATACTATATGTGGCATCGGTTTATGATGTACAAGTACTCCTATATAGGAATTATACCTATAGTTTAATCGATGATTAGAGTAAGTCATTAAGTTTCTTAAGAATAAAAAACTATAACCTTTTGGAATAGTTTCCTAGAAATAAAGTGAATTGTTAGAATGAAAGATCAAAACAGTTTTATGAGTCTCTATTTCTCTACAAATGACTAGATTGACTATTAGTATTCAGTATTGAATACTTGTGTATGGTACATATTATAGGATTATTAATATGTATAAATGTTTGGTTATATTTAGCATATAATGATGCATCTTGATGCATGCTTATAAGTTATATTTATTCAAATGTTAGTATGTTGTTTAGACCTAGGGTATACCTAGGTGGTATAATCCCATACTTGTTTGGTTGTTATTATGTATGTGGTTCATTGGATTCTTAAAATCATAAGTTAGTTATGTGTATTTATGTAGTTGTGAACTATGATAGTATGAGATATCATATAGTACTACAATGTAAATTTATGTTTAACATGAATGGTACATATCATAATTGATATGATTCAACTCACACCTACATTTGACTGATTAAGTATTTGTGTGCTAGTTATTGTTGTGAATAGTGTGTTTTGTGGCAATTGTTAATAATTTGTGTATGTGTGTATACAATCTTTGTGAGTGTACCATTTGCTAAGATGAAATATTAAGTGTTTCATAGAAAACTATGACTTGCTTGATATATCTAGTGCTTGAATGAAGGCTTATGTTTCCATGTATTTAGGATTACTTTATATGACCAATTATGAAAAACTAGTAGTTATGTCTTAGAATACTATACTATGATAATATGGGTTATCATAGGGAGTAGTATGTTTGAAAAATGATTGTGGTAATAGAAATTTATAGTTAAGTGTAGTTACCCAGATGGTATAAACTTTAGTCATTATTTCTAGTATGGGATAGAAATTAATGTAAGATTCATTCATATGTTTGATAGAATAAATGTATACTTTGGTTACTCTTATGTTAGCAAGTTATATGATGTGTTCATTAGTAGGATATAAATTAGATGAATCTTGTAGTTGAATTTTATTTGACTAATTTGCATTGCTGATACAGAGTAAGGAGTGAGATGGACTTCACTAGATTATTAATATCATAATGACAGATGAAGGCAGTCCGATCAAGTGGTGTGTATGAATTTGATTGATTTATAGATTTTTATTATTCACTATTTATAAATCTTTGAGCCAAATTATTTTCAGTGAGACATTATCATTTTATGAGTATGATTTACATATTTGTGTGATATCTTGAAATAGAATGATTTTATATGATACACTAAATATTTAGTTTAGAAATCATATAACACATGGGTACTTGCTTGTCTCTAGAGATTTCCGTGCCATCATTATATGCTCATCTGTGAATGGAGGGTCATTTTATGATGGGATTAGTGTTGGGGATCATTGGTTTGTGGTTGGTATGGAAAAGTGATTGGATGATGCTCTTCTCTCCACACTAGTACTATTTATCGATATGACACTTGAGATTACCACATTTACTTAAGCCTGGGAACTATGCTTCAGGGGAGCCATATATATTATGTGTACATTATATTGTATTATAATTATCATTTAATATTGTCATAAAAATTTATAATTACTTAAATCTATATTTTAACAATGGTGGCTGTAGAGTAGTTTCAGTTGTAGCTGAGTTATTGTTATTACTTTTTATATTCGCATTATGATGTGTTCTTTCAAGATTTTAGATATTGATGATATGTGATGTATTATGATTTTTTTTATTATCAAACCTTGAGTATTTCTTATGGTCTCTGTAAATTCCCATGGTGTAATCTATTTTTGGTATATGTTTTTATTTTGAAAAAAATTGTGTACTTCTATGTCTAACCCAATAGGGTCAGTACATGTGGTATCAAAGCTATGGCTCAAAATTTAGGACCTAAATGATTCCATTAGCATTTTTCGTGCCTTTCTATTCACTAGTGTGAACCTAGTAACATGATCATTGCACTAGTATTTTGGATTAGTAGTACCTTAGTGCATAACCCTGTTACACCATGATTGGAGTTTTGAGACATTCATGATTATGTGTGGTACAGTGAATGTGTACCCTTGAGAGAACTTATACCCTTTTGAGTTGTATAGGGAATTGATTTATCAAGTATACCAATGGTGATTTTTGTATACAAGGTTTGTGTAGATGATTATATAGCATAGTTCATGAGTTACGATTAAAATATTCCTACCATAGTTTGATCACTTAGATCGAACACCTTGAGTGTTGATTCTCACTTAACTATGTGTGCTTTAGTTTTGAGTCTTATGTTCACTGATCCTATAAATGGAAAAATCTTATAATACCATTTTTAGTTTGGTACCACCTAGTGTGGTGGAAATTTTCTTGTAGTAGAGTGTTGTTGTCTTGGTAAAGAATTTCTTTATGTTAGGAGTTTGGTTTGGATTTGCACCCTTAAGTTATGTGGGTTAGGAAGAAGTGTCATCTCTCTTAGTTAGCTTGAGGTGAGTTGTTATTATCTCATTCTCCTTTGTCATCATTATAATCTACCAAGAGGATTCATATTTTCTTGATGTTGAAACTTGTCTCTAAAATATTATTTGACCATATTCTTTGGAGTTCATGGGATGGATGTTTTCTACTTCATGTTGAGAGATAAGTTATAAGATTTGATGAATTGATACATATTCATGGATTAGTATTTTATTTCTCCCAGTTGTGGAAATAGATGGTGATACTATTCTTACAGATTTGGTAAGTAGTGTTTTAGCAACATTGAGTTACCGTGTTTTCTTTTTACCTTATGTGGGTATGTAGGAGTTTTTGAGATGATAGTTATCTACCTTTGACTTGTGATTCTTTAGAGTATATATATATATATATATATATATATATATATATATATATATATATATATATAATTTTATATTAAGAATTATAAGTTTATTATAATTAGTATTATATCATACACCCATGATTAGATTCATATTATTCTCTTTTGGATTAAATCATGTTATTTTGATGACATATTTATGTACCTTAGCTAGGAGTGAGTAGGATTTGTGATGTGTGGAACGTCTTGTCAATCTAAGGGTGAGATAAACTTTTAATTTGTTGCGTGTTAGCTAAGAAAGTAAGGAGATAGTGTCTCGCTTGTTTCCTTATAAGGTTGAAAGGATGGTGTGATTTTTGGGCTATGTATTATAATTTTAACATTATTTCCTCTTAACCATGAATATAGCAGAATAAGTTAAGTTGTGAAATATGATACCAACTATGTTTGGCTGGTGAAAACTTAATACAATTTCAGAATGATTGTATGTATGTTGGTACATCTAAAATTATTTAGCATATAGTATTGATTTATATGATCTATTAGTATGGATTTGTGGTTCATTACACCTCTTAAAATTTTTGGAGATCACTAGTCATGGAGACCTAAAGGAAGAGTGGTGATTTAGGAACTTGAGTAATAAGCGATAGGAGTGGATCTTACTTAGTCCTACATTGACTCAGTAATCACTAAGTTAGATCTGACAGATGAACTTGTCAAATTCAGGATTTAACAAATGGACTTCTCAAATTTAGTCATATGGCCATATGCATGTATATGATGTAATGCTCATTCTGTAATTTTGTATACATTGGAAATATAGTATTTCTAGTTCCTATTCATCATCATAATTGTCAAGAACTCTGTGGAGTAGTGATAATATTGATATGTTATAATTATTAGGAGATACACAAGGTAGCGATAGTATTAACTTATTCACATAATTCTTGCTTGAATCCTTAAATACCTTTTTTTAGATTGAAAAAACACTCTCTAGGTTAAAGAGATGTGCAGAGGGGATGGAAGGTTTTGTGGAACTCTCTCTAATCATTTATTTGGCTTGTATGATGATATTTATGCTCTTGGAAAGTCATCAAAACTTTTACTAAGATATGTGGGACCCTTCAAGGTAACAAAAGTGGCCAGTCATATAATATATAAGCTTGTCTTGATGGTTCTGGACCTTGGGGTGGTCATAACATAACCAAGTAGACTAAGTAATACTTGAAACTACATTTGCTTAATAGGGAGATGTCATAGAGGAGGGTCTTGTGGGACCAATAATCCAAGAATAGTGAAAATTAAAGGAACTACAATGAGTTATACATGTAATTTACCATTTATTGCTTAATTTGATATTATATATCATGTTTTTACTTTGCTAAACAATGATTTTAATTCATAACTTATGATTGAATAAGAGTCATCAGGGACGATGACTATCTTTAAGGGGAATGATTTTACATCCTGATTCCTTATCAGGTAAACTTGTTAGATTATCCATAGATATCTATAGCTGAAAATTCATATATGATATTTTAAACTAAGCTTAGATATATACCATTATGGGGCAGTACGATATTGCTTAGGATATATGATCACACTAATATGAGTTAGTTATAAGTATATATTTACTTTATGATCACATTGATTTGTCATTTTAGTTATATTTTATGATGTATGTATATCATGATTATTATGGTCTAACTACCTATTTTGTTATGAGATTGATACAAGAGTACTCATCCCTCAGAGTGTAATAGGTGATGAAGATTAAGATGTTAGAGGTAGATAGAGATCTAGCGAGAACGCTACACACACCACATTAGTTGGCACATGATTAGATGCATAATTAATGGTTAGCATAACATGTTTTGATGTTGTTTGCATTAGCTAGTTTAACATGGTTACTAGCATAGTTTAATGGTTCTATGAAATTTGCCTTGTGTGACTTGTGACTATGCCCATTAAAGATTGTTAGTAACATGTTTTGCTTAATTAGACTAAATTGAAGTTGTTTATTAATGATGTATCATTAAACTGTCAAAGTATTTGGAAATGCTAATTTAATTAGTAAATATTCTACTTATTGAAATTAGAATAAAAGAAATGAAATATAATAAATTCTAATTAAGTGAAAAAAAATCAAAAGAGGAAAAATCAAAAGAATAGAAAAGAAAATAAATTTCTATAAAAGAAATAAAAACAAAAAAAATTCATAAAAATAATAAAGTAAAACAAAATATAAAATTAAAAAGAATATTTAAAATAAAAGTAAAGGCTGCACCTATTTTTGGTAGTGGAAAATTAAGAAGAAGATAAATATCATAAGTATTGTTTGTGAAAACGAAATGAGGAAGACATGACAAAGGTATTGCATAAAGGAGAAACAAAAGGAGAGAAGGGAAGCGCAAAGTAGAGGTGAGAGAAAATCAATTCAAGTAATAATCCTCTAGATCGTATTATTTTAGACACTTTTATCATGTACAAAAAGCCATTAAAATTATGTGTGGAATTTAGAAAAAAAATATGTCTAAATTATATATATAGCGAGCTATGTGTAATCTTAAAAATTGTGAATACATATATAATTGTATAGTGTCCTTGTTATCCAGGCCATGGTAGTGGTTATATAAGGCTGAGTATATGTAAATAATTATTTATTTTAAACTGTGAAAATATAGATATAAATTGAGATTAAATCTAAATAAGGATATAAATAGATTATTTACATTCAACTTATAGTAACCAACACTTTTCCTATTCAGTGGAGTAGATATATGTATTTATTGTAGTCATTCCACTGATTTCAGATTGTGTAATATATAATTCATTATGTATATAAGGTTGTATAATATATATGTTGGTGTGTATATAAGGTTAAATTTACATATAAGTCACTTGCATACATATTATAATGTTGCATAGTCAATTATGGTGTCGCTATACATGTCTTAAAATTAACTGTGGTGTCACTATACAGTCAATTGTGACATCACTATACATATATGGCATGATGCATACTCAAGTTGTGAACATTATTTTAGCTATGGCATCATTGTATGTTATCATAAGGGGTGTCTTAGTTGTGGCGTCACTGGGTAAGGGAACCTACGAAGCAAGCTATGAATCGATGTGAAGAATTATCTGCAAATATAAAATTCAGATCATGATTTTTGTTTTGATCTCTATGTACCAACTTATGAATCACTGAATATTAATAAAAATATGGAAATATAGAATTATTGAATATATAATAAGTTATATATTCATTTTTTAAAGGAAATGGATATATTTAATATTTAGTATTTATACAGCGAAGTACCTCCGATGGTAGATCCCAACATCATAAAATGGCTCTTATATTTATCCAACTAGTACTGAATTAATAAATATAACCGAAGCCACTTACAAACATTGTATATAATAGTAAATGAGTATTTTATGATAGAGGCATCTTATATCTCTATACATCGATTTACATTCTAAAATACAATGATGTATGAGCATAATAATAGTGAGTATTTTGTAAAGGAGGCATCTTATGTCTCAAATATAGCTATTTAAGTCTGTAAGGAAGTGAATGATAGGTATATATAATTTATTTCAGCCTATGCTAGTTAATTTAGATGCAGGAATTGATAAAGGAGTTTTTAGCTTCACATTCTTTAGACATCGCCATATTCTGTTAAATGAGTATCATTTAAAGGTGTACATAATTCCTATGATTATTACATGATAAAGGAGTAAAATTCTTATGAGTAATATAAGATGAGTTCTATTTGGATATTTATGAAAATGGTTGAATTATTATTAAACTAGAAAAAAAGCCAAATCCATATATAATAATAAATGGAGAATAGTTCTTGTCATGCGAGCTTAAGTTCATGAACTTTCAATCTAGTATTCCTAGACTCAAATTATAGCCCCAAAACTAATCAGAGATGTTTGCGAGATTTTAAAACATAGTCATTTTACACGATGTATAATGATTAAGTAACCTCTTGAAAATCTCTTTAAAAAATATTAATATCTGTAGGTGTCAATTTGACCAATATCGTATTTATGAGCATAGAGGTGTATTTTTTTATGATCATAATTCCATGGGTGAAGCATTAAATTATATTAAGGAAGTATATATATAATTAACTTTAGGAATGTGTGCATTCAAGCCTTTAAATGTATATCAAATGCTAGTTTGGAATTACTCTATGTTTTGTGGAAATAGAGTTTTGTTAGAATTATAAATTTATTCTATGTTAAATGTATATTGTCATGTTTAGATTAGCCTGTCAATAAAGTTATATTGATCAAGTATTAATCTGAGAATCGTAAAGGCTAATGAGGACATTCATAATGTTGAACATATTTATGTGTAAAGGAAATCAATATATATCTAAGGATTTAGGAGTCATTGTATGTGTTAAGGTACATTGGGTATGTTGGATTGTATACCTCTAAGTTGGAAAATATAAACACATTTGGCCATGAGACCTTGGGAATGGTGAAATTATGATAACATGAACATAAGTTTCTAACCTAGTGTAAGGTAATGTTCATTCAAACGTAGTTAAGTGTTTAAGAGATCTTAGATTAAAATACATAAGTGAACAATGGGTTAATTTTTGCAAAGCATTGGAATACTAAAAGTGGTATCAGTTTATGATGTACAAGTACTCCTATATATAAATTATACCTATAGTTTAATGGATGACTAGAGTAAGTCATTAAGTTTCTTAGGAATCAGAAACTATAACTTTTTGGAAGTCTCCTAAAAATAAAGTGAATTGTTAGAATGAAAGATCATAATGTATTTATGAGTCTTTGTTTCTCTACAAATGATTGGATTGACTGGTAGTATTCAGCATTGAATACTTACATGCAATACATATTATAGGAGTGTTAATATGTACACATATTTGGTTATATTTAACATATAATGATGCATCTTGATGTGTGCTTATAAGTTATATTTATTTGAATATTAGTATTCTATTTAAACCTAGGGTATATTTAGGTGGTATAATCCCATAATTTTTTGGTTGTTATTATGTATGTGGGTCATTGGATTCTTAAAATCATAATTTGATTATGTATTTATGTAATTATGAATAATGATAGTATAGGATATCATAGAGTACTATAGTGTAAATGTATGTTTAACCCAAATGGTACATACTGTAATTGATATGATTAGACTCACACCTATATTTGAGTGATTAAGTGTTTACATGTTGGTTATTTTTGTGAATAGTGTGTTCTGTGGCAATTATTAAGACTTTATGTATGTAAGCATTCAATATTTATGAATGTACCATATGCTAATATGGAATATTAAGTGTTTCATGGAAATTAATGACTTGCTTGATATGTCTAGTGCTTGAATATAAGCTTATATTTCCATGTATTTAAGGTTATTTTATATGATTAATTATGAAAAATTAGTAGTTATGTCTTAGAATACTAGACTATGGTAATATGGGTTATCATAGGGAGTAGTAAGCTTGAAAACTGATTGTGGTAATGGAAATCTACAGTTAAAATGTATTTACCTAGATGATATAAATTTTAGCCATTATTTCTAGTCTAGGATATAAATTAAATTAAGATTCATTCATATGTTTGATGGAGTAAATATATGCTTTGATCACTCGTATGTTTGCATGTTATATGAGTCTTCTCTAGTAGAATGTAAATTAGATGAATCTTGTGGTTAAATTATATTTGACTAATCTGCATTGTCGATATAGAGTAAGGAGTGAGATGGACTTCACTAGCTTACTATTATCACAATGACAGACGAAGGCAATCCAATCAAGTGGTGTATATAAATTTAATTGATCTATATATCATTATTATTTATAAAACTTTGGGCCAAAGTATGTTTAGTGAGACATTATCATTTTCTGAGTATGATTTACATGTTTATGCGATATCTTACAATAGAATGGTTTTCTATGATACACTATATGTTTAGTTTAGAAATCATACAACACATAGGTACTTGCTTATCTCTCTGGATTTTCGCACCATCACTATTTACTCATCCATGAAGGAAGGGACATTTCCTGATGGGATTGGTGTGGGGGATCATTGGTCAATGGTTGGTGTGAAAAATCACTTGGATGATACTCTCCCTCTCCATAATAGTACTACTTATCGAGATGACACTTAGATTATCACAGATCCTTGAGTTTGGGAACTATGCTTCGAACAAGCCATGTATCTTATATTTGCATTGCATTGTATTGTACTTATCATTGAATATTTCATGAAGAGTTTTAATTATTTAATTTTGTACTTTGACAATGATGTTTGAAGACTTGTTTCAGTCATAGCTGAGTTATTATGATTACTTTCTATATTTGCATTATGACATGTTCTCCCATGATTTTAGATATCGATGATATGTGATGTATTATTCTTATATATATTATCATACCTTGAGTATTTATTATAGTCCCTGTAGATTCTCATGGTATAATATATTTTTGGTATATGTGTTTAATTTTAAAAAAAATCACGTATTTCTATGTCTAACCCAACGAGGTCATTACATGTGGTATCAGAGTTGTGGTTCGAAATCTAGGAACTAAATGAGTCCATTAGCATTTTTTGTCTTTATGTTCCCCAGTGTAAATCTAGTAACATGAGTATTGCACTAGTAGTTTAGATTAGTAGTGCCTCAATGTATAACCCTGTTACACCATGTTTGAAGTTTTGAGACATTCGTGAATGTGTGTGGTATAGTGAGTGTGTACTCTTAAGAGAACTTATACCCTTTTGATTTGTATAGGGGATTGATTTATTTGGCATCCCAATGGTGATGGTTATATACTAGGTTTGGGCAGGTGAGTATATATCGTAGTTCATGAGTTATGAATAAATGATTCCTTTCATAGTTTGATCACTTAGATCAAACACCTCGAGTATGAATACATCCTTCTTGGTAAACAAGTCACCTTTGCCATTTGTGTTTGGTGTTTTGAGTTTTGCTTCTCACTTAATTATGTGTGATTTAATTTTGAGCCTTATGTTCACTAATCCTATAAATGGAAAAATATTATAAAACCATTTTTAGTTTGGTACCACCTAGTGTGGTGGAAATTTTCTTGTAGTAAAGTGTTGTGGTCTTGGTTAATATTCTTTTGTGTTAGGAGTTTGGTTTGGATTTGCACCCTTAAGTTATGTGGGTTAGGAAGAAGTGTCATCTATCTTAGTTAGCTTGAGGTGAGTTGTTATTATTGTTGTTCCCAAAATTTGTCATTCACTTTTGGGACAACATATGAACTATTTTGGTCCTGCAAGCCAAAATTCTCTCTTCCATTCTCAAAAATTATTCTGAGCATTCAAATTCTTCATTGTTTAAGCTCTTTCAGTTAAGGGACTAGCAGGTTCAACAGGTTCAATGAATTCAACAGGTGAGCTGTCTCAAAGAAACAAGTTCCCAACACTTAGGAAATTCCAAGGCTGGTTCAACACCTCGGTTCAACCAAAAGATCCATCGACAGGCTTCAAACAAGTGGAATCAACTATTGAACCATTGAACCATTGAACCATTGAACCCCACCTCCAAAGGTTCAACGGGTTCAAAGGTTCAATGACATCGGCAAGCTTAAAGAGTTAAGTGCTTTGGCAAGAGTTCAAAGTTTAACGGCTTCAAAAGACTTAATGAAAAGAAGAAAGATTGAACCGTTGAACCGTTGAACCTTGAACCTTGAACCAAAAGGTTCAACGACAAAGGTTCAACGAGATTGGTTCAAAGCGGTTGGTTCAAGCGGTCAATTGAATGAGTAGAACAAAAGATTGAATCGTTGAACCATAAGTTGGTTCAATCAGTTGGTTCAATCGGTTGGTTTAATCGGTCAGTTCAATCAGAAGGTTCAAAGGAAGGTGTCCCAAAGCCCGAAGGACAAGTGCCCTTGCGAAGGGCAGGAAAAAAAGGATATCCTTCAGAAAGATTTTCTGCAGCAAATTTTACAAGGAAAATCCTTCAGACATTTTGTCTGAAGGAATGATTAAAGGCCTGACAGAAAGTTGTTAAGGCAAAGAAAAGATTTCCTTCAGACATTTTGTTTGAATGATTTGAAGAAGGAGGCCACCCGAAGGACCCTGAAGGGCAGGTACCCTTGCGGGGGGCTCTCGGCAACTAGGAAACGGACCTTTCTTAAAGCCAAAAGGGACACCTTCCCTTCAGGGTGTGCCAAAGACATAAAGCCGAAAGAATTTCAAAGCTCAAGAGACTTAGAGAAAACAAAGGCTTCTAAGAAAGAGGATGAACCGTTGAACCTTGAACCAAAATCATTCAACAGGTTCAAAAGTTCAAAGAAAGCTCTGAGCAAAGGAAAAAAGCGGAAGATTCTAGAGACCAATTCAAAGAGATGGTTCAACAGAAGAACAAGGAAAGCAAATGAACCAAAGAAGTGACCATCAACCAGTGATGTCCACGTGGACGTCAAATTCAAAGAAATGAAATATCCATTAATTTTCAAATGTGGCACAGAACCTGAAGAGCAAACTAAGTGACCAGTTGAAGAGAAAGCCAAAAGAGCCTGAAAAAAGGAAAAGAGATAGCCTGAGAGCTCAAATTGTAACAGGAAAGAGGGAAAGACCAGAAATGTCTACGTAAGAGTTATTTCCAGTAGGTGGAACAGTCCACCAAGTAGATATCTGAGCTCGCAAGCATTAAAAGGTGCATCCTATTTTTCTCCCTTCGAATAAAAGTGAGGGGATAGCTGTGTACATATTTTGGAGAAATACGAGACAACCCATGTTGAGGAGAAGATATTTGAGATGAATTGACACGCCACAGTTAAGGCAGATGCCCTGTTCTAGCATGGCCCTCTTTGACTAAACTAAAAATATTCAAGGCATTGAATGCAACATGGGCCATTCCATGAAACAAAGTGCCAAGCCTTTCTTGGCTGCTATATATTGTAATCTCTTATTTTATGCAAGAGAGATCTTTTTGGTTATATAAGCAAAACTCTACCAAAATTGGGAGGTGATCACTGAGACTTTAAACTGAGATTGTTAATCATATTTCTTTGTTTGAATGAGAAATTAAGTTACTTTCAGACTTTGTGCTGTAATAGCTTGTGTCATTTAGGGGATTATTCTTATGTTTATTTCCTGAATGCATTCTTGTCTATTTAATGAAATAAATAGAACTAGTAGAAGTAATTAGGAAGGTGTCCTAAAGCCAACTGTGGGAAGACTTTATGCTGCCACAATTATCTTTAGTTTGTCTATTTTTTGTTTCTATGCAAAGGACCTTGGGATGACTTTGTGCCCTCATTATCTTTCGTATTTCACTCTTGGGCAGTCGAGGTGGAGAATTTGTGCTCCACCTCATTCTGCTGGTTACTGCACCCCTATTACATTTAGTTACTTGTTACCTATTAGAAAGAACTCTTGTTATTTGCTGCAAGACCACTTTTAAAAGAAGAGAAGTGCCTTAAATGTTCACTTGGATTTCTCTTTTGTTTGTGAACATCATCTCTGAAAGAAGAGAGATGAATGGTTTTGTCCTACCCCTGAGTGTTATTTTCTGCATATATATAGTATATAGCTCCTCATAGTTATAGGGAACCTCCCCTTGATGAGAGGAGAGATTTGTCCCCTTTTGATGTGGTAAACCTGCACATCTGGCCAACCAATCTCCCTAGGATGTGGTTGAAATGACCTATTTTGTTCATCAATTAGCTGGTGACAAAATATTCACCCAATAATTTTTTGGTGACTCCACTGGGGACACAAAAAAATTGCACAATTTGAAGCCTCAAGCTTCAGATTGAAGCATCACTTGTGTCTTATCCATTATCATTATAGCCTTATCCATTTCCATTATATACTCTGAGCTGCAAAACTAAAGATGCTGGAGATCGAGCATTTCATTTCAAAAGTCAATTCTCTGGCAGCTTCACGCCAACAATTTTTTGGTGACTCCATTGGGGATCGACGAACATTTTTAGTCCTTTTCTAGTCTATTCAAATTGAAGCATTTCATATCACTGGGGAATGACGTGAAGTAGAAAATAACACTTCCAACTTCACACCAATAGTTTTTTGGTGACTCTACTGGGGAAGAGCACGCAGTTTGAAGCCTCAAGCTAAAGCAGGGCCAATTCTTTTCCATTTTTATTCTACAATCTGGCAACTCCATGCTATACTAGAATCCAGAGAGCCCAATGTGTTGTTGACCCTTTTTTTGAGTTGGTGCAGCAGGGCAATTTCAATTTGTTTCCTCCACAACTTCAAGTTCAATGAACTAGGAGTCTTCCTCCTACCAATACCAGGTCACCAATACAAGGTAGAGCTTCTTTTTCTACTGTTAGTATAGATTTGCCTATACATACTCCACCCAGATTTGTTATTCCCCATTTATATAATCAATTCATGGCAGTTCAAGGCCCCTGGGGTAACTCTTTTAGGCCACTCAATTTAACTCCACCCTTACATGAGCTACCACGCAGTTCAAGGAATAATTTTCCCAAATTTTTTGGTGATGGGAGAGTTCATCCTGATGAACACATTATAGCTTTTAACATAGCTTGTGGTGTGATAGGCGTGGAGTATGAGGATGTAGCAGTCAGGCTATTCGTGGAAACATTGCAAGGTGCTGTTGTAGATTGGTTCTATCATCTGCAGGCCTAGACTGTGACTGACTGTAACACTCTCAAAGCTAAATTTGAATCCAGGTTCAAGCCTACAAAAGATGCACATGCCTTGCTAGCCCAGCTCACACGAATGAAGAAAGAACCTCATGAACCTATGAGGGACTTCATTATCAAATTTGACAAGCTGAGGAATAGGATTCTTACAATTGCTCAGCCAACACCTGAGAACTTTAAATGTTTTTTCATCAATTTTTAGCTGCCTGAAGTGAGTTTCCTACTGAGACATGCTGGCCACATAAACCTTGATGTTGCTCAGGATTTAGCTACTGAGGTGGAAGATGACCTTATCTTGGCAAGAAAGATAAGGGGAGATCCTAATAGAGGTAAATCTTCTTCATCCTCTAAATATCCACTTACAGGCACCACTGATCCAATGGTGCAAAAGTTGGCAAATGAGTTGCTAGCTCTTAAAAAGAAAATGGCACAAAGAATGTCATCTACTCCTTTATACAGAGATATACCAATGAGGACATTCCCCAATTAGTCATACCAAGGTAATGCTGCCAAGAATAAAGGGTAGCTAAATCGTCTTCATCCCCCTCAGGGGAAATTGGCCATTGAACCACCTCCAACCAATTTAGCAGTTGGATATCTTGAAGTAGAATCAAATTTCTCCTTCCATCCTGAGTTGAACCCAGAAGATGACGCTAATCTCTTCACAGAGGGAGAAGAAGAATTAGCTGGTGACTCTAACATTGGTTTCTCAAATTACCAGGATGAACCCAGAAGTGAAGGTAAAGCAATTGGTGGATCATACGTTGTATTCACCCAGTCTAAGGACCAGTTAGCCCAACAAGTTGATAAATAAAAATCAAAGGAGCAAGCTCAGTCTATAATCTCAATTGCCAAACAAGGAACTTCTCTTCCTTTCCAGCCAAAGGACCTAGTGAGCAGTAAAAAAGTAAGTACCCCAAATGTTTATGCACCTTTAACTTCAAATTTTCAGACTGATACCACCCCTCCTAAAAACTAGAAGGATGAACTCCCTTCCCCTGTTCATAATTCATTTCAAACATTTGACATAATCGACCATGTCAAGAAAAATAAAATTCAAATATCTAAATTTGAATTCCTGCAATCCAACCCTGAGCATTTGGATAAGTTAGTGGAATGTGTAAAGAATAAAACCATCCTTGCTGGACCAAATATTCCAAAGGTGGCTCCCACATCCACCCGAAATAACCTTGTCATTGTTCCTCCTGCTGCTCCTAGAAGGACTGAACCATTCTATGTCTCCCTGCTGATAAATGGACACCAGCTGAACAATTGCATCATAGACTCAGGTGCATCTGACAATGTCATGCCTACCAAAGTGGCAAAATCCCTTGGTCTCACAGACCAAGACATTTGGGAGATGTTTCTCCATGAAGAACAAACAAGTGCCACTATTAGGACAAATCAAGGATGCCCAATTTGCATTTGCAGCATTCCCAAACAAGAGAATCAAGATGACAGTCCTAGTGGCCAACGTCCCAGCTTCATACGACATCTTTCTTGGGTGAAATTTATGTAATGATGTCATTGGCGAGTTGAGCATGGACCTATCTGAAGCAAGATCTCAGTCAAGGGAGTCATACATAAATTGCTCCCTGAGAAGGAGGCAAAATATATTGTCACCCAAACATCGGCATCTGAAGCTCAAATTCTGTTTGAGTCTTCAGGAATGGGTAACTTTTTCTTGACCATAGAGGATATTCATGTTTCAATAGATGAAAGTCCTGTAGGTGGTGATCCAGAAATTGATTCAGATGAGACAATAAAAGAATTAATAAAGCACAATGTAGGTGCAGAAGGACCCTCCCCTCCAAATGAAGGAAAATTTGAGGAAGGAGCAGTTTTTGGTGGCGTATGAGTTCTAGAATTTGATGGTAGTTGCTCTTCTACCGGTGCTAGAGCTGGGATTGTTCTAATATCTCTTCAAAGAGATATTTTTTCTTCTTCATACAAGTTGCAGTTCAACAACACCAACAACACTGCCGAGTATGAATCTCTATTACTCAGGTTGAAGGCAGCTCAAGACAGAGGTGTTAAACTCCTTCATGCTAAAGGAGATGTTGAACTGATGGTTTGTTAGGTGAGGAACCTATGTCAAACCAAGAACAAAATATTGTGCCATTACCACAATCTTGTATGGGACTGTATTGAAAGTTTTGATGCTTTCAATATATCTGCAGTGCCCAGAGAGCTTCAAAGTCATGCAGGTTCATTGGATGTCTCTATGACACTCTTGGTTCCTCATAAAGACTTTGAAGATTAGAAGTACACTATAGAGCTGGTCTTTCAACCAAGTGTGCTTGAAAATGCCAATCATTGGCAGTTATTTGATGCTGACAATCAAATCATGTGTTAGACTGAACCAGAAGAATAATGAATTATGGTAATGGACCATACTACTGCAAGTCAAAATTAGGTAAAGAAAATATTCTGCAAGAGAACAAGGATTCATGATTTTCAGACTAAAAATCAAGTCTTCCTGTGGGGCAAGAGGAGAGAACCAAAAGGAATGCATAGAAAATTTGATTCCTAGTGTAGAGGTCCATTCGCCATCATCACTTCTAGGGAGAAAATGGTTTCTTGTTGATATATCAAGATAGAACACCATTTTCACTATCTCATAGTGGGCGGCATTTGAAGCACTTCAATTCTTAAAGCATCAAATAAGATCATCTGTACATATGTATATTTAAATAGTCTTTAGTTCTATTTTGTGCTTTTCATTTTCATTTTTGGCACCTTTCTTTTTTTTTTGGTTAGCATGACTCTGTAGCCTAATGGCATACTCAAAGGCACTGGATATTTTGGTTTCTACTCCCCTCAGCTGTTCCAAAATTTTAATTGAAGGAAGTTCCCCAACTGGAGCTGGCTGTTGTTCCCAAAATCTGTCATTCATTTTTGGGACAACATATGAACTATTTTGGTCCTGCAGGCCAAAATTCTCTCTTCCCTTCTCAAAAATTGTTCTGAGTATTCAAATTCTTCATTAGTCAATCTTTTTTAGTTAAGGGACTAGCAGGTTCAACAGGTTCAATGACTTCAATAGGCGAGCTCTCTCAAAGAAACAAGTTCCCAACACTTAGGCAATTCTAAGGCTGGTTCAATGCCTCGATTCAACTAAAAGATCCATCGACAGGCTTCAAACAAGTGGAATGAACCATTGAACCATTGAACCCTGCCTCCAAAGGTTCAACGAGTTCAAAAGTTCAATGGGTTCAAAGGTTCAATGACATCGTCAAGCTTAAAGAGTTAAGTGCTTCGGGAAGAGTTCAAAGTTCAACAGCTTCAAAAGACTTAACGAAAAGAAGAAAGATTAAACCGTTGAACTTTGAACCAAAAGGTTCAACAAGATTGGTTCAAAGTGATTGGTTCAAGTGGTCAATTGAATGAGTAGAACAAAAGATTGAACCGTTGAACCATAAGTTGGTTCAATCAGTTGGTTCAATCGATCAGTTAAATCAAAAGGTTCAAAGGAAGGTGTCCCAAAGCCCAAAGGACAAGTGCCCTTGCAGAGGGCAGGGAACAAAAGGATATCCTTCAAAAATATTTTTTGTGGCAAATTTTACAAGGGAAATCCTTCAGACAAAATGTCTGAAGGAATGATCAAAGGCCCGACAAAAAGTGGCTAAGGCAAAGAAAAGATTTCCTTCAAACAAAATGTCTGAAAGAATTCATTCAGAGATTTTGTCTAAAGGATTTGAAGAAGGAGGCCACCCGAAGGACCCTGAAGGGCAGGTGAGCTTGTGAGGTGCTCTCGATGACTAGGAAACAGACCTTTCTCAAAGCTCGAAGGGACACCTTCCCTTTGGGGTGTTCCAAAGACATAAAGCTAAAGGAATTTCAAAGCTCGAGAGACTTAGAGAAAATAAAGGCTTCTAAGAAAGAGGATGAACCGTTGAACCTTGAACCAAAATGGTTCAACGGGTTCAAAAGTTTAAAAAAAGCTCCGAGCAAAGGAAAAAAGTTGAATATTCCAGAGACCAGTTTAAAGAGATGGTTCAACTGAAGAGCAAAGACATCGAATGAACCAAAGAAGCGACCAGCGACCAGTGACGTCCCTGTGAATGTCAAATTCAAGGAAATGAAATATCTGTTAATTTTCAAATGTGAGACAGAACCTGAAGAGCAAACTAAGTGACCAGCTGAAGAGGAATCTAAAAGAGCCTGTAGAAAGGAAAAGAGATAGCCCGAGAGCTCAAATTGCAATAGGAAAGAGGGAAAGACTAAAAATATCTACGTAGGAGTTATTTCTAGTAGGTGGAATAGTCTACCAAGTAGATATATGAGCTTGCAAGCATTAAAAGGTGGCCTATTTTTCTCCCTTAGAATAAAAGTGAGGGGACAACTGTGTACATATTTTGGAGAAAGACCAGACAACCCATGCTGAGGAGAAGATATTTGAGATGAATTGACACGCCACAGTTAAGGCAGATGCTCTGTTCCAGCATGGCCCTCTTTGACTGAACTAAAAATGCATTCAAGGCATTGAATGCAACATAGGCTATTCCATGAAACGAAGTGCCAAGCCTTTCTTAGATGATATATATTATAATCTCTTATTTTATGCAAGATAGATCTTTTTGGTTATAGAAGCAAAACTCTGCCAAATTAGGAGGCGATCACTGAGACTTTGAGCTCAGATTGTTAATCATATTTCTTTGTTTGATTGAGAAAGCAAGTTACTTTCAGACTTTGTGTTATAATAGCTTGTGTCATTTAGGAGCTTGTTCTTATGTCTATTTCTTGAATGCGTTCTTGTCCATTTAATGAAATAAATAGAACTAGTAGAAGTAATTAGGAAGGTGTCCTGAAGCCAACTATGGGAAGACTTTGTGCTGCCATAATTTTCTTTAGTTTGTCTATTTTTTATTTTTGTGCAAAGGACCTTGGGATGACTTTGTGCCCTCATTGTCCTTTGTATTTCACTCTTGGCCAGTTGAGGTGGAGACTTTGTGCTACACCTCTTCTATTGGTTACTGCACCCCTGTTACATTTAGTTACTTGTTACCTATCAAAAAGAACTCCTGCTGTTTGCTGCAAGACCACTTCTGAAAGAAGAGAAGTGCCTTCAGTGTTTTCACTTGGATTTCTCCTTTGTTTGTGAACATCATCTCTGAAAGAAGAGAGATGGATGGCGTTGTCCTACCCTTGAGTGTTATTTTCTACATATATATAGTATATAGCTCCTCATAGTTATAGGGAACCTCCCCTTGATAAGAGGAGAGATTTGTGCCCTTTTGATGTGGTAAACCTGCACATCTGGCCGACTAATCTCCCTATGCTGTGGTTGAAACGACCTACTTTGTTCATCAGTTAGCTAGTGAAAAAATATTCACCCAACAATTATCTCATTCTCCTCTTTCATCATTATAATCTACTGAGAGGATTCATATTTTCTTGATGTTGAAACTTTCTATAAAATGTTATTTGACCATATTCTTTGGAGTTCATGGGATGGATGTTTTCTACTTCATGTTGAGAGATAAGTTTTAGGATTTGATGTATTGATACATCTTTGTGGATTAGTATTTTATTTCTCCCAATTGTGAAAATAAATGGCGATACTATACTTATAGATTTGGTAAGTAGATAGTGTTTTGGTAACAATGAGTTGCAGTGTTTTCTTTTTACCTTATGTGGGTATGTACGAGTTTTTGAGATGATAGTTATATACCTTTCACTTGTGACTCTTTAGAGTCACTACTTATCTAACTTGTGATTTTAATATCACATGGGTGGCAAACCTTGAAATATATATATATATATATATATATATATATATAATCAATTGATTACAATTAGTATGATATCATAAACCCATGATTAGATTGATATTGTTATATTTTGGATTAAAACATGTTGTTTTAATGAGATAATTATGTACCTTATCCAAGAGCAAGTAGGGTTTGTCATGTGTGGAACATCTTGTCAATCTAATGGTGAAATAAAATTTTAATTAGTTACATGCTTGCCAAGCAAGTAGGTACACATTGTCTCGCTTGTTATCTTATAAGGTTTAAAGGATGGTGTGATCCTTGGCCTATGTATGATAATTTTAACATTATTTCCTCTCAACCATGAATATAATAGAATAAGTTAAGATATGAAATATGATATCAACTATGTTTGGCTAGTGGCAGCTTAATACAAATTTGGAATGATTGTATGATTTTTTTTGTATGTATGTTGGTACATTTGAAATTAATTAGCATATAATATTACTTTTTATGATCTATTAGTATCGATTTGCGATTTTTTTAACTTCGTACACATTTTGGAGATCACTGATCGTGAAGACCTAAGGGAAGAGTGGTGAATTAGGAATGTGAGTACTAAGTGATAGGAGTAGATCCTACTTAGTCTCATAATGACTCGGTAATCACTGAGTTTGATCCAATAGATGGACTTATCATTTTCAAGATTTGATAGAGGACTTGTCAAATTCAATCGTATGTCCATACGCATGTATACATTGGAATGTTTATTCCATAATTATGTATACATTGAAAATCTAGTTTTTATAGTTCTTATTCATCATCATACTCATCAGCAACTCCTTGGAGTAGTGATAGTATTGACATTTTATACTTATTAGGAGCTATGTGAGGTGGCGATAGTATTAACTTTTGCACATAATTCTTGCCAGGATCCCTAAACACTTTTCTCTAGAATGAGAAAAACACTCTCTAAGTTAAAGAGATGTGTAGAGGGGATCGAAGGTTTTATGGAACTATCCCTAGTCATTTATTTGGCTTGTATGATGATTTTTTGTGCTTTTAGGAAGTCATTCAATCTTTCACTAAGATATATGGGACCCTTCAAGGTAACAAAAGTGGTCAGTCTTATAGTGTATAGGCTTGTCTTGATGATTATAGATCCCAAGGTGGTAATGATAGAACCAAGCAGAGTAATTAATTGTCACAACTATGTTTGCTTAATAGAGATTTGTCATAGAGTAGGGTCTTATGGGACCAATACTCTAGAAATAGTGAAAATTGAAGGAACTACAGTGAGTTCTATAGGTAATTTACTATTTATTGCTTAATTTGATATTGTATATCATATTTTTGCTTTGCTAAACAATGCTTTTAATTTATAACTTATTAATGAATAAAAATAATCAGGGAAGATGAATAGCTTTAGGGGGAAGGATGTTACATCATGATTCCTCACTAGGCAAACTTGCTTGATTATCCATATATGTATGTGACTAGCTATAAGTATATGTTTACTTTATGATCATGTTGATTTGTCATTTCAACTATATTTCATGATGTACATATATCGTGAATACTGTGGTCTAACTACCTATTTTGTTGTGATATTGATGTAGGAGAATTCATCTCTCAAAGAGTGATGAAGAGAGAGCATCATCAGAGAGGGTGATGTAGATCAAGACGTTGAAGGGCGAAAGAGATCTGGTGAGAACACTGCACATACCACATTAGCTTGCATATTATTTGATACATAATTAATGGTTAGCATAACATGTTTTGATGTTATTTATATTAGCTAGTTTAATTTGGTTGTTAGCATAGTTTAATGGTTTTATAAAATTTTCCTTGCATGACATATGAATATGGCCATTAAAGATTGTTAGTAACATGTTTTGCTTAATTATACTAAATTGAAGTTGTTGATTAATGATGTATTATTAAACTTCCAAAACATCTGGAGATGCTAATTTAATTAGTAAATCTTCTACTTATTGAAATTATAATAATATTAATGAAATACAATAAATTTCAATCAAGTGAAAAAAATAAGGAAAAGAGGAAAAATCAAATGAATAGAAAATAAAAGAGTTTTTTTTTTAAAAAAAATTTTAAAAAAGGGGTAAAAATAATATTAATAAGTAAAGAAAAACATTACAAGAAGAACGGGGGGTAAAAACCCCCAGAATAAAGCAACAAAAACTAAAAAACTAGGCACACGCCCAACTAGACAATATTATGAAACTCCCTATTAGCCTCCATAATTCTTTCCAAATCAGAACGCAATGTCGGGGAGAGAGACCCCCAATCCTCAATGTTTCCACCATCCAAATGGTATGACACCCATTTAGCCAAAAAATCTTCTGCCCTGTTCCATTCACATGGAATGTGAGCAAAAGTAATGCTATCCATAAGCAAACAAATCTACAAAATCTATTACACGATCATAGATAATTGCCAATTGACGTCCACTACTTTCCTCTAAATGAGTAGGTTAATCAAGACTTGAGAGTCTGATTCACAGATAATTCTACGCCAACCTAACGCTTGGGCCTTCTCAAGGGCATAAAGAATGGCTTGGCCTTCCATCATGTTAATGGTTTGTAGCCGCTCAGGAACCGCAAAAAGAAAAATCACCGTACCTTAAGAATCCCTTCCTATCCCTCTAGTACATGTGGGTCCCAAATTACCTCTGGAGGAACCATCCTTATTGATCTTGAGAATCCCACTAGGGGGCGTTGCCACTGACCAGTCTTGAGAATCTGCTCCTTGACCTCCTTGCTCCTCCTGACACATGCTGACTTACCAGTTAACTGCTAGAATCCAAGTCACGCCACCACTTAAGCATCATATTTGGTCAAAGGAAGGCAGATCAGACTTTTTGCTTGGACAATTTCCTGGATCATCCCCACCACTTTCTGCCATACTTGCTTCATCGTGACCCTCACCCCCCAAAAAATTCACCTATTTCTCTCAAGCTAGATCTACCAGAACAGAAAAATGGGGCTACCCAACCATATGTCTCTCAGGAAGGGCATCCTTGAGGGGGATTCTCCCATTCCATTCCAGAAATTGACCATAAATTGAGCATGAAAATCTGGGCACTGCCAAACATCCCACCAATAATGCCAGAGTTGCAAGGCAAAGGGGCATCACAAAAAAAGGTGTGCTGAATCCTCCTTGGCTGCTCCGCACATAACACATACTGAAGGGCCTTGGAAACCTCTCTTCCAGAGATTGTCCCAGGTCAAGCACCTATTCCAAGCCAACATCCAAGCAAAATAGTTGCATTTAGGCCATGTAAATTTATTCCAGACCTGTCTCCACCAATGCACTTCCCCTACCCAATCTCTGAAGAAGTAAACCCTGATATCCAGATGAAACTGTGTAAGCTCCCTTGGGATTGGGAGACCAAACTAGCTCATCCTCCTCTTGAAGAGGACTAAGTGACGCCTGGAAAGGATGCTCAACAGATCCTCATTCTCTTCCTGCATCCCATTAACAGGCCAAGTTTTCAGAGCTTTTCAGTGAGCTACCTCCACTTGTCCTTGTGTAATGTAATCTTTGAAGTCACTCACTTGAGACCAGCTAGCATCAAAGAATCTCTGACAAAGGTTCAACAAATTTGGAAACTGAGAAATGATGGGAGGATAACCATCCCAAGAGTCAGACCAAAAGAGAGCCGTGGATCCCTGTTTACAAATCTAGAATAAGCCATCCTTGATGAGAGCAGCCCCTTTTTTGAGAGTACCCCATATTGCTGAACCTCTCCCAATAAGTGGATAGCAAAGAATGTCCCTCTGAGTGGTTCTAGTGTAGTACTTCTGTGAGAGAATTTTGGCCCAAGCTTTGTCTTGTTTGGTGCACCATCACCAATAAAGTTTGGCCGCCAAAGCAATACCATTTAAGTCCGTCTGCCTCAAACCGAGCCTGCCATATTTTTTGGGGCTGCAGACAATCTCTTATTTAATAAGGCTCCATTTAGTGGAGTTTAGACTACCAGCTCATAAGAATTGTCTGGTAATCGAATCAAACTCCTTAAAAAATAAAAGAAATTTTCATAAAAGAAATAAAAAGAGATAAAAACAAAATAAAAATTCATAAAAATAATAAATTAAAACAAAATAAAAAACATAAAAGAATATTTAAAACAAAAGTAAAGGCTACGCCTATTTTAGGTAGTAGAAAATTAAGAAGAAGATAAATATCATAAGTATTGTCTAGGAAAAATAAAGGAGGCAGACAAGACAAAGGTATTGCACAGAGGAGAGACAAAAGGAGAGAAGGGAAGCACGAAGTGGAAGTGAGAGAAAATTGATTCAAGTAATAATCCTCTAGATCATATCATTATAGACACTTTTTCCAGGTATGGAAAGCCATTAAAATTATGTGTGGAATTTAGCAAAAAATTATGTCTAAATTATATATACAATGAGCTATGTATAATATTAAAAATCATGAATACATATATAATTATACAGGGCCCTTGTTATCTAAGTCATGGAAGTGGTTATATAAGGCTAAGTATATGTAAATGTTTATTTATTTCAAACTGTGAAAGTATAGATATAAATCGAGAGGAAATCTGAATAAGGATATAAACAAATTGTTTACATTCAACTTATAGTAACCAACTCCTTTCCTGTTCAGTGGAGTAGATATATGTATTTATTGACATCATTATGTTAATTTTAGATTTGGTAATATATAATTCATTGTGTATATAAGTTTGTATAATATATAAGTCACTATGTATACAAGGTTGTATCATAGATAAGTCATTATGTATATAAGGCTATATTTACATATAAGTCGCTTGCATACATATTATAATGTTTCACAATAAATTATGGCATCACTATGCATCTCTTAAAATCAAATATGGTATTGTTATACAGTTAATTATGACATCACTATACATATATGGTGTGATACATACTTAAGTTATAAACATTATTTTAGTTGTGGCGTCATTGTATGTATCTTTGTTGTGGCGTCACTGGGTAAGGGAACCTACGAAGCAAGTTATCAATCAATGTGAAGAATTGTCTGCAAATATAAAATTCAAATCACAGTTTTTATTTTGATCTCTGTGTAGCGACTTATGAATCATTGAATATTAATAAACATATGGAAATATGGAATAATTAAATATATAATAAGTAATTATATATTCTTTATTTTCAAGAAATTAATATATTCAATATTCAGTATTTACACAGTGAACTACCTCTGGTGGTAGATCATGGCATCATAGAATGAATCTTATATTTAGCCAATTGGTACTAAATTAATAAACATAGCCGGAGAAACTTACAAACACTATATATAATAGTAAATGAGTAATTTACGTTAAAGGCATCTTATATCTCTGTACAATGATTTATATTCTAGAATACAATAATGTATGAGAATAATAATAATGAGTATTCTATAAAGGAGGCATTTTATGTCTCAAATACAACTATTTATTTATTTAAGACAACAAATGATAGGTATATATAATTTATTTCAGCTTGCAGTAATTAATTTAGATGCAGGTATTGATGAGGAGTTGTTAGCTTCACATTTCTTAGGCATCACTATATTCTGTTAAATGAGTATCATTTTAAAGTGTAAATAATTCTTATGAGTATTGCATGATAAAGGAGTAAAATACTTATGAGTAATATAAGATGAGTTCCATTTGGCTATTTATGACAATGAGTTGAATTACTCTTAAACTAGAAAAAAAGCCAAATCCATATATAGTAATAAATAGAGAATAGTTCTTGTCATACGGGCTTAAGTTCATGAAATTTCAATATAGTATTCCTAGACTCAAATTATAACCCAAAATTGATCAGAGATGTTCGTGGGATTTTAAAACATAGTCATTTTACATGATGTACAATTATTAGGTAACCTCTCACAAATCTCTTTAGAAAATATTAATTTTTGTAGGTGTTAATTTGACCAATAACATATTTATGAGTAGTATTTTTTTTATGGTTATTATTCCATGATTGAAGCATTAAATTTTATTAAGGACGTATATATATAATTAGATTTAGAAATGTGTACATTCAAGCCTCTACATGTATATCAAATGCTAGTTTGGAATTACTCTATGTTTTGTAAAAATGAAGTTTTGTTAGAATTATAAAGTTACTCAATGTTAAATGTATCTTGTCATGTTTAGATTAGCCTGTCAATAAAGTTATATTGATTGATTATTAATCTGAGAATCATAAAGGCTAATGAGGATATTTATATTTTTGAACATATTTATGTATAAAAGAAATCAATATATATCTGAGGATTTAGGAGTCATTGTATGTGTTAACATACATTGGGTATGTTGGATTGTATACCTTTAAGTTGACAAATATAAACACATTTGGTCACAGGACCTTAGGAATTGTGACAACATGAACATAATTTTTTTAACCTAGTGTAACGTCATGTTCATTTAAATGCAATTAAGTGTATAAGAGATCTTGGATTAAAACACATAAGTGAACAATGGGTTAGTTTTTGCAAAAATTTGGAATACCATATTTAGTGTCGATTTATGATGTACAAGTACTCATATATAAGAATTATACCTATAGTTTAATAGATGACTAGAGAAAGTCATTAAGTTTCTTAGGAATCAAAAACAATAATTTTTTGGAACAATCTCCTATAAACAAAGTGAATTGTTGGAATGAAAGTTCACAATAGTTTTATAAGTCTTTATTTCTCTACAAATGACTGGATTGATTGTTAGTATTTAGTATTGAATACTTACGTTTGATACATATTATAGGAGTGTTAATATTTATAAATGTTTGGTTATATTTAGCATATAATGATGCATCATGATGACTGCTTATAAATTATATTTCTTTGAATGCTAATATGTTGTTTAAACCTAGGGTATACTTGAGTGGTATAATCTCGTACTTGATTGGTTGCTATTATGTATGTGGTCCATTGGATTCTTGATATCATAAGTTCGTTATGGGTATTTATGTAGTTGTGAACTATGATAGTATGGGATATCATAGAGTAATACAATATAAATATATGTTTAACTCAAATGGTATATACCGTAACTAATATTATTAGACTCACACCTACATTTGGTCGATTGAGTATTTGTGTGTTGGTTATTACTATGAATAGTGTGTTTTGTGGTGATTGGTATGACTTTATGTATGTGTGCATATAATCTTTGTGAGCGTACTTTATGATAAGATGGAATATTAAGTGTTTTGTGGAAAACTGTGACTTACTTGATATATCTAGTGTTTGAATATAAGCTTATGTTTCCATGTATTTAAGACTACTTTATACGATTAATTAGGGAAAACTAGTAGTTATGTCTTAAAATACTTGACTATAGTAATATAGATTATCATAGGGATTAGTATGTTTGGAAACTGATTGTGGTAATGAAAATCTATAGTTAAAGTGTATTTTCCTGGATGGTATAAACTTTAGTCATTATTTTTAGTATGGGATATAAATTAATGTAAGATTCATTCATACATTTGATTGAACAAATATATGCTTTGGTTATTCCTATGTTAGCATGTTATATGATGTGTTCACTACCCGGATGTAAATTAGATGAATCTTGTGGTTGAATTATATTTGACCAATCTATATTTTTGATACGGATTAAGGAGTGAGATGGACTTCACTGGATTACTAGTATCATAATGACAGATGAAGGCAATCTAATCAAGTGGTGTGTATGAATTTGATTGATATATAAATCATTATTATTTATTATTTGTAAAACTTTGGGTCAAATTATATTTAGTGAGACATTATCATTTCATAAGTATGATTTACATGTTTGTGCTATATCTTGTAATAAAATTATTTTCTATGATACACTACATGTTTTGTTTAGAAATTATATAACACACAGGTACTTGTTTGTCTCTTTAGATTCCTACACTGTCACTATCTACTCATCTATGAAGGGAAGGCCATTTCTTGATGGGATTAGTGCAAGATATTATTGGCCTGTGGTTGGTGTGAAAAATTACTCAGATGATTCTCTCCCTCCCCATAGTAGTACTACTTTTTGAGATGACACTCAAGATTACCACAGATACTTGAGTTTGAGGACTATGCTTTGAGGGAGCCATGTATTTATATATACATTGTACTTATCATTGAATATTTTCATGAAGAGTTGTAATTACTTAATTATATAATTTTACAATGGTGGCTATAGACCTGTTTCAGTTGTAGCTAAGTTATTGTGATTACTTTCTATATTTTCAATATGACGTGTTTTCTCATTATTTTAGAGATTGGTGATATGTGATGTATTATGCTTGTTTCTAGTATCACACCTTGAGTATTTCTTATGGTCTCTATAGATTATTGTGTAATTTATTTTTGGTATATGTTTTTAACTAGAAAAAATTACATATTTCTATGTCTAACCCAATGGGGTTGTTATAGATATTGGCCAACTATGTTGTATTTCTACCAAATTGAATCTGATCTTTATTTGACTATTTTCCACTACATTTTCTTAAAATTGAGGTCTATATTTTGTGCCTTCATGCTTAAATTATACTCTGAGTGCATTCATATGGCTTGATCTTTGTGATAAACCTCTGTGAATGCCCCCTCTTTTGAGGGGAGTTGTTGAACATGTACAAGAACTATCCTCAAAATAAAAATCTTTACATGATATGTGTTAGCCTAAGAATATATAATATCTTCATAATAAACCAATATAATGTGTATACATGACATTAGAGTATAATATAATCTGAGCATAAGTTATCTGTGAATGCCCCCTCTTTTGAGGGAAGTTGTTGACCCTGTACAAGAACTATCCTCAAAAATAAAAATCTTTGCATGATATGTGTTACCCTGAGCATATATAATATCTTCATAATAAACCAATATAATGTGTATACATGACATCAGAGTATAACATAATCTGAGCATAAGTTGGTAATGTATGATATATATTAGATCTAACATTCACAAGGTTGTTAAGATAGATATAACTCTTAAAAATAAAATCATTTGGTGAATAAAAAGCTAAAATTCTTGTATATATACTAATCTTATGCTTATGAAAGGTTTGAAATAGGTCTAGGTTGACCCTAGGTGTCTTTAGGATTGAAAAGATATCCCTTGGAGCTAAAAAGAGGGGAAAGCACAATAGTGCATAACTAGGACAATAGTGTTAAGGCACTAGTGTCTAGTTATAGTGTTAATGTCTATGTGGCAGACCTTGAGGCATTAGGGGCTTAGATGCTTAAGGGTCTAAAACTGATTTTTATATGTCTAGGAATGGGTGTAGACCACATAAAATCTGGATAAGTGTCTATATGGTCCTTAAGATAGGTTTAGGGCTAAGCTAGGGATGGATGGTCTCAAGTAACACTCTTGGTATTCAAATGACATTTTAGATGACTACAAATAACATATTTTGAGCGCATCTAATAAATTTATGCATTCAATGTAAAGGACCATATGTAATCCAAAAAGTACCATAATATGGAACTATAGTGCTCAAATAAATTTAAGGAACCATCCTTATAGGGTGAGTAAAAGATTGTAGACTTAATCCCTATAAATCTCATGCTGGAAAATAGAGTGGGAACTGAATAACAACATGTAAGTAGGTATTTTGTTTATTTTATTTTAATTTTTTTTTTCATAGGTTTTTAGTCTAGTTATGTATGGTGTGATCTCTATGTTGCAAACATTTAGAACATATTAAAAAATTCAAAGTCATATATAATAAAAAGGAAACATTAGAGCAATGAAAATACATAGATCAGTTAATGCTTGAGTCATCAAAATAAGTCCAACAATGAGGTGATGACAAAAAAGTATGGAGGAGAGTTACCAAATGGTAACTACTAAGTAGTTAGCTATCATGTAATTTAAAGATTGCATCATTCCAAAAATAGATAGATGTGTTAGACCTAGGTAATGCACAATAAATTAAATTATTTAGAAATGAAAAGGTGGTATGTCACATCACTAAATATCATCAGATTAAACATTGGATTTATCCATCGAAACACCAAGGTCACATCATAACAACTAATGGAATTCAAAGTGAAAAAAATAACGACACTAGAAAAAATAAGAAAGTTTAATGCAAACTATTAGATGAGATGGGGGGAGGAAAATATATATAAGTTGGGTAAAACATGGGAAAATATATTCCCAATCCATAGGGAATAAGATATTCATGGGATTTGAGATTTAGTTGTCTATCTAAATACAAATCTGTTAATGTAATTGCTATAGAACATAACATAATGGATAAGACCCAACTACTCATATCATTATCCAATTTATAGAAGGAAGAGATGGGGATTGGGTTCTGATGTAAAGGATAAAAAAGAAACACACACACACACTTATCATTTTATTTGTGCTAACTCTTTCTCTCCTTCTTCTTTATCCAATGGTTCACATTCTTCAGGATAACATAAAAGTATATCACCATACTCAGTTATCCAATCAGATTATTATTCATCATTAGCATGTTGCTCATGCTTCCAATGTGAATTGATTGTTTAAGGAGATGAAGATTCCTCATGAAGAAGTAGTAATGGAAGGAGATGAAGGTAGAGATTGAAGAGAGATACAAAGGTTTGAAACTAAAAGGTTGAGAAGAAGGAAAGATAAGACAGGGTCAGAGCTAGGATTTATTGAATGTAGAGGCAAGAAATATGTTCATTTATGTTTCTATCTAACTTAGACAAGATTCTTAAAGAAATTTGCATCAAGTTCATACTCAAGAATATGAAATATCATGACCATGAC
The DNA here is from genome assembly GCA_037957365.1 of Torreya grandis. Lineage (NCBI taxonomy): Eukaryota > Viridiplantae > Streptophyta > Pinopsida > Cupressales > Taxaceae > Torreya > Torreya grandis. Next base: position 3,482,671 of record JARHVA010001045.1, on the reverse strand, counting down.
TCTTTTAATTTTATTGACTCAGTCGAGGCTCAATTTTTCTCCCAAGCATAATCCATGCGTTCATAGCTAAGAGATTTAAACATACTAAATAGGTTACGAGATTAGATGCTAAACACCTAATCAAGATCCACAACTTTGGTTAACTAGATGTAGTGATGATGACTCTACTAAGTCATTAAAATAAATGGGACATACACTTGTCTAAGGATGTTACCATCCACATCAATGCAACCACTATGGTGAAATTGAATGGGCTTGTAGCAAGAGGAAAATATTTGGCACAATATAAAATCAAGATCCATCCAGACATCAAAGAGAAAATATAGAGGGATTATAATTATTCAATGGATGATGCCATAGTATAGGTACTCATAGAATGCATCACTAAGAAATATTATAAAATGATAAAAAGTACGCACCATGAAACCAAGGGGGTCATTGATATCACTTATCACATGATCTGACTTGAAGAAGAATTTAACTGGTCAAAATTGTTGATAACAGAGTTGATCACTAACATTGAAAAGGTTATCACAAATGCATCACAAAGTTTCCAATACTAGTTTTTAGTTTTTCTATTTGGATTTATGTAATGGAAATATCTTGGCAACCCTATCACATTGAATGTAAACTATTGGCCTACCACTACTTTTATGAACCTAACATGGAAAAAAAGGATAATATTATGTGAATCTTGTATGGTTTAACTAATGTTGGATTGAAGTTAAAGGGTTTATTGTCTCACACCCTAGGGTGCCTACAAATGTATTATATAACCTAAGGCCACTTGAAACATTCACCAAGCTTCATATTGGGGTTCAAATATGAATCCATGAAATTAATAAGCCTCCAATCACATCCCTTTTAAATTTCATAAGTATGCTTGACACACAAGTGAAGGTCCTGAGACATACATCTATGGTTGAAATATTAGTTCCACCACTACAATCCATGCCTCTAGGCACAAAACAACTATTACCACAAGCCTATGGAGAAGTGCATGAACAATATCAGACATAAATTATACAATAGCCATCAATCAATCTATAGGATTAGGATCAACCTAGGGAAGAGCCTAAGAATGGGAATCATAATACAAACCTGACCATCACACATTATATGTTAGATATCTAAGTCCCACCACTATGAAAAACAATAATCACTTTCCCAATTACACAAATCGGGTAATAACCCACACCTTTAATGAATGTTTTGACTTCACTTGTACTTGCAATGCAAATCTAAGAGGTATCATTGGATGTTACCAAATTAACCTTGGTAAAATAAATTGAAGGTGTTAATGCCTTGTAGGAGTCCATTTCACAAAAAGTATAGAAGATAGATAAGGATGAATTTCATTTATAAGAGGAAAACATAGAGCTACATGATTGGTTTACTAAAGCACAACTAATAGATGACACTTGTCTAATGTTATTGTTATAAGTCTTAGAATACCAAGTGACATTAGATGATAATAAACTAAGTACTAGGTTGTCGTAAAATGATTGTAATGGTTTTGAGCTCAAGGTCAAAAATTATGACTAGAAACATAAGCCATCTTATAGTTTCTCAAAGAATAAGATCAAGTTTTTGATACTATGATGCATCAATCAATCCAAATTTATCATAGTATGATCAATTGGAAGAAGCCATTGTAGGATGCATGGAATGAGATCAAGCTAGACCTATCCAAGGCTGACAAATTCAAAGTAATCATGGAGAGTCACACATCCAAACTAGTTGAGATGGACATTGTGCTCAAAGAATGTATTACTCTAATAGACAATGTGATGGAGATAATGCATACTTGGTAGAATGACATGCTTTGCATCATGTTTATAGGCATGTAGACATAAAGATACACTGATTGAATGTAATTGATATCATCGGATATCTAATTTAAGTTTTCTTAGCACAAGCCTATCCTTGCATCTATAGAGGATTAAGAAATTCAAAAAATACTAGAGAACCAAACACCCCAGTGTTAATTGATCAGCATGGTATATGACCTCTTGGTGGATTGGTGGTAGTTCAAATAATATTTGCCAAATCTTGATAATTCACATACCTAGATCATACAAGCCTTGTGAGTGAATAAAACAACTCAAACACCATAAAAAATACCTTCAACATCTAACTTCATTTAGCAACAACATCATTATTAATGGCTCCAATAGATTCCCACCATTACATGTGGACTCAAATTCAACGTTGTATTCAATGCCTCCATTTTAACAGTAAGGTATTGCGAATACATGTTTTTGTCAAAATTAAAGATTGTAAAGTTTAGGAAGGCAATAATTTTTGAGAGTAGGACCAATAAGGTTGAAAAATCATAAAGGGAAGCCACATAGTTATGCCATTATATTGAAATATCACAAAGGGTGGTAGATTGGTATACTTCTTAGTTGAAAATCTGAAAAGGATAGCTAAGTGCACATGAGGTAAAAATTAGAATACAAAGCTTCAAGCAATAACTACAATCATTGCTTTTTGACCAACCCATCAACTCAGCATAGAAAACTCAAGTATTTGACACACTTATTTCAAATCTGTTTCAGAATGAGATAACTGTTTAAGTTTGGGAAAGTGTTGGTAGTAGACTAGGAAGCATAAAATTTTAGAACTATTGTACAAGTGATAATTGTGTGACAAGAAATATTTTCTATAGATTTGAGGTTTTGATTGTATATCTAAAGAATGTAGAAGATGAATAGCCTCTTTTAATGCAAATATTTAATGGTAATGAAGGTGAAGTGATAGGGCTTCCTCGTAACTCTATAAATACTCTAAATTGTAATAGAAATAATTAAAATGTATTGGAGAAATATAATGTTGTAGAGATCACAGGTACCTTGAGATTTTATGTGTTATGTGTGCATCATTTTTTCCTTAAATTTTCATTCTTTTGTGATAATATATGTATTTTATATATTTCATGAATTTTGAGTTGATTAAACAAAATGGCTTCTAAAATTATCTAATACTGTGTCTAAATGAGTCTATTGCGAAATAAAACTATAATCAGTGAAACATATGACTTCCTACAACCTAACTCTATTATAACGTCATAGAATCTAAAACATTAGCATGTTATGATGAGGAAATATAGGAACCTATGCAAAAATATATGTTACAGTATTCTTGAATGTAAGGTTTACCTACATAATAAATCTTATTTTATGTTCACAATACTCTAAATAAGAATATATTACTACTCATAAATCTTATTTTACATTTACAACAATGTAAAGAACACTCTAATGCTAATCATACTTATTTAAAGAGAAATTTAGACATGATTATAAATAAGAAGCATACAAATAATAATAATAATAAATCTTCTTAAGTCTCTCACAAACTTTATCTACCATGTCAAACTCTTCGACTCTTTCCTATAACTTGCCAAATAAAATCACAACATGAAAAAAATTATACCAATATTACTCAAAATCCATAGCCTGCTTCACCATCATATAGTGCATAAACGTGTATTTCAACACAATCTAAAACATTTTTATTACCATTTATCCCAATGGATCATTTTATTTTCATCATATTATTTGAAAAATATAAAGTATACTCTTAGTTACTAATGGGCTTGTTTAGGTTCCTATTATCTGCTTAAAAAAGAATTCAACCAATGATTTAGTATATTATTTCAATAACTATAGACACTATTACTTAAAATTGGGTGTAGCTAGCTTGAGAGTCTTGGAATAGATATCATATAGTGCCTCATTGTCTAAAACCATGCATTTCTCTACATTCTCTACTAATGGATGAATCGAGAGCATAACATTCTAGGGCTCTTGGAGGATGAGTTTATGGTGATTTTAGAAAATCAAATTAATTCAATTAACCCTAATTAGATGTCTACTAAGGATGGTGATGATGATGATGATATGCCCCTTTCTCAGCTAGTAAATGATTTGAATTTCACTATTGATAGGTTGCCTTAAGTGTATGGTGGGTGTAGGGTATGTGTCAACATGATTCCAAGTTCATGGCCACAAAATAATGATGTAAATGCTTCTATATTGGCGATTAGAGTAAACCACACTTTTGGGTAATCCTTTGCTCTACTTATTTTTCCAAAATGTCTATGGAGTAAAATCTTTATTTTGGTAATAAATTTATCTATCTATTTTTATCTAATGTTGACCTCTTGCATGTATGGATCAGATCATATATTGTTGAGAAGGTTGTTAGCATAAAAAATATCATGTAAAACCCAACCTAAATAGAGTTTCCTCAAGAAACACCATTCTTACGTGGCCATAAACTTAGCAACATGTTGCCACAAACCATTCACCCATCATACACTTGATGCATCATATCAATAGTGAAATTAAAATCGATTACTAACTGAGAAAGGGACATATCATCATCATTATCCTTAGCAAATATGTGAGATGTATTATTATAATTGTCAAAGCTACTCAAACAAGCCTGAAATATGGGATTGAAAATCTACTCAAGGTCAATTGACTCACTATGATTTTATAAAATCACCCTAAACTCATACTCTAAATGGAACATGGCCTACTTAAAGATGTCATTTGCCCAATCCAAAAATACAACTTCCTTGTTATTATCCAACACTATACTCAATGATTTTATCATCCTCTACACATCATATAAAAATTTATAAAACATGTTTAATTCTACATTGCATTCATGAATAATTAAAAAACAAGTCTTATACTATAATACTTCTAAGAGAAAAACAATTATTATATCAAAATTTAGATATAAAAATAGTCTTTAACACCATATTTATTTTTCAAATATCATTTTATCATCCTCTACACATCATATAAAAATTTATAAAACATGTTTAATTCTACATTTCATTCACGAATAATTTAAAAAACAAGTCTTATACTATAATACTTCTAAGAAAAAAACAATTATTATATCAAAATTTAGATATAAAAATAGTCTTTAACACCATATTTATTTTTCAAATATCATAACATTCCCCAGAAACATATCTTACAGATTTGTATTGCTTTTAATAAGATTGATGGATTCAATTCACTCATAACAACATAAGGTAAATCAGATAAGAATCTAAAACTCATGGATCCAACGAGAAATCCTTGATACTAACGTATTATTTATTATCATGTAACTAACTCTTATTTCTACCAAAGTATATCATGAAAACATGTCACTTTCAAGTTTTATTTTAAGATTCAACTTTATTTTTAGCTATCTCGCATGTTTGCTTACGTGTTGGATTTTTTGTCCCCCACCTTTTGGCTTGCCCATGATTATCGTGCATCAGATTTTTGTTCCACACTTCTAGTAACATTTCATTTGTTATATATATATATATATATATATACACATATAAACACACTAAATATTTTGTACAATTATATTTAAAAATTTTCCAACTGATTTCTTGCAAGTGGAAGGAATTAATAATTGCAAATATATATTCCAAGCCATTTCAACTTACATGCAATAGATTCATTATTTCAATTTAATTTCTGCAACCACTCCAAGGCACCATTGTTCATTATCCTTCATGTTACGAAAAAATTTCCTTGCCTTTTACCATCGTTTGAGTTATAATTTAAAAACTATCAAAATAACCAATATACAATCCATTCTTTTAGGCCTACCATTAAATATAATACTTGCCTAATTTTATGTCAATGACCTAAATAAATTTTCACTAACTTCAATAATTATTATGCCTTTGTTTCATCTTCTCTTATTTTTTTCATTTAATTGTATGCAATTTTCTATTAGCATGCACCTATTTAGCATCATATATAATTTGTTCCTTTCCAATGGCCATTCCAAGTGGGCTAATGCATTTCATAGCCTTGGCACACAACATACGGTTTATTTTATTAGTGGTGTTTAGTGATATGCCTTTTAAATAAGGCATAATTGCATCCTAATACTTGTGAATTTATTCATGAAGATCAAAACATATAACATTAGAAAAAACTTATTGATGATATTTTTATTGCAAATCTGTGCCTAACTCTGTTGAGAGATGACAAATAGCATTGATTGTAGCCCATCATGTGCATGACGATGTGGGTCTTGGAAAGACTTCAAAACCATGCTGAATACTTGATCAATATTATTTAGCATCTTTTATTAGTCTATTTGTTGTATACTTGCTCAATATTATTTATCATCCCCTATTAGCCTGTTTGTAAATTAAACCAAATTGACAATTAAATCATCTTCCTTGGATATAGTTATTATTTTTGTAGAAATCATTACTTGATTCTAGAAATGCAAATTTTATGTATTAAACCATAAAGTAGCATTTAATTTTAGTAATCGTAGTGCCTTGGTGTTGGGGCACCTACTTATATAATCAATCAGTTGACGATATCCAATTAGTTGAATATATTACACAAGTAGAGTGGAACCATTTTATAGAATATTTGGTAGTATGGTACATTGGTATTCTTCTTTATTTGGTGGCTCGACTGGCTCGTCAAGTTCACCCATGTAGGATGAATTTGAATTTCCAAAATTTGGCAAAGGTCATTTTAAGAAGGCATGTAGGAAATCTTAAACTAATTAATCAAATACTTTCTAATCCTATAAACTGATTCTTTATAAACTTGAATTTTAGGGATTGGTAGAGACATGGGATATATTTGAAAGAGGGTGAACTACCTCATCCAATGGTACTTGAAATAGGTTTTTCACCATGAGACTCATCTTTTACTTTATTTTTTGCATGGTCCAAAAGTACCTCAAAGAGATTTTCACTTTGGGACCTCAATTTTTTATTTTATTTTTATTTTTCTTTGTGATTAAGGAATTTCACTTTCTCTCCAAAATAAGTAGCAAGGTCTGATCATCAAGTGGCAAACCGTCTTTGAGGCCAAAAAATTTAGAGATTGCCTCATTGTTTTGAAAACTATCCAATGGTATGTATGAGTCTTATTGGTCCTAATCGATCAATTAGGGATGATGGGGGAAAATATAGGAATATGATGGGATAGAAGTAATGGTACGGATGGTATGAGGATCAAATAGTTTAGTATTAGGAAACTCATCATAAATGTTATAATAGGACTCTACATCATTCTCAACATCATCAAATTGTTAGATGATAAATTAGTGTCACTCTTGAGATCTGAAGGGTCACCCCTGGGTGGTTTGTATCTAGTACCTCGATGTCCTTTGTGTTTGGTAACTGATAATGGCTCAAAAGGTTTTTGCTACTTTGCCTCTAGACCTTTACTCTTATAGGCTTGATTATCCATTATCCTTTTTGGAATAAGATACTCTATGATTTGGTAGAAGGTGGCAAAATAATCATTATATAGCCATGATTCGTCATCACCTTTGATCTAATCTTATTCTTGTGAAGTGGTTTTGATGAAATCAATGGGTCCTTTCTTGAGAGAATCATCTTTCCTATGCCATTCCATTTTATTCATTTTCATTTTAGGTCTACCATATCATTTTGATGTCTTAGGAAACTTGGATATATGGAGAGAATTTCCAATCTTGTATTCCCCAAGGCCATTATCTTGAATGGTAAAATGATTGGCTATTTCAAGAGGTAGTGCAAATGAAATGGAGGTGAGAGTACTTGGACCCACATAATTGGACTCAGGTAGTTGATCATTTACATTCTTGTCCTTATTGTGGATGGGCTCTATGCCAAGGCAATAGTTGTAGCTTTCATACTCTACTTCTAGGTGTTAATAGAATTGGTATGGTTTCAAGTTAGTAGGAATAGTAACTTTTAATCTATAATGGGGAAATTTTATATTCTAATAGAGAGTAGAAGGTACAACATGTACTTCATGAATCCATGGTCACCCAAGGATCAAATTATATGATAGTTATAAATCAAGAACATGGCATATTATATCATGGGTTAGATGCCCAATGATAAAAGGTACATAAATGAAACCTTAAGATTACCACTCCACATTATCATATGCCTTGATAGGAATGGTATTCAGCTAAAGATCCATTATTGTGTAGCCCAAGTGTTTGACCAACTTTAAATTTACAATATTTAGCAATGAACTATTTGGTTTCTTTTTATCCTTAGTTTCACATGACTAAGTACTAGTCACCTTCCTAGAGGAAAGAAGAATAGAACATGATAGTGTTCAGGCATATCACTTGAGTGACCTCGTGCGCCCACTTGAGGCATGCATCTTAAACTGGTTCCTATTGGTTATGCCATGTGATGGTGGATAGACAATGTTACTTAGGCATTTGAGTTAACATATTTAATCATTTTTCCTATAAACATCATTATATAATTATCCATTATATGCATTCACATAGTGCATGTAATTATCTAATATCATAAAAGTAAAATTAACACCAAAGAGATGTAACACATCAATATTCAAAAACAAAGTATAAGTTCCATTGATCTCATTTGATTTTAAAAGGTACTTCATTCAATAGGCAATCTCTTCAGATCTCAATCTTGATAGTAACAAAACATATATATCTAATAAAATTTTCTAATCAATGCTAAGAGGTATTTATACACAAGCTAACCCTTCTTCGGTTGCATCATTAACACATTATAGATGAAAAGCTAATGACTGTTTTAGAAAAGAAGTCATGGCAAGCTGTTATAATTAAGTTCCTTTTGATTCAGGCCTAATATCCCCTATATAATCTATATGCTAGATATTTGATTTTGTACTCCTCTTCTCTTGTGAACCAATGTAGATTTTAAATTGAGTAATCTTTGATGCTTTCATGAATTACTCTAAAACTAACTCCGCTTTTTGTGCCCTTGTCCTAGTCTTGCACTTTTCTGAGTTATGCATATTATGTTCTTTGTTCTTCATTTCCTTATATTTTGTAACTCACTCTTCTCCACCAAGGTCTTCCATGCTATTATTCCATGTTTCTCATATGTCATCTATCATGTGCCAAGGTACCAAAATCCTTAATGTATTATTAAAAAATTTAGGGTCTGACATCACCCCTGACTAAATGGATAGTTCATTTTGGACTATGCTAGAGTCTCCTCAAACAAAAAAAATTGAGACCCTCCTATTGCACTTGGTGCTTGGAATCCTCCCACTAATTGAGGGCCATCTAAAGATTAAATTTAATAACTTCTAATTCACCTCTCAATATTTTCATCTCCTCGAGCTTCTCTACAAAATTATATGTTTGAGTTGCCAAAATCTCAAGTTGAGTAGTTGTATCTTTGTGAGCATCCTCGTGTGCCCTGACCTCTACCAAAACATGTCCTCGAAGCATTAAGAAACTAGTATTAAATTATTATTGATGGGTGCTTATTTTTTTGTCTAGTTATTCAACATCTTAGAATACATTCATGCATTAGGATTTGTTCTTGATGTTTAGTGCATTCTCAGCCAATTACTAGTATTGTTATTCTTTAGACAGTAACTGCACTTCTAAAATTTTAATCGGTCATGGTAAGTTTAAAAAAACCCCATCTACAAGGAGAATAGTAGTGTTCAATTTATTCAAAAATTCATGGTGGACATCCATGTCCACTGCAAGAGGTCCACAAGTGTCTCCAATTTATTAATATCCTCACCAGTATCTAGAAATAGATTTGTGAGTGATGGTTCACTTATCAAATTTGTCTGACAGAGGGCAAGTCAAGATGCTTTGGCCATATCCAGTCAGTGCTTGAGTTCTTCAGTTTTTTATTCGAGCTTGTGCCTCATTTCATGTTATTCCTTGTATAGTCAGATGACATCTCAATGCTTGTAGTGAAGTTGGCCAACATCATGGCTATTGAGAATGTTTACCCTAGAAAACTCTACGAAAAACTTTATAAGGGTCTTACCTATTTGTGCTTGAGAGAAATTCAGGGGATTTACCTAGAGCATTTTTGGAACATTTGTCACATTTAGGATTATAATGGTGTTGGCCTTTGGAAACTCAAAATGTCCTTAATCATGATATAATTCCATCACAAAAGACATCTTGCATTGAGTTTGTTCAGTGGACTCATGTTCAGGAAAATAATCCCACAAATATAGTTGTTTGACTGGAGTATCCTATTGGAATAGGGTGTGAATGGGAGGGTCCTAGTTTGTATATTATTTCTATACTACCTCCTACATAAGTTCTTTTCCCTTTTGTGGGTCACACTCTAGATCAATAAATTTGGGATTCTTTTCCTATTTTCCACTGGTATTGATGCCAAGGTCTTTTATGTTGGGGCCTTCCCCTCATTCTAATTCTTTAGGTTTTGGACTTTCAATGTCAATTTTTTTGATCAGGAGTAGGATATTCTTTGTTAAGCTTAGGAGTGGGTTCATTTGTAGGTTGTGCTTCCAGAGATGCTTCACCTATTTTAAGAATTACCACTTGGGGCATTTCAAGCTCAAGGTCTGGTCAAGTAGCTATTTGTGAAGTAACAACATCATTTTTCTATTTTACAGGTATCCCCTAGGCTCTTGTTGACAATGAGGTTCACCTTTGTCATTTGGGTTTGGCATTAAGCTCTTCCTCCTGCACCCTACTCGATTTGGTGGCCTCAAGTCTTAACCTTTTCTCCTTAATTTGTGCCCTTTATTCTACACATGTTCATGGATGAGGGTGGAGAGATTCCTTTTATGCCTCACACCTTGATGTTTTCTTCTATGTCCTGAGCATATAGAAGATCACCTAGATCTTTCCTTACATGACTATCTTGTAAGGTTTGATATTAGTTTTATCATACTTGTGACACTCTACATATGCTTACCTTCTTGGATAGACATTAATATTTCAAAGAGTGTGAATCTCAACATCAATCTCATCTTTATCAATGATTACAGAGCATGTATCTGTAATGCGATTCACAAAGTCCATGAAATATCTAGTAATGAATGCCTAAGATAATTTGAGTCATCCTAATAGTTGTCAGTGATTTCCATCCATATTTATGTGAGATAATAGTTTTGATTTATATTAAATGTAAAATAGGTTCCCATTACGTGGGAAACTCCTTTGGTACATGTCATTCATTCCCAAATGCCTCCTTCATGACATCAAACCAACCTTTCATCTTTGCTTTGTAGGAGGGTGTGATGGTGTTTGGGCATGTGAATTATTTGAACCTTTCGACAGGGGACTTATGCTATGTTACGTAAACCCATTTCATTTCCTTATCAAAAAAATCTAGGATGCCAATCTCATAAAATACCAACAATAACAAAATTTCCTCCCAAGAAAACTTGTAGTTGGGTAAACAATGCACCTTCTCTGCATCTTGTTCAATTTTATTAGTAAACTACATGGAGTAATTTTACTTTATCTCCTTGTTAATTTGGTTGGAAACATAAAAGTGGGCCATATCTACCTCCTTCCACCTATTTACTCCCCCTAACTTGGTCATGGCCAAGTGTATAGATAATTGAATCATGAGATCAGAAATACCCATGATATACACAGTGTGCCCTTTATATATTTCAGCACCATCTTCATTCTATCAATCACTTTTTGATCCTCAATATTGGACTAACATCATATCTAAAACATAGTAACCTAGTTACTTACTGATGTATTAATGGGTAATCCTCATTCTACACCCAACAAAGTAGAGGTAATCTTCATGAATGCTCAAAATTAGAAAATGAAATGGCCCCTAAGGTTTCCCAAAATATGGTAGTTGGAAGATTTGGAACACAACCACATCCTCCAGTAAGTTATAAACTATGAGATCATAAGTGATTTCATTCATGGTGTTTTGGTGCTTCACCTAGTAGTCCCATTGTAAGTTACCTTCATTTTTAGTCTGGTGATGATTGTAATTGAGGACCTACTATGTTGAAGCCTTAGATTCCCAATCATCCACGTGTAAAATTGTCTCTAGGTATTACATTTACTCAATCAAAATATGAGAGGGCAGTGGTGTTACAATAACCTTCTTTCCCACATGCACCATTTCTGGTGTTTGTCTCACAAGGGTCCCTTCCCTTAGCCCCGTTAAGCCCTTACCTTGCACTCTTCTTACACCATAACCTTCTTCCTTAATAAAAACATGACTTCCTTCATCTATGCCCTCGTGCTCTTCTTCTTCAGGAATAACACGAAGTGTATTTCTTGCCTTTATGATTTGGATACATCACCAACTAGGTTCTTGAAGGTTAACATAAGGCCAACCAATTCTTCCAAACGAAGATGTTTTGTATCATTTTTATAGACCCAAAATAATTTAACTTCCTACTTCAACCTCTTCTAATGGTGGACTTAACACCTACAACCTACAAATTCTATTTATCTTGCTTGTGTGGATGCATTTCCAAACTTCTTATCTTAAATGCACGTCACTTTAATCTCTACTTCAATTTTTTAAATGAGAGCACTGTGTAGATGCCTTCTTCGCTGCTCATTTTTTCTTGTTTATTTTCAATTTTTCAATATTAAAAATGAAAATGAGAAGCCTCTCGATCTATTATAGGCTATCCCAAATTTTTATCTTAACTATTCTCCATGATGCCATCCATCACTTCCACCATTTAATGTTTTAAATGACATGCCTTGGTGTCCATTTGGCATGCTTGCCATTTACACCACTCTGTCATTAATAAATGCATGTCCCATCTTTTACGAGTTGTTGTGCCTTTCCTATAGTGCTTGCTAGCTGTAATAATTTAAATTGCCCATTTTAATCATGGGAAACTGTCTTTTCTATTTTAACCCATTTTTATAATAATATTTCCTTTGTCATCTACATTATGTATTTTTGGGTTACACACCCCATCTTATGTGCCTCCTCTTGCATGATTATTTTATGCATCTCTTGCAAACTTTTAGCTTGAGTAGTTTATCCACCCTCAAAACCTACCCCATATTAAAATTTGTGTGTGGTCCTCCACGCCATAGCTTAGTGAAATTCATGTCAATAAAGAAAGAGAAATAAAGTGATAAATACCAAAGAATATCAAAAAGTGGTAAAAATAAATTACAAAAGGAATGTAACTAATGCCATGCTTATTTTAAAATGAAACAACATCCTAAGCTAACCTAGTGGCATATTCCTTATTCATTAAATTGAATAATTACATAGAATGACAGGGCCAGAGTTGACTACCATTGAAATGGCTTGGTAGGAATTGGCCATCTAATCTTATCAATTTATAGGTGCCTATTGGATGAATATCATGGATGATAAATGGACCATTCCAATGGATCCATAGTTTACTCAGATGGCACACAAATTTTGAATCATAGACCAAGATATCCATACTAGGATGAAAAAATTTGGTTTTAATGTGGCGATCATGCTAGGCTTTTGTTTTTATTTTTCAACCCCTTGAACTCAATGTGAGAGAATGCGTGTTTCATCCAACTGAAGTAAAGTGTCTAGGAAATATTTGAGGGATTATTCTTCATCGAGTATACCCATGCACATAATACGTAGGGAAGGCACAATGAACTCCATCAGTAAAATTGCTTCAGAACCAAAGACAAGGTTAAAAGGAGTACTCTTGTGTAACCTTTTGTATGTGGATTAATAAGCCCATAAGACTTTTAAAACTTGATCATCTTAATCAATGTGACTGATATTGTAAATCTTGGTTAGTGTAGTACCTAGGACCTTGTTAAGGGCTTCAATTGTGCCATTAGCTTGAGGGTGGTATAGTGTGGTCTTATGGTGCATAATTTGAAAGACAGAAAGTAATTGCATTAACAAGAGAAATAAAAGAGGTTTTTATTTATACATCAACACATGATATTAAATCTCCTAATATGTAGGGGATTAAGTCTCATAATGTAACTAATCACACATAGGAAATAACACACATAACTAACCTATGCTACATGTCACTCAAAGGTGTACCTACACCATGTGACATTTATTACATATATGGTAGGATAAATTAATTATTCTAACATTCCCCTCTTAATTGATCATAACCTGAAGAGAAGAAGAGAGAAAATTTATAAATGCCTCAAACTTATCACGTGCAAGTGACTTTCTGAAGACATCTACACACTGGTCCTAAGTGGGGAAATACTGGAATTGTATGTTGTGTTATTGAACATGTTCGTATATGAAATGAGTTTGAACCTCTATGTGCTTGGTTATCTCATGAAACATTGGATTGCGAACAAGATGTATAACACACTAATTGTCACAATACAGAACTGTAGGTTGAGTCTATGGAACACCAAGTCCTAAAGGAATATGACATATCCATATCGCTTTGAAGATAGCTCCTACTGTAGCATGATATTATGCCTCTGTGGAAGATCTAGAAACATAGTTATTCTTCTTACTTCTCCATGAAATTGGACCATATCCTAAAAATAACACAAGTTTAGAAGTGGATTTCTTGTCATCACTAAAAGCTACATGATCTACATCTATGTATCCTATCAAGAAAAACTTATCATTCTTCTTGTACTCTAAGCCATACTCTATTGTGCCTTTGATTTACCTCAATACTTGTTTTGCTTCTTTTTAATGTTTTATCTTTGGTTCCTATAAGAATATAGAAAGATAACTGATAGCATATCTAATATCTAGCCTAGTATATGTCAAGTAAATGAGACTCTCAATCAACTACCGATAGAGAGTTGCATTTAATTCTGGTGATGGATATATACGAGACAAATGATGTCTTGTCTTCATAGGTGTTTTAATAGGCTTTCAGTCCATCATCTTAAATTTCTCAAGCAATGTCTTGGTATACTTCATCTGTGAAACAAAAATGTGATGGTCCTTTTGCCATACCTCCAAACCAAGATAATAGTGTAGTAGCCCAAGATCTGTCATGTTGAATGATTACTTGAGATCATTCTTAGTTGTATTGATCATCTTCACTATGCTATCAGTGATGACTAGATCATCTACATAAACAAACAATATATCAACCTCTCCCATCCCACCCCCCCTCCCCATGTTGTTTGAGGTAAAGGTTAGGATCATATGGAATCCTATTGAATCTATGTTGTACGAGATGCTCATCAATCTTGATGTACCAAGATTGGGAATCTTGTTTTATCCCATATAGAGACTTGATAAGCCTACACAGCTTCTATTCTTAATCAGGTACCATAAATCCTTCAGGTTGAGTCATGTAGACTTCCTCTTTCAAATCTCCATTGAGAAAACCAATTTTTACATCCATTTGATGGACTTTCCATCCAAAGTGTGCAACCATAGCAAAAACAATTTTGATAGTCTTTATCTTAGCTATGGGAGTAAAAATCTCCTCATAGTCAATGCTTTATTTTTGAGCATACCCTTTTGCAACAAGCCTTGCCTTGTACTTATCAATACTGCCATTTAATTTGTAATTGGTCTTAAAGACCCATTTTCACATAATAGGTTTCTTCTCTGGTGGAAGATCAACAAGCTATCAAGTTTTATTCTTCATCAGTGACTGATATTCTACATCCATGGCATCTTTCTAAGGTTTTGATTGTAGGGCTTTTGTTACTATTGAGGGCTCATAAGTTTATTGAGCAATACTCATAAGGGCCATATTAACCTCTTATCAATCCATGATTTGAGTCCTTGGTCTTGAAATGGATGTATCTGGAAACCCATTGAAGTTAGCATCTCATACAGTACTTGTATACCACTCGGGCATACACTAAGTTGTAGGTTATGGTGCTGGAGGTCCTTTTTGATTGTCTTCCTTTTCACCTTCACTATCAGTTTCTAAAAATATTATAGGATTTTTGCTTATATCATTTGCCTATGTAGAAGGTGGATTGATTCCACTCTTTTCATCAAACACTACATCTCTATTGATTAGTACCTTATTTATTTTTGGATCAAGGATCCTGTATGCCTTTGATTGTGCACTGTATCCCACAAAAATAGATTATTTTATTTTTTGATCCAACTTCTTCCTTTTCTTCTTAGGAACATGCATGTATGCCTTGCGACCAAAAACTCAAAGGTGAGTAACCTTTGGTTTATTCCCTATCCAAGCTTCATGTGGTGTGTTTCCATCAAGAGCTTTGGTGGGTGACCTGTTCAACAAGTAGACTGCAGTGTGACAAGCTTATGCCCAATATGTATTAGGCAATTTTGCATCCTCAACCATGCTACAAAACATTTGTACAAAGACTCTATTATGCCATTTTACAACTCCATTTTACTGAGGTGAATATGGAGTTTTCAATTGTCGACTGATTCCATTTGTATTGAGATAGGTTAAGAATTCTTTATTGGTGTATTCCCCCCATGATTTGAGTGGAGAGTCTTGATTTTCTTACTGGTTTCATTTTCAATCATGGCCTTGAATGTTAGTTGTAGAGATTGATTTTTTTTGTTAACACTCATGGCGATGCGGGTTGCAAGGGGGGCTTGGGTTTGGGGGGCATGCCCCCTCCCCTGATGGGGGGTCTAGGGGCCGTGCACCCCAGTGGGGTTTCAGGGGTAACACCCCCAAAAGCCACATATTGTATGTATTTATGCATTTTGAAATTTGAGCCATTCATTATTAGGTCACAGATCTAATGGTATAGTTAGAGTGGTTTTCTTTGTTTTCCTAAAAATGACAAAAACCCTAAGAGATGTGAGGTGTGGCTGATTGTAATGGTATTGTATTGTAATAGTGGCAATACTGTGAGAGTGACAGCTTTTTGTTAGACTAGATAATAAGGACTTCTTATTTCTGGTGGTTGTAGCCCACATTAGGTGAACCACATTAAATCTTATCTCTCCTTTTATTATTTGCATATTTCCTCTTCTATGTTTATTCTGCATTAATTTATTTTTTTAGATTAATATTTCTTGTCTAGATATCTAAAATTTCCTAACATTGAATTCTTTGAAGACTTGAAAAGATTGATCCTTATTCGTCAATAAATATACCCACATTTTATATGAATAATCATTAATAAAAAGCTGAAAGTATTTGTACCCTCTAAGACTAGGAGTGAAACATCTGCATAGATCGGTGTGCACCAAGTCCAATTTACCAAGTGATCGATATTCAGTCTTCCCAAAGGGATCTCTTTTTTATTTCTTGCTAAGCAACTGGTACATATATCATAAGATTGCTTGGGTTTGGGAAGACCATGAACCATATCATGTATGCTCAATTCAATCAAATAACCATAACTCAAGTGACCATATATTTTGTGCCATAAATTTCCTAGTTCTATAGCTATAACCACAAGGGCTTGATGATCATTTTCAAAAAAATCAAGTTGAAACATTTTGACAATGTTGGAAGCCTTGGAAATTACTTTGTAGTGCCTAGATTTATCTTTGATGTGAAAAAACTTATGACCATTTTGGTGGTCAAATTCAATGATGACAGTGTGGTCAAGTAGTTAATTAATAGATAATTTTTTTTGTAAGTCTTGGAACATAGAGAACATTTGAAATATTGTAATTATTATTTCCAAGTTGGAGTTTGATGTCACTATTGCCTTGTACTGTATATGAGGTATCATCTTCAAGTGATACATTACCATTTGATTCAATTTTGTTCAATGTATAAAACCATTTTTTTCTCCATGTCATGTGTTTGGTTGCTCCTGAATCAACATATTAAATTGCACTTGGATGATTGGTAGACTCATGTGTTTGAGTATCCAAACCATATTCCTCATTTGAATAATCATATTCTTTAGAAACATTTTCATGTTATTTAGACTTGAATTTTTTTTGTTTGCATCTGTTTTATAATTGTGGTTACTTCTTTTCTATATGTGGTGAATTTTTTAAAGAGGGCTTTTTGCTTGATGAGCCCTTTTAAAATGTGTTGTACCAACAATGGTTTATGTCATGTCTCTATCTTCTAGAAATTTGACGTGCTCTAGAATAACGTGATTTATTCCCTTGTTGGGTTTGTTGATTATTCTGTTTTGGAGATTATTTTGTATCTTTCATGGGTTTCTTCCCCTTTTGATTCGATGTGAGTGCATGCTCATCATATGCTGCCTCTGAATTATGCAAAGTTTCCTCTTGTTGTAACAATTTTACCAACACTTCAAAGGTTGGTTTTTGTCCTATGGTATTCAAAGTGGTCACAAAGATTTTGTATGTGAGAGGTAGTGCTCTAAGGACTATAGGGACCAAAGACTCATCTGTCATCGATTCACCCAAATATTGAAGCAAAGATCATGAAGCTATAACGCTTCTAAGGAATGCTTCTACTTTTTCATCTAATTTGAGATTGAGAGTGTGTAATTGACTCTGAAGATGCAAGATTTGATTTTGATTTTTTGCTTCATCTACTATTTTAAGCTTATCCCAAGCATCTTTTACAATTGTATCACTTCTGATATGAGCTTGTACCTCATCCAAAACTCCAAACATGATTATTAACTTAGTTTTTATATTAGCTTTGTCATATTTCTACTATTGATTGATATTTATTGCATGTCTAACCCATGTGCCTTCTACAACTGACCAAATATCTTTAAACTCTAAATATATTTGCACTTTTATTTTTTAAGCAGCGTAGTTGTCACCGTGAAACAATTATGTGTCAAGGAGGACAAAATGAGGTCTAAAACTAGACATCATAAAATGCAAGTTATGCATGACAAGAAAGTACAAGAGTGTTTTAAGTGCAGAAAGAATGTGAAGAAATAGAAGTTAAAAATTCACACACATAATGAAATGCAAGCTCACACAAACACACAAAGGACATCAGATTCTGTCAAAAATGTGTCTTGGAATGCAATGGAAAATCGAGGAATCTAGATGTCAGTTTCAACCAAAAATACGTTTGAGAAGTCTACATTATGATATAGAATCAAAAATATCAATGTTTTATTTGTAAAGATAACATAAAAATATGCATATTTAAAAAATATAGCATGCAAATCAGAGTTATCGGTAAAAAATTATGGCCTCTTAAAAGTCCAAAATGCATGAACTAATCAGCTAAATTGGCAAGAAACTGGAGATCATGGAAATATGGGTGATCAAAATGTAAAAAATAGCTTTACCACTGTATATATATCAAAAAAATAGCCAAGGTGAAAAAAATCGCCTTCCCAGGCTTCATGGATCAAAATTTGAGTCTCGAAAGAAAATATCTTCAAAGATGGCTCATAGTGTTGAACGACAAGCCCTTAGGGGCTAAAAATGCCAAATAAGTGGTCATATAACATGAATAAAGGCTAAAAACTACTAGTGGTGTGATGTTGGTGCTTCTGCTAAAAGTGATAGATCTAGGTGGTGCTTCTGCTAGAAGTCTCAGATTTGGGTGGTGCTCCACCTAAAAAATTAACCCTGCACCAAATGAAGACTTCCAAATTGCCCTCTACCTTCAAACTTTCACCACGGGTGCCTTAGTGCTCCGTTTTTAGAAAATGAATAATTTTCAAAAATATATCGATGAGAGGAATCTAGTGATATAATATTTTATCCATGATTTTGCAAAAAATGTCATAAAAAGAGTGATTTTTATGTTGTTCCTTATTTGTCTTGCAAAATAGAAACTTAAAAAAATCATAGAAAATCACCAAAAGCTCCAACAATTTTTTTTTTTTTTGAATTGTATTTTTCTAAGTAGAATTCAAAAAAAAAAAGGATCGGTTCTAGAGATTATATATTTTCCAGAAAATAAAAAATAAAAAAATGACCCTAAAAAAGCTTAGATTTGATATGCCATGTTGGGATTTAAGATTCACAAATCTGCATGACAACTTTTTTCTTCTATAATTTGTCAGATTTTCAACATGAGATAGCAGAAATTGGAGCAATGTGCTGCTATCAAGGCTAGAACAATCTTATCTCTCGATCTCTACCTTATCTTCACCACTTTGAAACCTCCTCAGGATAACTTACTCTGATATCAAATGAAAGATGAAAAGTAATTGCATTAACAAGAGCACTACAAGAGGTGTTTATTTATACATCAACAAGTGAGATTAAATCTCCTAATCTATAGGGGATTAAGTCTCACAATGTAACTAATCACACATATGAAATAACACACATAACTAATCTATGTTACATGTCAATCAAATGTGTAACTACACCATATGACATTTATTACAAATAGGTTAGGATAAATTAATTATTCTAACATAATCATGAACTAAACCAAGAGAATACACACTATTTGATTGAGAAAGTGAGTGCCACGATCACTTGTTAAACTTAAAGAGAATCAATACCTTATGATGATATTTCTTTAGAGGAATCTGGCAATGGTAGCAACAATACAATCCCGTGTGGGTGTTACTTTGGCCCAGTGTGTGAAATAGTTTATGCATTAATGATGTAGTATGTGTCAGTCTATCTTGAAGTAGGTTGAATGGGGTCAACAAAATTAATATTCCATTTCTAAAAAGGTTCATGAGCAACCAATGGATGAAGAAGCATAGCATACCTTTGTTTTGGTTTGCCTACGCGCTGACAGAGATCACATTGACATGCATAAGTTTTAGCATCTTTGAATAAGGTAGGACATCCGAATTTCACTACACCATTTTATTCATTTCCCATCATTTTTTATTTTGTCTTATTTTCCGTAACATTTTACAACACTCCATATCCCAATAGACAATACATCTTTTTTGACTAACCCATAGGTTGTAAATTGTAAATTAGATATGGTGGGTTCGACATGAAATTTATTGACTTAATTACACTATTAATTATTTTATAATTAATTAGCAATAATTAGAGTCATTAAATGACTATATTCTTTTTAGTCATTACACATATTAATTCTTTTTAGAATTAATATTTGTGTACAAATGTAAAGTGAAAAGTTCATTTTATATTGTGAGTTATCTCAAATAAAAAGAAAATAAAAAATAGTCAAATAAATGACTTTTCAGATTCCAAAGGGTGGAGGTTACAAAAAGAAGAAATCTAGATTTTGTACAGGGTCTTTTCCTCAAGCTCTTGGAGACAGCAAGATGCAATTTTTGTTAGGTTGTGGAGCTAAAAGCTTCACTGATGCAAACAGAGGAGGAGGTTTCAGGAAGGTTGCGAGTGTTACTGTCGCCGGCGTCGGTCAAGCCAACCAATGTCGGCAGGGAAGAGACAGAAGGCAATCGACGTCGGTCAGAAGTTGGCCAGCGTCGGCACCCCCCCAGGCAGATAGGGACTGACGTTGGTCACCTGTGTGGTTTGAGCTACGAATGTTACGGGCAATTAGCTAATGAACCAAGGGTTTGCATGTCAAGAGCCAAATTTAGACTAGAAGTTGCAGATCTAATTATTGTAATTAGGTGTCTAATTATTGTTTGCATGAGATCTATTTAAGAGACTCATTGGTTGTATTGTAAACTTGTGCTAGAGAGTAAGAGAGCAAATATAAGCTCCTTCAGAGAGAAGAGAGCATGGTGTGTTCCTCCTAGTGCCACAGTACCAAGTGTGGGTGTTGGATTGGAGAATCAGCAGGGTTCTTCATGTATGTATGATCTTGGTCATCAGGTGAGCATGGCTACTTTAGGAGATCTACATGGTAAGTAAGATCATTGATCTACAGGTGTATGTGTGTACAAGGTCAAGGTTCACAGGTGTGCAGAACCAGATTGATTTGCAGGTTGGCACGATCAGATATGACAATAACACAACAAGGAGCAGAATCAGGTGGGATCTACTTAGAGTACAGTGTGTACTCAGAAAGAGAGCAAAGAGGAAGGCAAGGAAGATCCTTCCATAAGTAAGATCAGATTGAGGTGTAGGTTGTTGCAGGTTTAGGGGAGATCTACTTGAAGTATGTTTGTGTACTTGTGGAGTGCGTGGAGCACAGGTGTACTGGCAGTAGTGGATACTGGCTGGTTGGAGGTGAACACCAACTCTGTGTTTGAGTTGGGTTTTGGGACCTAAGAGAGAGAGCTTTGAGGGAAGATTTACTATTTATGCCCTAGAGGTGTGGGAGCCCTAGAGGTGTGTAAGGAAGAAGAACTGTGGCAGCCTTCTTTGTTGTATTTCCTTCTGAAAGAGTTTTAATACAAGTTGTGTATTATCTCTCATATTCTGTGTTATTTTTGGATTCTAGTTACTTGTGTATGCTGGTTAATTTCCGCATGTTAAGTTGCTTGGTAATCAATTGTGTGCTTCCATTATTTATCCCAACAAATGGTATCAGAGCGAGGTTGGATGTTCTCATAGCGAGTTTGACTAACAGATGGCTAGATCCGGTTAGTGGTTTGTTGATTACTAGTTACTCACAAGGGTTTCTGATTGAGTGGGAGTATAGCAATGGCATAAGAAGGTAAGCTAAGGATGAAGAAATTCGGGCACAGGATTAACGCCATAAGGAGTGTGGTGGGTTGTCTTCAAGTGGGAGCTTGAAGAGGAATACAAGCTAGGATGTAGATTAGACAAAGTACTGGTATGGGTACAGGTGCAGCTATTTATCTCCAAGTGGGGGATTGTTAGGGTGTGGAGCTAAAAGCTTCACCTTATTGCAAATAGGAGGTTTCTGAGCGTATGCAGTCACCAGCGTCGACAGGTCACAACCGACGTCGGTCAGGGTAAGCACAGAAGCAATCGGCATCGACAGGAGATCGGCCGACGTCGATCACCTCCAGTCAGGTAGGGACCGACGTCGGACGCCTGTGGCGGTCAGAACTGCTGTTGACAAATAGTCAGTTAAGTGAACGCATTGTTTGCATGATGAAGACTAGTTAGAGTCTTGAGCCGCAAGTCTAATCATTGTATGCATGAGATCTATATAATAGACTCATGGGCTATATTGTTAAGCGGAGAACTTGTAGAAGAGCTATGTAGAACTTGGAGAGTTCTTCCCATGGTGGAATCAAGTAGGATTCCCCATGTATGTAAGATCAGGTTTGATATGCAGGGTGTTGCAGGATCATGGAGGAGATCTACATGTGATAAGTAAGATCAGGTTGGTCTGCAGGGATGTGTGTATGCGAGGGTCAGAACAGGATCGGTGGGAGAGCAAGATCAAGGTGACAGCAATACATCAGCAGCAGGATCATGGTGAGATCTACTTGGAGTACCGGTTCATACTCGATTGTACAGATGTACAATGAGGTGAACAACAGCTTGTGTTAGCTGTGTGTTGTGACCTATGAGAGAAGATTACTCAGGTGGGAAGATTACTTGGAGCCCTTGAGGAGGAAGCCTCACAGAGGTGGAAGAAGAGTGTGATCTCTTTATTGTAATTTCCTTTGTAATGAGTTGAATACAATTGTGTGTTGCCTCTCATATTCTGTGTGTTTTCTTATTGATAGTTATTTGTTCTTCTAGTTATTTCCACAATCTTTAGTTGCTTATACAATGGTAATCATGTGTGCTCTTAATTCTGACAAGTTGTGTCAGAGCTTTGGGGAACTTAGGTCCTATCAACTTTGTGTGGAGCCATGTCATTTTCAGATTGGAATAATGAAATGCAAGCAAGTAGGTGAGACTCTTTTGGGGTTTTGTAGATTTTAATTCTCTTTGTTTATGAATTCAAATTTCTTATTTGGGAGCAAAAACTCAATTAAATTTTTGTATTTATTTGGTTATGTGAAACAATGGTGTTTCCTAAACTTTGTGTTGAGAGCCTCCATGGATGAGCTTCCTTGATGTCCATGAGTTTCTACTTGTTTGATCTCAATGAAATTTCGTATAAAATGTATGTAATCAAGCTTGTGAGGAGACTTTGTGATTCCAAGCATCTCTTGTGTTCCCAAAACTCTCGCTACTCCTATGTATATTCTTGTGTGAGATGAAGGAGTTCTATTTCTATTGTTTAATCTTTAGTTATCGTAGTGGTTCTCTACTTTTATCCCACTTTGAGTTTATCCCCTTTTCGTGGTTCTCTACTTTTATCCCACTTTGGGTTTATCCCCTTTTCTCATTTTGTTTTATATTTTGTTTCCTTTTGTACTTTCGAGTGAAAATTACACCAAAACCTCCAAATCATTTATATTATACGAGGGAACTAACCCTCTCAAAATCAAAGAAGATTCACCATTCATATGGTGATTTCTCCAACTGTTGGTGAATTGGTGTCACTTCACATTGGGCGAGTCACAAACCATGAAATACCAAAAGTACCCATTTTTTTACTAATAGTTTTTGGCAACTTTGTTGTGGATCGAAAAAGTGTCTTTTGACTCCTAAAATTTGAAGAAAACCTTCCCCTTGAAAGGGAAGATTGATGATTCCATTGAAAAGATTCCTAGAAATGATGGAACTTAGCCGATGCTTCTAATATTTAGCCTTTCCTATTGTTGCTCATGGTCTAATTTTGGTTACAAGTATGAAGTTTCATCTGAAAAAATAATATGCACACTTTGGAAACATTGGGTGGTAAAAGTAAGAAAAAGTAAAAGAAATAAATGTTTCAAATGATCCCGAATAAGTGGTTGATTAGGTTTATGCAGATGATGATATAATAAACAATGTCTTTATTTTAATACCAGCTTTCAAAGAAGATCCTATCCGAGAGACCAAGAGTTTAGTTTTTGAAAGACTTTTATGGAGCCATATAAGTAAAAAAGAAAGAAATTTGCCCATGTTAGAATTTAGTTCAAGAAAAAGAATACACATAAAAATAAAATTTAGCCACCTTTCAAGAGCATGAGATAAGTTACAAAGATGGGGGGTTTCATATTCATGAAGAGAAATCATGCCATGAGGTTGAACATGAGCACATAACATGTTTTGAAGAGGAAACAAAAAGCAATTTGCAAGAAATTTCTAGCCATTTGGAATGCCAAGAGGTTTTAGTCTCTAGCTCACATGTGGAGGTGTCTATGGGAGATTCAGTCCAACCACTCATGGTTTAAGAATCACAAGAGAAACCAAGAGATGAAGGTGTTGGAGGTGTGTCTCACATTGTTCATATTTCAAGTTTGAAATCAATTCAAATCCCCTTCCTTCATGAACAAAATGAAAATAATTTCTACATTTGAGTTGTGCAAAGCCAAGTGTCTGAAGCAATGCTTGTCTTCCTCCCATGTCTCATGTCTTCCCCATTGATGCAATTAAAAACAAATTGTTGTCATTACTCTTGTCTTTGCATGTGATGTCTTCATATCATCAAATTTTGTGCTTCAAAGGTTCATACTTTGCTCAATCGATAAATGGTTTTGTCTAATCCTATTTTGTTTTCCATTCCATTGTAAATAGTTGTATATAAGGGAATAAGTTTCCCCTTCAAAACTCAAATTCTTCAAAACAAGAAATCTTCCATCAAAGATTACAAACACCTGAACACCATGCGGGTTCAAGAGACAAGCATTGGGAGAAGGAAAAACACCGTAATTAACAAGCTAAATTTTATTGGACACACACAAAAAAAAATAAAAGGGAAAACAACACAAGCCAAAATTATGCAGAAAGGGAAACTATTGTGTAAGATGTTGGCTTTTTCTTCAATACACAGTAGTGCACTTTTTCTTCACAGTTTCCATCTCATTGCTATCTGGTTTGATTTGTTGGGATCTTGGCTCTAAGAAAAGTGAGCAGCATGATTTGTTGAATGTTCTCGGTTCCATGTTTGCATCTGTCCAAGAATTTGAACATGTGCAAGCTCTTTACAGAAATCTTAGTACTAGATGCTAGGTTTGAGGCCGTGTTGTTAACTCTAAAAAAGGTTTTGGCTAGAAATGGAGTGATCATCTATCTATTTGAAACAACTTTGTTTTTCTTGGGTCACCATTCTCCCATCAACTATTCAATTTTTTCTTGTCTCAAGGTAAATCTTACCGAGTTTTGCTTTTTAGTGACTAATCGAAGAGTTCCTCTAGTTGGTGATAGATTCAAAACTTCACATGACTTTGTATGCATGCCAAACAGAGGAAATAAATGTGAACTCAGACCTATTCATAAGGAGTACATTATCAATCTTACATTTGTAAGTGGGTTGATCCCTTTTACTACGCTTGTTGTGGTGATTTGGCTTCTGGCTTGTAAATGAAGCAAAAGGCGCAAAGGATCCAGGAAAATGTCCAGCCCTTCTACTACTCTTGTTCATCCTTCATGGAGAGTGTACGCTAGTGATGAATTTAGGGCACTCACTAAAAGTTTTAGTGAAGAAAATAAACTCTTAGGATATAAAAATAAAGGTGGAATGTATAGAGGTACCCTACCTAATGGATCACTAGTAGCAGTCAGAAGGCTAAAAAAAAGGTCTGGCTTCCAGAGTAAGAAAGAGTTCCTGTCTAAAATCCAAAGGATTGCATGTCTTTAACATCCAAACCTTGTAGCTATCAAATGGTTAAGTGGGTACTGTTTTACCATTAAAATTAAGTGGTTATAAAAAAAATTGTCAGTAAAAGTGAAGCAGGAAAGAAAGATACAGATTTTGCTAAGAACAAAATCTCTTGAACAGATAAAGAAGATACATCTATAAAGCCTCTTAAAATTGAGAGTGGAAGCAACCATTTTCATCGTAAGTTAGATGATGGAAATGATTTTGTTTTGGAGGAAGATGAGGACGACGATTTTTCTAAACAGGTTGTTGGCTTTTTCACCTAACAAGTTTGCTGAAATGAGGGATGTTTCTCATGTCTACCAATGAAAATATCAAATATATTAAAAAAATGGGATATTTTCCTCTGCAAATATACGATGGTTGCCTTATGATTCTTTCAAATAATTTCAAAATGGGAAATATATAAAGATCAACTGACCTATTGAGAGTAGTTTACAAGTCATCTTTTGGACCTACGTAACATCTAAAGTGTTTACGCTAGCGATATTGCTCTCAAAAAATAAAAGCAAATTGGGCACAAAATGTCTTCGAGGCATTTTGTCAAACACTTGCCACGCCAATGGTTGGAATCTAAATGCAATTGACAAGTGGAAAGGAGATAAAATGCATACTTTCTACCCGTGCAAGCTCACATGCCACTGGATCATGCTAGTTCGAAGGAGTGAAAATCAATGACAGGGCAGTCAATTGGGCTCAAATCTATGACTCATTTTTTCAAACAGTTCAAGGTGGTTGAATGGGGAAGATTCATTTGGTCATTTTGTCAAATAGTTCACATGTCCCTCGTAAGTGGCATGAGAGGATTTTAGCAAATGTCCCGGGCACAGAATTTCATCAAACATTTTTTGTGCCTTTGTATGGTGCGTAGCAGTCTCCACAAATTCAATTTCCATTGACAGATGTTAGCCCAATTCGCCAAGCCTCCTCCTAGGTAGGTGACCAAAAAGTTGGGCATAAATTATATCGAGGCATTTTGTCAAATTGTTCACATGCTACATATAAATCCAAAACAAATACACTTGACAAGTATAAGGTGGAGAAGGCTGACAGCTGGAAGTTTGAAGGCAATTTTTAGAAGCATTTTGTCAAATAGTTCGCAGGCTTCTGGAAAATGAAGGAGAAAATCAATGTGTGATTGACAAGTGCAAGTGGTTCTGTGCAAATCAAATTTGTTGGATGGAGGTATCAAACAAGGTGATAAAGTGTAGCTGACAGGTGTAAACTCAGTTCCATGACTTTGCCAAGCGTCTTTCCAACCCGTGCAAGGGGAAATATGCCTACGTTTAAGCTAATTGTGCAAAGTTCTTTGGGTTATTTGGTCAAATAGTTCGCATGCTTCTTGTAGGTGCACAAGAAACTAAATAAAACAATGAACACTTACTGATCAAGCTTCATGATAGAATTGATAGGGTGGTATCATCTTGCCTAAAAAATGAATTGAGATTTGACCGATTGACGGTGACTATATGTAGGAGCAAGATTACGTACTGAAGATTCTCAGCTTATATAGCTATGCAAATATCTCGGTGAGAAATGCAAATTTGAATTTCGTGGAACTCTCAGATCATTCATTTTGGGTTTTTATATCAGAATTAAACTCTGCATTATTTCATCGGTGGGATGAACTTTGGTACCTGAATAAAGAGGGGAAATTGGAGTTTAGGCTTGCGCCATATTACTTGTTTGAGATGATTATTTCTAAAACACAACCGCAACCAACGAACTTGTTCAACATATATGATAACATAAGTTTTCTGAATGTGTAGTGAGCATATATGATAGTTATGGATTGGAGCTGAGTGGATCCATGATAAATTGCTCTTTTCCACCTCTGACAAATTCAAATAATCCTAAAGAGCGGATGGATAAGAAACAAAACATGATAGCAATAGTAGTAAATATGATTGAAATGGTATATTGAGAATTCACAGCCGAGTTGTAGTGGTTCTCTATCATGTCAAGTTGGAGTTATACACGTGTTAGAGATTCCAGATTTGTGATCAACCCTGAGAATATTATGTCACTTGTGAATAAATTGCAATAGTTGGGTTATGTATATTTGTCTTTTTGTGATGGAAATTATACATAATTTGGAGATTTATTTTCACAATAGGTTGTTTTCAGCATGTCGGGGGGTAAATAATGGCAGATTTATAGGAAGTTTGAGCAGGTATGATCTGCCCTGATAACTCCTGTTCATTCCCATATGATTGGGATAGATAAACCGGTTGGTAGTTGGTAAGATTGTAATTTTTGAATGTATTTACAGGGTGGATGAGGCATAGGGCACCGACATTTTTTGGAGTTCTCTTGCATTTCACCCTAGAATGCGGTCTTACAGTTAGACCAGTTATTGTAGTGAAATTTTCCTGTCCAAATTTCACTACACTATTTTATTCATTTCCCATTATTTTTGTATTGTCTTATTTTCTGTAATATTTTAGGGGACTCCATAGCCCAATAGACAAGACATCATTTTTGACTAGTCCAAAGGTTGTAAATTGTTGATTTGATATAGTGAGTTCAACAAAAAAATTATTGACTTAATTAAGCGATTAATTATTTTATAATTAATTAGTATTAATTAAAGTCATTAAATGACTATTCTTTTTAGAATTAATATTTGTGTGTAAATGTAAATTGAAAAGTTCATTTTATATTGTGAATTTGTCCAAATAAAAAGAAAATAAAAAATAGGCAAATAAATGACTTTTAAACTTCCAAAGGGTGGAGGTTACAAAAGCAATAAATACAGATTTTGTACATATTCTTCTTTTCCTCAAGCTTTTGGAGAGAGCACGCTCCAACTTTGTGTGGAGTCATGTTATTTCCAGATCAGAGTAATGAAATGCATGCAAGCATATGAGATTCTTTTAGGTTTTGTAGATTTTAATTCTTTTTGTTTATGAATTCATATTTATTATTTGTGAGCAAAGACTCCATTAAATTTATACATTTATTTGATTATGTACAACAATGGTGTTTCCAAAACTTTGTGTTGAGAGCCTCTATGGATGAGTTTCTTTGATGACTACGAGTTTTTACATATTTGAGCTTAATGAAATTTCATACAAAATGTATGTAATTAGGTTTGTGAGGAGACTTTGTGCTTCCAAGCATACCTTGTGTTCCCAAAACCCTCATTGCTCTTATGTTCATTCTTATGTAATAGGAAGGAATTCTATTTCTATTGTTTAATCTTGAGTTATCTAGGTGGTTCCTTAATTTTATCTCCTTGTGGGTTTCTCCCCTTTTCTTCTTTTATTTTATATTTTGTTTCCTTTTCGTACTTTTATGTGAAAACTACACAAAATCTCAAAAATCATTCATATCATATGAGGGAACTATCCCTCTCGAAATCATAGAAGATTCACCATTTTTACGGTGATTTCTCTAACTATTGTCAAATTGGTGTCACTTCACATTAGGTGAGTCAGAAACCAAAAAATACCAAAAGTGCCCATTTTTCCACCAACAGCCAAAAAAGCTATCAGCGAAGGTGTAGATCTTACACCCAATAACACCTTCCAAAATTCCCTTGGTGAAAGGCATTAGGAAAGGGTCTATTACACACAGTGTTGAGTACCCTGTAATCCACATAAATTTGAATGCGACTATCCTTATTGATCTTGATCACCATTAGACTAACCCATTCAAATTCATCAATGGAAGTAATAACTCCAACATGCAACATGCTATCAATTTCCTCTTTAACCTGAGCATGTAGATTTGGGTTCATCTGATATGGTCATTTCCTCATCGATCAAACACCTTCAATTACCCTGATGTGCATCATTCCCAATGATGTATGCACTCCTTTCATTTCCATATAGTTGCATGGAAATATGTCTTGGTATTCGTGTAATAGTTAAAATATTCTATAGTCGCTAGTTTAGGTGCATCTTCCATTCTAATGTTCTACTAAACTATTTGGAGTGGTGTGGAATACAGTTTTTGCTCAGACTACATCGTATCTCTGACATCACACACCCACATTCTATATGTAGATTTAAGTGGTCTAATGATGGCTCTGGTGGATCAGAACTGCTACCCTTATCAACATGATATGCAACCTTTTACTTGCCCTTCCATATATGTTCCTGATGGTCATATTTTTATTGGGAGTCTAGTTACAACTAAGCCATCAGAGGAGTATCAAGTTCTTAGAAGATGGCCAAATTGTCCTCAGTTATGCCATGCATGTGCCATATTCCATCTTGTAGAGACAAATTCAAATCCATTTGTTGTGAATCAAATACAAATGTGGTAAGTAGATCATGTTTGATGTGTTTCCAAGTATCCATGTATCTTTGTGTTTCTTGATGAATGTACCATGCCCTAGCCAGACACATAGAGTACTGTAGAATGCATGAACCCATAGGAATTTAAAAAAAAATAAATCATTGGTGCTCCAAAGGCTTTCACATAATGTAAGATGTTCTTCTGAAGAAGCAACACCATTATAACTCAGGGCAATGCGAAGATGACTATCATGGTGGAATTAATTATGCATGGTTGCACTTATTTGTTCTCATGTATCCAATTGATACCAATGAGTAGACCACCATTGATCAATTTACCCCTAAATTATAAAGTTGATTATAGCTTTCCCCTAAAATATAAAATTGAATGCATAGAACCATTCATCTTCATTAACATAGGAAGCCTCTAACTACTATAAGTATTCCTGGACCTCCATCTAACCATGAAACCTAGGTGCTTGGTCTAATTGTAAGGGTAGTCCAGCCATCAGGCATCTTCAAATAAGATGAACAAAATTATGGCACTAAGCTAAATTTGGATGGGACTTTAGGCAGATATAAAGGACACCACATATGTGACTTTTCAGATCAAATGCGCTTTGAACCCATTGGTTTCGAGCAGCACTAGTAGTGTCAGAAATAGATTGAGTGTCTTCCCATCACAAGATGCCATCAGGGGAATGATCCAAATTTCCATTTCCTTTGGCAATAATATTATAAATTGTGATGACATCATCAACAATATCAATAGGTTCCACAAAGGGGGGTCTTTGGTCATTATTTAAAGGAATGAATACACATTGATTTTCATTCTCAATGCTGATATAATGCTTCTTAAAATATAAGTCATAATTATTCACATAGCACCAAGGTTGACCCAATAGAGTTGGAAAATTAGCAGCTTTAGCAAGCTTGATACTTTGATATCACCCTTAAATGTGACACCCAAGATATTGATGGTGGCATATTTAAGAACACCTATGAGCATTACTCAAGTTTTATTGACCATGAACAGGGCATGTGGGGAAGGCTAAAAAGTGGGGCTCCCCATATTTTTCCAATCATCTTTGGTTAAAACATTAACCTATACATCAGTGTCCACTAGGATATCACAGATCATCCAACCATCAATAGATGCATTGACAAGGATCTCTTTGTCACATTCTTGATTAGGTTGAATATGGGTCTCTTGTTGTCGTGCATGGTTCAAATGATGATCCTCTGAGGTCTTTTTTGTTTGTTGTCATAACTAAGTCTTCATGAGGTGATGATGTCCTCATTAATGAAGAGTTTGCATAACTCTCTGAACTCATCATACCCTGAGTCCATAGGTACCATATTTCTTTGCATCTTATCTTACATGTTATCATCCTTGTCCTTTAAGAACTCAATTTTTCCTTACAATCCCAAACTAAGGCCATTGTATCGTGCAACACTTCTTTATAGTGTTGAGGATCAAGATAGTGTTGTGCACAAGTTTCTTTATGTTGAATCTTTTCAACAGGTGGATTTTAAATTGCTTGGGAATGAACACCACTTTATGTAGTAATATTAACCTTGGGTCCATCTTGTGGCATGGTAGGACACGATCTCCACCAAGCGTTTGGAATTTTTGAAACACATATCATTTTGGCACCCTTTTCATTCCATTCTTTACTAGTGATAGTGTACAAATTGGAACATTATTCTAGGTGATGCTCATTTTTACAAAAAGGTACAGGTTGAATACACTGCTCAGTCACAGTAGTAGTGAACTATAAATCCATACTTGTAACATGTCCTAGGTGGAAAACTAGCACCTCTGCACCCATTTCTACACCCTCGACCTCTAGAAGAGTGACTTCCACCAGCCCCCTGGTTGTTAGCTATGTAAGTTTGGCATGTACCTCATTTGTATGCTTCATGAGTCTCATTGATGACCCAACAATCATTATTATCATGTGTATATGAGTCACATATTTTATAATATAGTGTCACTTTAGATTAGGTGGCATGTTGAATCAAGGGACAACTCCTTACATCATGGTATTCTTTGAAAATCTTATAGGACTATTTTAATACAACACAAACATTCTTCCATGGATAGTTTTTCTTGTTATGGTCTTATACTTCGTAGTCAACACACCACAAGCCGCTTTGGGTGTCGCGAGTATTATTGGTTATAAGCTTCTCTAGTTGAGAAGCCATAACAACAATTTGATCTTACATAAAGGGAATGATCCCCATATATATACTTCCCATGGCTTCGGCGTAGAGGGTGACTTCCAAGGCCTCATGTAATTCAATGAAAGTCTTGGGAGATAAGGCCATTAGAACAAAATTAATAAACCTTCCAAAAACCACTGAGCATGCTACATTGAGTTAATCTCAAATGATAGATTCAAAAGAATTATTTTGAAATGCGCATCATATGCACACACACTCTTAGTGAACTCTTGCTTGATATCGTTTAAAGTAGTAATACATTGTTGCTCAAACTCAACAATATCAAATTCCTAGAGAAAAGCAATTTTTAACAATTCATAATTCACAATCGCTTGCTGAGGGTCAAAAATTTGGTACCATTTGTGTGCATGATACAATAAAGTAGTGGCAAACTGATTTACCTTTCATTTAGTATAATTTATACCCCACACTCACCAAATGAATTCACACTTATGAACATGTTTTACTACATTTTTGACACCTTGATATTCAGGAAAGTGAAATGTCATCTTGTAATAGACTATAGGTACACTGGTAAGTATTAGTTTTATTGATCTCATTTGATAAGTTTACAAAGGTACTTTATTCAATACAAATTTCTCCAAATCTCTATCTTGACACCAACAACACATTTGCATCCAAAAAAACTTTCTAATCAACGATAAGGAGTATCTATACATAAGCTAACCCCTTTTTGGGTTGCATCACTAATACATAATAAATGACAAGCCGATGATAGTTTCAAAAAAATAAGTCGTGGCAAGTCATTAAAATTAAGTTCCTTTTGAGTTGGGCCTACTAACCCCTATATACTCTCTCTATGCTACATATTTACTTTCGTTCTCCTCTTCTCTCATGGATCGGTGCTAGATTCGTACTTGAATAATCTTTGATGCTTCCATGAATTACTTTGCAACTACCTCCACTTTTTGTGCCCTTTCCCTTGTCTTGCACTTTTCTGAGTCCTACATCTTATACTCCTTATTCTTATTTTGTTTGTTTTTTTCCACTTGATCTTCTGTGCCGAGGTCTTTCACATTCTTATTCCATGTCTCTCCTATTCCATAATTTGATATTATTTGGAATATCTGAACACATATTTTGTTCACACACAAAGAGAGAATATTATATTACACAAATTAATCACACTTGCATTATATTTTTTCTATTATATAAATTAATTGTTACACTACATATATATAGGAATGAATTTCCTATAATCTAGGAGGTTGATACATCTTCTCTTCCCTTAAATATCTCACAATATCCTAAGATGGTGAGTTGGTTTTAACAACCACATCTCACACTAATATGATATACTAAATAACTCATAATACAAGTTGTTATTACAACCACAATTATATTATCCTTGATAATATAAATTTTACACATATTAATAATATTATGAATATAAATTCCTAACATTCACCCCCTTAAAATTATTAATTCCTAGTATACACCCCCTTAGTGTGAACATAAGGAAAACATCAATCTCGTATTTTCCCCTGCACTCATGTTTTTATGACTTTCTTAGGACAATCACAAACCTTAATGATGGTTTTACATATAGATTACCAATAACCAAAATGGATGGTTTTAAAGTGGTTTATCAACAACCACAAAAAAGATGGTTTTGCAAGTGGCTTACCACCAACCACATTATGATGTGCAGTACGTTTATCAACTCTCTTCACTATCTCACATTAGGAAAAAATACAAAGGAATTTTTCAGCTCACTTGTTACAAATGTAAACAGTAACATAACATCTATTATTATTCATAGATAAATGAAATCAAACACACAACTGAAGCAAATGCCACCATAGCTTCATGTGACCTCATCGTTGGTGATTGATAAGAGGTTGTTGAAAGACCTCCAGTCTCTATTTCCTCCATCTTCCTTCAGGGCATTGCTCACTCAGCCGATGAAGATGTGAAGCACACCTGTTTCCACATTAGTTTTACATTTCCCCTCAATATGAAACATTAAAAAAGATATCAGGGTCACCTAAAAATACGTCCATAAGGGAATTTATTTTTTACAATTTTAACCTTTTTGAAACACAAAATAACTCTAAACTCTAGACTCAAAAATACCAAAAAATTATTTAAATAAAATATGAAAATTGACACTTTAAGATTGTTGACTTTCAATATTTTGACATACAAGACCATACTATAACTTCGAGATAATAAAAATGATCCCTAAATAAAAACTACTTTGAATTTATAAAACTAATTGGTTTAAAATAACAAGAACAAAGATGCTTTACTAACTAACTAAAGCATGTAGACTCGATACACAATTAGAAACTAAGACTTAACCGATTATATTTATTTGATCACCTAAAATAAAAATATATATTCGCACACCTCATCACATTTAAACCAAAATTACTATTCCAACTTGATAACCTAAACATTATCTATGCATGGACAGTTGGCAAACCAATGCATTATATTTACTTTGAAGAATTTCACTAGCGGATAAATTTGAATGGTGCATGATAGAGATGAGCACAAATTTATTGTGCACAACAAAAAACTTTGATGTTTTTGCTTTAATGACGCTTGGATCCTCATGAAAAGATTTTGAACATGACAGAATTAGATTGACGTGAATATAGAAGTTGGTCAATGGTGGGATGTAGAATGAGTTGTCTAAGTGCAAAGAAATGTTGTAAAACTGAAACGTGTCGATAATTTTTTTTATCAATCTAGACTAATAAACCATCTTCATCAAAACTACATGCACAAAGAATTGCTTTGAGAGCTCTTCAACAAACATTTAGATATGAGATGGGTAACAAGTTGGCATAGAGATATTGGGCATGATTAGCATGTCAACCAAATCTAAAAAATATTGAACCATTAATATCACTCCCAATAGCTTCAAACATGCTACAAATCTTTTAAAATAGTTATTGCGTAAATGATAGAATCTGCACATATCTAATTACTATACATACAACTTTTCAATTGTGACCAAGGATAATAAAGAGCACATAATAAAGAGCACACAGAGGCTACATAGATTTGAAATGGCCACATGCTCCACTACTGCTACATAATATCTTAAAAGACAAAACCCCTCACTCTGAAGCCAACAAACTACAAATAAAAAATAAAAAATCACTAATGATAGACAAAATAGTCTTATCTAGGAAACTTCATGAATTGGGGCATTGAAGAATTAATTTGTAGCTGCCCCATACAATATTTAAATCTCCATTGAATAAAATACCTGCTCTAATACCACTAATATTATTTGGAAGAGTTGAACACAGATTATATTCATACACAAAGAGAGAATCTTATATTACACACAGTAATGACACCTACATTATATTTTTACTATTACATAAATTAATCATTACACTACATATATATAGGAATGACTTTCCTATAATCTAGGAGGTTTGTAAAACATCTCCTCCCATAAATATCTCACAATATCCTACGCTGGTGAGTTGGTTTTAAAAACCAAATCTCCATATAATATACTAAATAGCTTATAATACGAGTTATTATTACAACCACCTTTATATTATCCTCAATAATATAAATTATGCACACATTAATAATGTTATAAATATAAATTCCTAACACCGTTCTCTCCCGCACCAAGGTCTCAAAATACTTAGAATATATTATTACAAAATTTGGGGTCCAAAATGAACCATTGTTTATGAAGACTCGTTTAATATTATACCAGGAAATGATTTCTTATATATAAAGTGAGTTATTGTGCAAAGGTCTAAGGGATGCCATACCAGTTTGATCAAAAGTAAGTTATTGGCATGGAGCCAAATGACTCACAAGTGTTTGAAATTTATCAAACACAAGTCACTTGGGACCTTAGATTGACTCAAAATCTTATTTAATATGTTCTTGTGGATATTTGATATATGTAAAAGATCTAAAATACAAATTTATGTCAGTTTATTTTGTAGTTGTTTCATAATATCATAAGGTTTTTCATTAATAGGAGCAACTGGATTGGTTTTCTAAGGTGGAGGACCTTGAATGGGATTTTCAGAGGAAGAAGTTACGTGACCTTGAATGGTAACATTAGAGCGTCAAGTTATGATTGCATAACCTCAAGTCAGTGGGGGGTTACTATAACCAGAGTAAGGAGAATAAGGGCCTAGAATGGTAACTGTTGATTGTTGATTAACAAGTGGGCTACTACAATCCAAAAGAGGATTATCGACAAATAGAGGTGGAGCCCTAAAATAGATGCTGAAGGTTGTCAGGTACTACTAGTAGTTGGCTTAGGGTTGCTCTTAATGTTAGTTATATGCCCGCTAGTAATGTAACCTATGGCATTACCATAGTTGTAAGGGACATTATTAAAGTGGCATCCTGAATTTGATTACAAATTTGTTGCTACTGATTTTGCCTTTGATTTGCTTGTTAGGAGGGTTTTTAAGGTTCTGGTTGTTAGCTTGATGTTGATTATGGTTTTGATTATTATTGGAGTTATTATGTCGAAAAAGGTTTTCATAGATACCCAAATTCTAATTAGACATTGTGGCCACATTATCCAACTTTGTTTCATCACTTTCTAGTAAATATTGAATGAGATGGTGAAGCTACACGCATCTATGAATGGAATAACATTTAACCCGATGATAATCACAAAAGTCATTCTCATGATACCAATTATGTTTAGTTGGTTTTCTATAAAAGGTTTGGGAACTGACCAAATGATCATATTAATGACAATTAGCTTCTGGAAAACCATCTCAATAGGATCATTAAGATCACTGAAAAATCTATTGTGGTAATAACCTCTTTTTAGAGGGAGTTTTTGTAAAATGAGATGTTGAGTAGGTGGGTTTTTCTGGATAGGTGGTGTTTAGACCATTTGCAGATGCTGAGATTCAGTTACCCCATATCCTACAACATATTTGTTCTTGTTGATTGGTTTAGGCTTCTCTAATGTACTTGCTTATGCTTGTGTAGAAGCTTGTGCCTAGATCTTGATCTAAACATGATTCTAAGAGTAAATCCTGATTACCCCTGTGTTGATGAGGGCTTACTCAATCTGTATTCCCTTGGCAATAATGTTTTCAAACCTATTTCTTCAATGAAACTTTCTATGATGAGTTATATCATAATGTAGATTAACAGTGAAAATTTTGACTAATTGCATCTCAGGTAGATTATGTGGGATTCAGTTGGCCAATGATCACCACCATTGTAAATAGTTATCAAAAACTTCTCCTCCTCATTGCTTAGCCTGACATAGATCAACCATAGTCAATTCATATTCCACATTAAAAGAGAAGTGTTGCACAAATTTCTCTAACAAGTCATCACAATTATCAATGGAATTCTTAGGTAGACCACATAACCATTCTAAGGCATGCCCTGCCAAACTATATGGAAACAAGTGAAGTAAATAGATTCTGCTATATGCAACTTCTTGACATGCAACAAATAACTCTTTTAGATGCTCCATGGGATCACCTTTCCTTTTTAATTTTTCAAATTCGGGCATCTCAAAATGATGCAATAAAGGTATATGAAGATAACTCATATCAAATAGATAAGAGCATATGTCATCTAGTTTTAAAATATTATTATTATTTCTTGTCTAAATGGTTGAAACTACATCTTTAACCTCCTAAAAATCCTAAAAAATGGGACTGAAGTGAGAGGAAATGGGCACATTTTGTTGGGTATTCAAAGGTAAATTAATGTGACCTAAATAAAGAGTTCATATAGAATAATGGGGAATATGTACATGATTGGTTTTATTAGGAATATTTACTCTTTGATTAGATTTATACCATTGATAGGGGACTTGTTGATGGTAAGGCACTTGCTACTCTGTGCAAAGTTTATTTGAAGGGAACTGAGGCTTGAATGGAGGAATGGTTTGTTGGGTGTTTAACATAATTTGTTGATATTAAAGAAGATTTTATTGTTGATTCTTAGGAATCTACTATTGATTCTTAATAATATTTTAGGTAGGGGGAACTTATTATTGGTTAAGCTGAATATGTTGGTGGTTTGGAGAGGCCCCTTGTTGAATAGACACGACAAGTGGTTGAATAATAAAAATATGTTGAAGATTGGTTGGTACTTGTTGAATTGAGGGACTAGTTACCACCTATTGAGGTGGGACATTGGTCATTACTTGTTGAAGTGATGGATTGTTACTTACAACCTGTTATTGTGGACTATGTATGGTCACAATGTGTTGTCGCAAAGTACATGGAATATTTGGAGGAATGTTCTATTGAGAATTTGTAGGAATGTTTTGGTGTGTTGTAGAGGGAACTTGATGTGGGTTAGGGTATCCCTTTTGAGATCTATCCACCACATGTTAGAAATAATTTACGGGGAGATTCGAATCAGGATTAGTTACTAGATTAATTTTAGATATAGGTGTGCTAAATAAATATGAAACTAATGTCTTGTTGGAAAATGGATCTGATTAAATGTGGGATAAGTCAAAAAATCTATGAGTTATGCAATTGAAGGACTTAGCTCTATTAATGATTGGTTTTGAATATTTCATGCCGTAAGGGTGCTAGGTAGAGTATCTAGAGATTGTTTAGCTTGTTAGAGTTGAGAATCAATAAGTTGGATATGAGAGGACTGGTTAATGAGTTGACCTTTTCCCTTGTTGGACACTATAAGAGCTTGATCAAAATTTAGTATATAATTTTGAGCTTGGTCAGAAGTGCCCTAATTATATAATAATGTTGCAAGAGGTGTTTATTTGGGTACTCTAACCAAACAGTGTAAATCTTCTATGGGAAATTTAGGGGAATTTTTCCCCTGATTTCTAAGAATCTAACAAGATGATCATCCTTTTTGTTGAAGAGTTGTCGTGAAAATTGATCTTGTCTATATTCAACACTAGGTGACACATTCACAAAGTACATTGGATTAGGTCTATATTGTGTTTAAAATGGTACATGTTTAAGGTATGGCTGATATTGGCCTTGTTTGGTATTAGGTGGTACAATCGAAAGGTATGGGTTATATTGTTCAAGTTTGATATTTGATGGCATGTTAGTAAGGTATGTTGATCTTCTTCATCCTCTACATTGTGGTCATACACATATGGGTTGTAAACTACCTCTCCACCAGAGGAGGGATTATAGATGGCCCCACCACATGTGTATATAGGCATGTTTAGGTTTATTATATTTGTTTTGAAAGAGGCTTAGACACTTGAAACTTGTCTTGATTTGGTATGGGACTTTACTTGGAATAACACTTGGGAATGTTTTGAAGTAAGAAATCATGCTTGTGTCAAGGTAAATATCAAATTGGAATGCACAAATCAAAGGCTAAGTTAATATAAATGGTTTCAACAAGTAAGACTATGTGAATTTAAACGTGTTTCCCAAAAAGTGTGCATAATCTTTAGGTATAATGATTTCAAGTGAAAATTTTTAATGTTTAGATTTTGGAAACGTTTGAACTTGGTCTAATTGAAAGGATTTGGTCTTAGAAACTTGACTTAGACCTTTGGAACTTTAGAATTCTAAAATGTGTCAAATGTTGGAACAAAGGTGGTTTTATACAATATCGAATCAAGATTGAACTAGGCTTAGACCATTGATTTATAAAAGGGGTTAAACTATTTGTCAACCTTATAACAAGTTTGACTTTGGCTTT
Organism: Torreya grandis; assembly: GCA_037957365.1. Classification (NCBI taxonomy): domain Eukaryota; kingdom Viridiplantae; phylum Streptophyta; class Pinopsida; order Cupressales; family Taxaceae; genus Torreya; species Torreya grandis. The sequence goes on along the minus strand of JARHVA010001045.1, from coordinate 3,442,488 downwards.
GAAAAAAGAGCTAACTTTGGTTGACTTTAGAATAGTTTGACTAGAATTGGAATTTGGTCTTAGAATTGGAATTGGTTTGACTTTGAAAAGAAAGTTGGTTAGAATCAGAACTTAGACTTTGGAACTAGGTTTGGAATAAAGCAAATGGCATAATGACACAACTTGGACAAGAATATGGATCTTTGGTCTTGATTTGGTTTGAGATTTTTACAATTTGAGTTAGGACAAGGATTTCATTTTGACTTGGGTAGCCTAACAACGTAGTTTAAACAAGAAAGATAGGTATTTGGACCAAATTTGACATGTCACTTTTGTTGACTTAGAAATTTGGACGAGTAATGCCTCATTGTGCATGTATAAAAATAGTTTGGATTTAGACTTGATTTGGTTTCATGTATGAACAAGGTTTTGACACAACAATCAAGAAACAACACACAAACATTACAAGGCAATTGTAATAACTGACACGGGTTTGCATCACATTCATTCAAACTTTCGATATACTTGTCTTGAGAGAGAATTTATAAAATTTAAGATTATTTAAATAAATTATTACAGTTATCGAAGGTGTTTTAATCTCACCCTTCTCTCAAAAGGTCTGTAAGAGTAATAAAATCTTCAAGGGCTATTAATTTTGTACCCCTGCATCAATGAATGTTCTACGACAAAATAAGGTCTTAATTTTTTTTATTTGGCTTTCTAAATGTCGCAATATACCTTGAGATACATAGACATAAAAAAATTCATCAATTGGACATCGAGATTTAATAGACTATTCGCTAAAGGGTCTAATCCTTTTACGACCACTTTAGCCATAAGATTTCAGTGAAGTGTTACAAGAAAAATCAAGCTCTGAAGAACCTTTCAGTTAAGATACCATTGATGTAACCTTAATTTATATACTCTTTCAAATAGCGGGGTTGGTATGATACTAGGATGTGACTTCCTAGTCAATGCACCCCTAAAACCTTAAGGTAGGTAATAAACTTCACCCCACTCGATCAAAAGAAAAGAAGGGTATAAGGCAAATATTAACTTTGCATTTTTGGGTCACCCAAAAGGAGAGAGCATACGTACAAAATAACTCCACAAGACACTTAAACAAACATAAGTAAAAACTTATATAAAAATAAAGAACTTGTAAACTATACAAGTTTTTCTTATAACCCAAATGAAAATGTGAATTCATTTTAAGCCCAAAGCGAGATGTGTAGAAAAAATGTGCTTTGCTTAGAATCTAAAACCAATTTTTCGACCAAGGTCTTATAGCACAAATAATTATAAGTTTAAGATAGGCAATAAATTTGGCTTTTTAAAGTCTCAAGTTTTTTTCAGAAGAGTGATTTCACTGATACGCAGGTAGGGTCAATTTCACCGATTACTAACAATATTGTCGATTACATATCAATTTCATTGATTACAAAAATAATAGGTAGAAAAGAACACAAAGGGTGAATTCTCTAATTAATAGGTCGAATTCGTTGATTGAGAAGTCAATTTCACCAATTCTAGAACAATTTCACGAATTCCATAACTTGTAAATAAAATAGAATATAAAGCATGAAAGGGCGAATTCACCAATGAGCAGATCGAATTCACTAATTGGAAAGTCAAATTCACCTTTTACAGATTTATTTCATCGATTTGAAACCTGTACATAAAACATAACATAAAGTGTGAACGGGCAAATTCATCAATTAACAAGTCTAATTCACCAATTGGCAATGCATTCACCGTTTATAGAGCCATTTCACCGATTTGAAACTTGCACATAGAAATAGCAAAAAGTGTGAAAGGGTGAATTCACTAATTCGTAGGTTGAGTTCATTGATAGGTAACTTAAATTATTTTCAGGTGTGAAGTCATTGTTTAATAGGTTGATTTCATTGATTTCCCATGAAACGAAGATTAATGATTTTTCTAAAGAAAAAAGAGGTGAATTAACCTATTTACTATTTTAATTCTGGTAATTAGAAGAATGTTAATAGTCTAAAAAAACTTGTGGGGTGCATCAAGTCCTACAGAGAGTGCAATTATGTAGATTAAAAATCTAAAAGAGGTTAGTCAATTGTTAATGAACGAAATTAAAACAAATTTACAGAACTAATATTTCAATCATAATCCCTAGGTTGAGCTATATAGAAAAAACACAACAAATGTGCATTATAAAAAAAATCATGCTTATACCTCCTTGGAAGATTTACTTGAGAACTAGTTTGAAAATGTTGAGCTTGGCTTGTAGGCTATAGTGTCTTCAGCAATGCTTGATTCCGTGTGTGGGAAGCACCTCTCCTTGTCTACACTTGATTCTTGACTTGGCATGAGAATTAGTTGAATCTCTTTGTATAATTCGACATAGTCAGTTTGCATGAAGAAACTTGTCTATAATGACCAAAGACCCTTGTATTTATAGACTTTTCAGATGTTTATGAACCATTGATTTAAGATCAAGATCAATCATGGAGGATGAGTCCTCAAACTCATAATCACACACATGGCATATATAAGATATGTCATTTAAGACCTTTTTGGAGTGTGGAAGGTATTTGGAAAAGAATTGCACTTGTTAGTCCTCTTGGAGTGTGTAAGAGGGATATAAGAAGTGTGTAAGCACTGTAAGAGAGTGTGTAAGCACTATAAGAGAGTGTGTAAGTGTGTGTTTTTTTCTTTTCGCTGCTAATCCTTTCTTTATACAAGTTGTTGTCCACTATGTTTGTGGGTGTACTTGTGCAGGTAAACACTAAAGGCATAGTCCATAGTTCTTATAGAGTCCCGTCGTAATGAGGGATTCAAGTTAGGATAAGCGGTGTCGCATGATCGGTCAGCTCTAGAGAGCTGGCCCTGTGACAGTTGGTATCAAAGCACACAGTTTGTGTTTTGTGGGATTGTGTTTGCCTAAAGTTAAACAATCTTGTGCCTTCCCCTGTCGAGTCAGTCCAGTGTTGTGTCTGAGTCAGTATGGCAGGGGATCTGTCCAGGATGTTGCTCAAGAAAGCGACCAATAGGGGTCGAGAGTAGGGTCAGGGCAAAAGTGAAGGTGAAGGTGGTGGTAGTTGCCAGGTTGGTAAGTCGAGAGTTGTTGTAGTGGGTGAAGGCCTTGTTGAGCAAGTTGGTGCCCAGTTCCAATTGATGGGGGACCATGTGGGTACAAGATTCAACGAGCTTGAGGAGAAGGTGACTACCATGGGGCAAACAATCATGGAACTTACTGGTAGGTTGGAGAAGAGTTTGGTGTTCCAAACAAAGTTCTAGGATGAAGTGGCTTTGTATCGATCAATGGTATTGGGTTTGGTGAAAGCATAAGGGTTTAGTTCTTCTTCAGTCGTGAAGCTCCCCAAGTTGAAAGAAATAGAGTGTTATGATGGTGAGCGAGATGACCATCTTCTAGAAAGTTTCTTCTGGGACATGGAAGAGTTCTTGGCAGGGTTAGGGGGTATGTCAGGGGCACAGGAGGTGCGTGTTGCAACAAGGTACTTCATGGGTACGACAAAGGTTTGGTATAGAACCTTGGCTAATGACATTGCATCAAGGAGTTCTACATAGAGGTTAGACTCTTGGGAGGATCTGAAGGAAGCCCTTGGGGTTCAGTTTTGACCTAGGAATGCAATATGGTTGGCTAGGGCCAAGTTGAGTCAGTTGAAGCAAGTGGGGGAGATGGGAGAGTATATCCATTCTTTCCAAAAAAAAATTGTTGGAGGCCACTGACATGTCAGAGGCGGATAAGTTGTTTCAATTTACTCATGGTCTTCAGTCATGGGCTCAGGGGGAGCTCCATCGCCATGAAGTGTCTGATGTTAGTGAAGCAATTGCTATAACAAACCATCTCTTGGATTGTAGAGAGGGTTATTCATCCAGAAAAACCTTGGGCCCTTGCACATCCATGTGAGGAGGCATTGGTAAGGGGTTGAGTAAGTCTTCAGGGAAGCTAGTGGGTGACCAGGGAAGGAAGGCTACTTCGGAGTCGTCAGAGGGATCTTGTAAGTCTTGGAGCAACTCCATGGGTGGCAAGAAGGAGTCACTAGTTGGAGAGACAAGCGGGAAGCAGTTTCGTTTGAAGTGTTGGATGTGTGGTGAGAGTCACTACAATCAAGATTATCCGAAGCGGCAAGGGGTGTTTGCAGTTCAGAAGGAGGATCTCGATGAACATTTTGAGCATACTATGTGTGTGCTCAGGGAAGCTGAAAGCTAGGTGAAGCTTGGGTTCGGAGGTGGTCGTTGTAACTTGTTGGGGTTGATTATTGTGGAAGGGGTGCTCGTGGACTCGGGTGTCCTGCAATTGGAAGTCAACCAGTTTAGCCTTGGAAACTTTGCCTCTAAACCTCTGAGGGTTCAAGTAGGCTTAGAGTAGTTACAAGCCATCTGTGTTTGTGCTGAGACAGGGTTTACCCAAGTTGGGTAAGGTGACAATTTTTCCCCATCTTGGAGTTTTTTTGTGTCGGATCTGTTGCAGATGTGCATGGTGAAGATTGTGTAGAGGAGTGGGATTGGGCAAATGAAAGGGGTGTTGGGTTGAGTGTGTAGAAGACTGCAAGAATTGGCAAGGAGTCAATGTATCTTGTATTGCTTATTGGCAGTTGGGATGTTGAAGGGGCAACAAGATCCTTTTTCCCGTTGATGTGAGGTGGGTTCTTCACAACCATGGAGTATGCTCAAGGAAACATCATCTTGTTGTGTCACAAAGAACATAATTGATCATGTGCATCGCGTTGATTCCCGAGGAGAGTTCTTGGGAAGCACTCCGTTCTTATTGTTGGGCATGGGGTGTGTTGATCTGAAGAGTTGTCTTTGCCTGTTATTCTTTTGTTTTGGAGTTTCAGTACTATTTTGGGGGAAAGTTCGATGGGGTCACTTAGGCCTTGTTGTGTTTGCAGAGTCATGAAGAGGTGGGTCATCAGGGGCCATTTTCCTCCACCCCAAGTTTGGGGGTTGGCAAGATCAGGGTGATCTTGTGAAGCTGCATTGGTTTGGTGTAACTTATGTAGGCAAGCTTTGTCTACGTGCGGAAGTTGCCAGAGATTCAGTTTGTTCTCAGTTTTGTAACCAGTCGGATTCCTTAGTTGCTGATGAAGCCGAACCAGCGATGGTTCCCACCTAAGCACCCTTATGTGTGTGTGATGGGTAAAATCAGAGCAACAGTTAGAACATTTTGTTGGGGTGAAGACAGTGGGTTAATTGGCAATTTGAAGCGGAGGGAGTTTCTAGTGGTGTTGGACTGGGAGTTTTTTAGCAAGCTGGGAGCAGTTGGAAGCCCTCAAAGTTAAGGTCATGGAGTTTGGCCTTGGTCTCTTAAATCTAGATGGACCTTGAATAGGGGATGTGTTTATCTCATGGCTTTGGGTTTGAAAAGGAGGCATGTTACCCTATTGACTCTGAATGGTGCTTGAAAAGGGGATGCGTTTATCTCTTAGCTTTAGGTCTGAAAAGGGGATGCATTTATCTCTTAGCTTTGGGTCTGAAAAGGGGACGTGGTGGCCTCTTGATTATGAAGGGAGCTTGAAAAGGGGATGTGGTTATCTCTTAGCTTTGGGTCTGAAAAGGGGATGTGGTGGTCTCTTGATTCTGGAATTTTGGATAGAGCCTAGAAAGGGGACGTGTTGGCCTCTTGGCTTGGATTGGGTTTGAAGAAGGGACATGTTAATCTTTTGGCTCTGGGTTGAGTCTGAATAGAAGATTGCCTCATGGGTTCTTGCCAATGGAGTCGTGCCGACATCGAGGACGTTGTCGATTTTTAAGTGGGGGAGTCTATGAGGGATGTGTTGCTTCAACATCCCTAACTACATTCACGAGTTTGGTCTGCCTTGATCAAGCGAATGGTTAGCTTTCTTTGCACAATGATTTGGGTGAATGCAAGTCTGAACTGTCAAAGTGGTGAAAAGTGAATCATTGTGAAGCTGGTGTGTCAGTCCCAAGTTTATGTGGACTGTGGGCACGTGTCTATGCAAGCGTCGTGCGGGGGTTTGTGAGCAGTTCTATTGGTCTCAGAGTTCGTGAAGCAGGAGCTGGGTTGTCCTAGGTAGAGAGTAATCAGACCTTGGGATGGAATTGTTTATTGTAATCATTTGAGTGGTTCCGAGCATTATCTGTTGAGCCCAACTCGGTGGTTGTTGTGTATGTTGGCCAGTTGGCCCATTTAATTTAATTTGGACCGGATTGCCCTGAAGAGTTAATAAAATACACTTACTCCCAGTTTTCTTGCATTGTGTGAATGCTCATGTGTGTTGAGTCGATTTTCCGATCTTTGCAAGTGTGTGCTTTTATTTCCGCTGCTAATCCTTTCTTTATACAAGTTGTTGTCCACTATATTTGTGGGTGTACTTGTGCAGAAAAACACTAAAAGCGTAGTCCGTAGTTCTTGTAGAACGCTGTCACAATGAAAGATTCAGGTTAAGACAAGCGGTGCCGAACCGCCGGCCAACTGCGAAGAGCTGGCCCTGTGACAACTACCCATGACGTAACGTGACAAGTAAAAATGAGTCATCTCTTCCCTGCAAATTGTCCAGGTCATCATCTGCATAAACGCTAACTTGGCAGCAACCCAGTGCAATTTCGACGCTTTAACACTTTCGACGTATACTACTCTTAACACGGGAGACCTTATTTGCGCGCGTTACCACCGTGGAAGTATAACACGGGAGCCGTAAACTACAAGAAGAGGTGGACCGCTGCATTCCAATCTTTGTTGATACAATGAATCGTCGATAAAGTTGCTCTCGCTCACCCGTTTTTAGCCCCCTGTCTCTTAAACTGAGCAACTTTTTTTTGTTTTACATGAGAAAACACTTTTGGGTCCCCAAGAAAAGTCAGCGGCGTCATATTCCAAGGCCTTCCACAGACACGGTTCGCCTTCTTCACGTCATTTGAAATTTGACCCGATTCATCAACGCCTCTAGTTCATACTCTCTGCTAACGCCCACGCATCCTCTATGTTTTCCATACTACTACAACTGCATTTGACATTGACAAGCTTGATTGATAAACTATTAAATTCCTTCTTTGGAAACTTCTTCTGATTGTTTTCAAGGCAAGGGAAATTGATTGTGGGTTAGTAAAGCATAGATTCTTATTACAAGATCGAAAATGAGGGGTTTCAGTGAAAGGGAAAGTTGGTTTACACATACAACACTGTAACAATATAGGAGACTCAGATATATAGATATTATACTAATAACAGTATGATTTTATAGATTGGACAAAACCAATATTGATTATATTGCCCAATCACAAGATTGACACTGCTCAGAAAATGAAAACCCACATAAATTTTTGCTCAACACATGAATACCCACTTATGTTTTTGCTTAACACATGGACACCCACATAATCGAACACGCTTAAGTTTACCACCCAAAAAGGGATTCTGTTTTAATGGGTTTTGCAGAATTTAAAAGTTCTATTTTAACAATAGATAGATCTTTAATTTTTGGATAAAGTAAATACTGGTCGATTTTGTTGTTGAAAGAAAGAAAGAAATAAATAATTTCAAATCAAGTGGGTCAAAGGGACAAATTAAAATGGCTAACCTTGAGTGCAAAAGCAAGCCCAACAAAACAATGCAACACCTAAAAAAATTCAGTATGTCTTAAGTGGTTGAAACTCTAAAAACATAAGGATTGCATTACCTAGTTTATCATCAATCATTGAGGATTTTATATTTGTATAAAGAACTTTTTTTAAGCTTGACGCATTCAATATAATCATGGTTTTATAGAATTATAGGTATGTTCAGAGGGATTATAAGTTCCGTTCTTTGCTCAAGAAGTAATTTTGGTGAAACATGGAACTGCATGGACTTAGGTCTACAAAAGGCAGTGGAATCTTAAGGTTCTCATTGGTGGATACTTACGCCTTTGTCATTATAATTATATACAAATATACTTGACTAATGTGGTTCCAATTATGAGAGCAATGTCATGAATTTGACAAGTAAACATCTTGATGTTTAATTGTATGCGTGTTAATGATTGATCTCATGTAAATTGCATAAATGTCATTATAAGCAACCAAGCATGGATGATATATATTGCATGGGAAGAAAAACATGAGAGACTATTCCTTTTTGAATGCATACAGAACTAGATTATGTTAAAGCAGGGATATACTCTTTGATCATTTCATCAAAAGATTAAAAATTTATTCCAGAACATATAGTCCAATTAAAAATGATACTAATTGAGATAGTTATATGTAATCTCGAACTATATATTTATAACTAATTGTGAAATTCTTTATTGCCAATGCAAGCTACTACCTTAAAATAATTTTAAGTTTTTATAAAAAAGTAAGTGGATTGCTTGTAGATATTCTTTAATGATTCATTCTAATATTCTTCACCATCTCAGATATAATCCTTAAATGCACTAACCTGCGGTGAAATTAAATGATCCATGGCCCATTCAAGAGCTCTTTGCATTCCCCACGAAGGCCATTATTCTCTTCTACAAATCACTTTTTCTTCTTTAGGGCATTTTGCAATGAGCCTTGAGATACAACCACACATAAAAAATATTCAAAGTCTGCAATTATATAAAAATAACCTTGGGAGTTTTAACAACATCAACCCCAAGAAAGAAATAAATAAAATAAAAACCCTTCAGCCCATAAATGCATCTAGAATCCATTTGCACCCATCATGTACGTAATGTCAAGCATAGTTGCAGTTAACTGCCATAATATTAAAAAAAACTGTTTCATTGGAAATGGGTGTTAATTTCTATAACCCAGCAACAGATTAATTCCACAATAAATTCACAGACATAAATCTGATTTATAACGATTAATACAACTGGGTTAATTAACAACTAATAACAACGAAAGCAAAAATAACAATAAGCCAATACAAAAAAAAGACAATAACACAGATATACCCAGGAAACCCCAATGCGGGGAAAAACCTGCAAATGTTGGATCTTCTATTTAGCCTAACAACAAACTTTTCTTTTGCAAAAATACAATGTATGAGTTTGCTACAGTAATCTTACTTTTATAGAGAGCCTAACTACTTTACTTAGCGTGCAAGAAAAAAAAGCTTTCCTTAGCACGCAAGAAAAAGAACCTTTCCTTGCTTTCTTTGGCTTTTCTATTTTTACACATAAAATCACACTAGGATTTATCTCATCCTTACAAACTCAGAAACATTCTAGAAACTATTGTTGCTAAAAATCCAACTCAAATTGTTTTAAAGCATATCTAATCTTGAGTTGCTTTAAAACAATTCCACATTCCACCTTTCGAGCTACAAAAATCAACACTCCCTCTTAGTGAGGAAGGTGTTCTGCACCACACCCAACTTGTCCCTGAAGAATTCAAACTTGCTCTTCATCAAGGCCTTCGTCAAGATATCTGCAATTTGTTCATCCGTAGGAATGTAATTGAGCTTCACTATCCCCTTCTCCACACAATCTCTGATGAAGTGATACTTGATCTCAATGTGCTTTGACTTGTCATGAAACACTGGATTCTCAGAGAGTTTGATACAACTCTGATTATCACAATAAATAACTGTAGGATCCAGCTCCTGATTAAAGAGCCCAGCTAAAAGTTTTCGAAGCCAGATAGCCTCACATGTAGCCATACTGGCTGCCATATACTCAGCCTCTACAGAACTTAGTGCAACTGACTTCTGTTTCCTGTTGTACCAAGAGACTGCTCCTGATCCCAAACTGAAACTACACCCTGAAGTGCTCTTTCGATCAGCTGTACTGCCTACCCAATCTACATTAGTAAACCCCTTGAGCTCCACTCCATCCTGCTGAGCATACTTCAGCCCATAATCAACTGTGCCTTGGAGATATCTCAAAACATGCTTCGTAGCTATCCAGTGAACACGTTTAGGTTCCACCATAAACTGACTGAGTGAGTTCACTGCAAAATAAATGTCTGGCCTGGTGTTGACCAGATACATAAGAGAGCCTATCAACTGTCTGTATAAAGTAGGGTCCACTGCCTCTGATCTAGAAGCATCAATCTTCTTCCAGTTGGTCACAAGTGGAGTTGACATAGGCTTACAGTTTTCCATCCTAAATCGCTTCAAGATATCAATTAAGTACTTCCCTTGTCGTGGGAAGATTTCAACCTCTTTCTGCCACACCTTCAATCCCATAAAGTAGTGCATCAACCCCAAGTCCTTCATCTCAAACTCTCCTGCAAGATCTCGCTTGCAGTGTGCTATGAGCTCCTCTGACCCTGTGAGAAATAGGTCGTCAACATATAACAATAATATGAGAAGTTTACACTTCACCTGAACATAGTACAGGTTCGAATATGCCTCACTCTTGATGAAGCCCACAATCTGCAAGTAACTATCAATACGTGAATACCATGCCTTAGGAGCCTGCTTGAGTCCATACAATGCTCTTTTCAACCTGCAAACATGAGAATACCTCTCATGTGCTTCAAACCCTTATGGTTGCTCTATGTAAATCTCTTTCTCAATCACCCCATTGAGGAAGGTCGTCTTTACATCCATCTGATGAATCCTCCAGCCCATCTGTGCTGCTATAGAAATGATAGCTCTTATGGATGAGTACCTGGCTACTGGAGCGAAAGTCTCATCATAGTCGACTCCTTCTTTCTGTGAAAACCCCTTAGCCACAAACCGAGCTTTGAACTTTTCCACACTACCATCTGCAGCATGCTTAATCTTATACAGCCATCTCGAGCCCACCACAGACTTATCTTCTAGTCTTGGTACTACCTCCCACACACTGTTCTTCATGATGGAAGAATACTCTTCCACCATGGCATCTCTCCATACTTGGTGCTTGGATGCCCCCTGAAAGCTGGAAGGCTCTACTTCAATTAATTCACTCATAAGTGCCACATAATCTAAATAACGTCTGGGAGCCCTTCTTTGTCTGACTGAATCTTGAGGATCACCTACATATTCTTGATCCTCTCTTAATGTTTGCTCAGCTGCCCTGTTTCTCCTCTTCGCACTAATAGGAATCTGACGCTGAGGAATTATTTGTTCCTCTATCTGATCATCCTGCTTGTTCTGCTCTCCAACAGCAACAAGCTCATCCTTGACCTGTGTCAGCTTGGACAAGTAAGAGGTCACACTCTCACCTTTGGAGATCTTGGTATTATGCAATTTGTCCTTGAGCATCATCTTACGACTCTGATAGTCGCTCTGATAAAGTTTTGTGAGCGAATCCCACATCTCCTTGGTGGTGTCTTTCCCTGATAAATGAGGAATTAAATGATCTCTTACTCCATCCAGGATAATCCTCTAAGCCTTGGCCTCTTTAACTTCATGTGAACCTAAGGCAACATGATCATTTGTTGGTGGAGTCACTTCTGTGCTAGCATAGATCAACACTGTGTTCTCCTTGAGAACAGATGTAATCTGAACCTTCCACTGCAAGAAGTTAGACACACCCTCGAGCCTGTCCTCGTAGTGAACGCTAGTTGCCATAGCCACAAAAGAACTGAGGATTTTTTTCTGTAATCTACGTTACAAATCTTGGCTTCGTATTCAGAGTTTAGAGCTCTGATACCATGTTAATTTCTATAACCCAGCAACAGATTAATTCCACAATAAATTCACAGACATAAATCTGATTTATAACGATTAATACAACTGGGTTAATTAACAACTAATAACAGTGGAAGCAAAAATAACAATAAGCCAATACAAAAAAAAGACAATAACACAGATATACCCAAGAAACCCCAATGCGGGGAAAAACCTGCAAATGTTGGATCTTCTATTCAGCCTAACATCAAACTTTTCTTTTGCAAAAATACAATGGATGAGTTTGCTACAGTAATCTTACTTTTATAGAGAGCCTAGCTGCTTTACTTAGCGTGCAAGAAAAAGAAGCTTTTCTTAGAATGCAAGAAAAAGAAGCTTTCCTTGCTTTCTTTGGCTTTTCTATTTTTACACATAAAATCACACTAGGATTTATCTCATCTTTACAAACTCAGAAACATTCTAGAAACTACTGTTGCTGAAAATCCAACTCGAATTGTTTTAAAGCATATCTAATCTTGAGTTGTTTTAAAACAATTCCACATTCCACCATTCAAGCTACAAAAATCAACAATGGAGTTAATAAGTTCATTCCCCACAGCTAAATAGATGTTTTGCATAGAAAATGCTTAATGTGATATATCAAGAAGGCTCGCAAATAATCATTAAAAAAATATGTTTCAATGTAGGCATCAGACAAACAAGTATGCCAACCTTGCAAAATAAATGATATATCATGCCTCCGATGCCTTGACAATGTGACATCTAAAATTTTCCCTTTATACATACATTGCATGTGGCTCATAATGGCTTCTCTCCATGCACACAACCCCCCTTTCTCTCTACGTATGAAGCGGAAAACAGAAAAATCTTGCATGTTAAGAATCAGTGCATGCTACACAGCTTGTTGTTGATAGACCTGTCTTTGGACCAGCTGACATTTTATTCTAATTAAAAAAGAGTATTGAAATTTTTTAAAATACATAGATCCAAAAAATGATAAGACATTTTTACTACCTCCAAATGAACCATATAAATGATCCAAGGCAATTTTTGCTATAGGGTGATGTTTTGGATCACAGAGAACATTGAGATTAATCAAAACTTCAGAAAAATCCCTAACCTGAGGCAACAAGAAACCTTCTATAAAATGACAGGGTGCTTTAAATCATAAGCTGCATGTACTGCAAAAATCCTAACATAGAAGGTTTTTCTAATCAGATTCATTTCCAGTCCATTAAAGCGTTGTACAAACAAGACCTTAGCATTTTTGCAATGCCAGTGTAATAAAAAAAAGTATCATTTCTATTTTAAAAAATTATCCTCTCGCGAAAAAGGCACAATAAATCAGTTCTTACACAGTAAAACTGCCCAACCACCGCACAGCTGGCTATTACTGACAATATAACCATCATGACTATGAGCTGTTGTAAAAATGGCGGATGCAACCAGCCCCTTGAAACAAGTGAGGACAGAAATAACATAATAAGCTCTGAGCCAATTATCATATAACAAATAACATTATTATATTTGATTGGTTAATTTTTTGGGGGGACCTTATCTTTACAAAGTCCCTACATATTTTCTAGCCCACAAAACAAGACATTTTGATTTCCTGACAGGAAAGGGATAATAGAAAGTTAAATCACAATGAAATGAAAGCTATTAGTCACCCTTCCAGACTAATGGGAACGTAGTGGGTGCATCTTAAAAGTAAAATGATTTTAATTGCTTACTAAACCGGTGTTGACACAATTTTGTAACGTGTGAGCTGATTATTTCCTTGTCTTGTTGATTTGTTGCTGGTGTTTATCTTCAATGATAAGGAAGTTCATGAACTTCAATTAGAGTTCATTAAAAATATTGAGAAAAACCTACCACGTGTCCAGTGGCTCAAGCAAGAATCGAAACTTGTGGGGTTGAATGTTTATAACAATAGTAAAGTGTCTACATTATCCATTCAACAACTACGATAGTAAGTATGATTTTTGTTATGATTTGGATCATAGTATCAAAAAATTTATTTGTTTTTTGTCTCGATTTTCTTAAAATTTTATATTAATTTTAACAGCATATGATCGATGCGACTACATATCTTTAGTTCCATCGTTTATTAGGTTGACCTATTTTAAACTTACCTTTCAATTTTACAAAATGAATCAACACAATTTTAATGTGAAAAAAAATAAAAAAATTAGTGTTTATTTATTCTATATTATTTTATATATAATATTATAATTTAAAAATTATTTTAGAAAATAATGTACAAATAATATTATACATAAGAAACTCCTTTGGTACATGCCATTCATTCCCAAATGCCTCCTTCATGACATCAAACCAACCCTTCATGTTTGCTTTGTAAGAGGGTGTGATGGTGTTTGGGCATGTGAATTATTTGAACCTTTCGACAGGGGACTTATGCAATGTTGGGTAAACCCACTTCATTTCCTTATCAAAATAATCTAAGATGCCAATCTCATAAAATACCAACAATAACAAAATTTCCTCCAAAGCAAACTTGTAGTTGGGTAAACAATGCACCTTCTCTGCATCTTGTTCAATTTTATTAGTAAACTACAAGGAGTAATTGTACTTTATCCCCTTGTTAATTTGGTTGGAAACATAAAAGTGGGCCATATCCACCTCCTTCCACCTATTTACTCCCCTTAACTTGGTCATGGCCAAGTGTATAGCTAATTGAATCATGAGATCAGAAATACCCATGATATACACAGTGTGCCCTTTATTTATACATTTCAGCACCATCTTCATTCTATCAATCACTTTTTGATCCTCAATATTTCACTAACATTAGATCTAGAACATAGTAACCCAGTTACTGTACTGATGTATTCATGGGTAATCCTCATTCTGCACCCAACAAAGTAGAGGTAATCTTCACGAATGTTCAAAATTAGAAAATGAAATGCCCCCTAAGGTTTCCCAAAATATGGTAGTTGGAAGATTTGGAGCACAACCACATCCTCTAGTAAGTTATAAACTATGAGATCATAAGTGATCTCATTCATGGTGTTTTGGTGCTTCACCTAGTAGTCCCATTGTAAGTTGCCTTCATTTCTAGTCTGGTGATGATTGTAATTGAGGACCTACTAGGTGGAAGCCTTAGATTCCCAATCATCCACATGTAAAATTGTCTCTAGGTATTACATTTACTCAATCAAAATAAGAGAGGGCAGTGGTGTTACAATAACCTTCTTTCTCACATGCACCATTTTTGGTGTTTGTCTAACAAGGGTCCCTTCCCTCAGCCCCGTTAAGTCCTTGCCTTGCACTCTTCTTACACCATAACCTTCTTCCTTAATAAAAACATGACTTCCTTCTTCTATTCCCTCGTGGTCTTCTTCTTCAGGAATAACACGAAGTGGATTTCTTGCCTTTTTGATTTGGATGCATCACCTACTAGGTTCTTGAAGGTTAACATAAGGCCAACCAACTCTTCCAAACAAAGATGTTTTGTATCATTTTTATAAACCCAAAATACTTTAACTTCCTGCTTCAACCTCTTCTAATGGTGGACTTCACACTTGAAACCTACAAATTCTATTTATCTTGCTTGTGTGGATGCATTTCCACTCCTCTTTTCTTAAATGCACATCACTTTAATCTCTACTTTGATTTTTTAAATGAGAGCACTGTGTAGCTGCCTTCTTCGCTGCTCATTTTCGCTTGTTTATTTTCAATTTTTCAATATTAAAAATGAAAATGAGAAGCCTCTCGATCTTTTATAGGCTATCCTAAATTTTTATCTTAACTATTCTCCATGATGCCATCCATCAGTTCCACCATTTAATGTTTTAAATGGCATGCCTTGGTGTCCATTTGGCATGCTTGCCATTTATACCAATCTGTCATTAATAAATGCATGTCCCATCCTTCACGCGTTATTGTGCCTTTCCTATAGTGCTTGCTAGATGTAATAATTTAAATTGCCCATTTTAATCATGGGAAACTATCTTTTCTATTTTAACCCATTTTTATAATAATATTTCCTTTGTCATCTTCATTATGTATTTTTGGGTTACACACCCCATCTTATGTTCCTCCTCTTGCACACTTATTTTATGCATCTCTTGCACACTTTTAGCTTGAGTAGTTTATCCACCCTCAAAACCTACCCCATATTAAAATTTGTGTGTGGTCCTCCACACCATAGCTTAGTGAAATTCATGTCAATAAAGAAAGAGAAATAAATTGATAAATACCAAAGAATATCAAAAAGTGGTAAAAATAAATTAAAAAAGGCGTTTAACTAATGCCAAGCTTATTTTAAAATGAAACAACATCCTAAGCTAACCTAGTGGCATATTCCTTATTCATTAAATTGAATAATTACATAGAATGGCAGGGCCAGAGTTGACTACCATTGAAATGGCTTGGTAGGAATTGGCCATCTAATCTTATCAATTTATAGGTGCCTATTAAACGAATATCATGAATGATAAACGGACCATTCTAATGGATCCATAGTTTACTTGGATGGCACACAAATTTTGAATCATAGACCAAGATATCCATATCAGGATGAAAAAATTTGGTTTTAATGTGTCGATCATGCTAGGCTTTTTGTTTTTATTTTTCAACCCCTTGAACTCAATGTGAGAGAATGCACGTTTCATCTAACCGAAGTAAAGTATCTAGGAAATATTTGAGGGATTATTCTTCATCGAGTCTACCCATGCACATAATACATAGGGAAGGCACAATGAACTCCATCAGTAAAATTGCTTCATAACCAAAGACAAGGTTAAAAGGAGTACTCTTGTGTAACCTTTTGTATGTGGTATAATAAGCCCATAAGACTTTTAAAACCTGATCATCCTAATCAATGAGACTGATATTGTAAATCTTGGTTAGTGTAGTACCTAAGACCTTGTTGAAGGCTTCAATTGTGCCATTGACTTGAGGGTGGTATAGTGTGGTCTTATGGTGCATAATTTGAAAGACAGAAAGTAATTGCATTAACAAGAGAAATACAAGAGGTGTTTATTTATACATCAACACGTGAGATTAAATCTCCTAATATGTAGGGGAAGTCTCATAATGTAACTAATCACACATAGGAAATAACACACATAACTAACCTATGCTACATGTCAATCAAAGGTGTAACTACACCATGTGACATTTATTACATATATGGTATGATAAATTAATTATTCTAACATTCCCCTCTTAATTGATCATCACCTGAAGAGAAGAAGAGAGAAAATTTATAAATGCCTCAAACTTATCACGTGCAAGTAAATTTCTGAAGACATCTACACATTGATCCTGAGTGGGGAAATACTGGAATTGTATGTTGTGTTATTGAACATGTTCGTATATGAAATGATTTTGAACCTCTATGTGCTTGGTTATCTCATGAAACATGGGATTGCGAACAAGATGTATAACACACTAATTGTCACAATACATAACTATAGGTTGAGTCTATGGAACACCAAGTCCTAAAGGAATGCGACATATCCATATCACTTTGAAGATAACTCCTACTATAGCATGATATTATGCCTCTATGGAAGATCTAGAAACATAGTTATTATTCTTACTTCTCCATGAAATTGGACCATATCCTAAAAAGAACACAAGTCTAGAAGTGGATTTCTTGTCATCACTAAAAGCTACATGATCTACATTTATGTATCCTATCAAGAAAAACTTATCATTCTTCTTGTACTCTAAGCCATACTCTATTGTACCTTTGATTTACCTCAATACTTGTTTTGATTCTTTTTAATGTGTTATCTTTGGTTCCTACAAGAATAGAGAAAGATAACTGATAGCATAGCTAATATCTAGCCTAGTATATGTCAAGTAAATGAGACTCCCAATCAACTACCGATAGAGAGTTGCATTTAATTCTGGTGATGGATCTATATGAGACAAATGGTGTCTTGTCTTCATAGGTGTTTTAATAGGCTTTCAGTCCATCATCTTGAATTTCTCAAGCAATGTCTTGGTATACTTCATCTGTGACACAAAAATGTGATGGTCCTTTTGCCATACCTCCAAACCAAGATAATAGTGTAGTAGCCCAAGATCTGTCATGTTGAATGATTACTTGAGATCATTCTTAGTTGTATCGATCATCTTCACTATGCTATCAGTGATGACTAGATCGTCTACATAAATAAATAGTATATCAACCTCCCCCATCGCAACCCGCGCCCGCCCCTGCCCCTCGCCTCCCCGCGCCCCTCCCCATGTTGTTTGAGGTAAAGGTTAGGATCATATGGACTCCTCATCTTATATTCTTAATTAGGTACCATAAATCCTTCAGGTTGAGTCATGTAGGCTTTCTCTTGCAAATTTCCATTGAGAAAGCCACTGTTTACATCCATTTGATGGACTTTCCATCCAAAGTGTGCAACCATAGCAAAAACCATTTTGATAGTCTTTATCTTAGCTATGGGAGCAAAAATCTTCTCATAGTCAATGCTTTATTTTTGAGCATACCCTTTTACAACAAGCCTTGCCTTGTACTTATCAATACTTCGATTTACTTTTTAATTGGTCTTAAAGACCCATTTGCACCTAATAGGTTTCTTCTCTGGTGGAAGATCAACAAGCTGTCCAGTGTTATTCTTCATCAGTGACTGATATTCTGCATCCATGGCATCTTTCCAAGGTTTTGATTTAGGGCTTTTGTTACTATTGAGGGCTCATAAGTTTATTGAGTAATACTCATAAGGGCCATATTAACCTCTTATCAATCCATGCTTTGAGTCCTTGGTCTTGAAATGGATGTATCCGGCACTCCATTCAAGTTAGCATCTCATATAGTACGTGTATACCACTCGGGCATACGCTAAGTTGTAGGTTCTGGTGCTAGAGGTCCTTTTTGATTGTCTTCCTTTTCACATTCACTATCACTTTCTAAAAAGATTATAGGATTTTTGCTTATATCATTTGCCTATATAGAAGGTGGATTGATTCCACACTTTTCATCAAACACTACATCTCTATTTATTAGTACCTTATTTATTTTTGGATCAAGGATCCTGTATGCCTTTGATTGTGCACTGTATCCCACAAAACATATTATTTTATTTTCTTATCCAACTTCTTCCTTTTCTTCTTAGGAACATGCATGTATGTCTTGCAACCAAAAACTCAAAGGTGAGTAACCTTTGGTTTATTCCCTATCCAAGCTTCATGTGGTGTGTTTCCATCAAGAGCTTTGGTGGGTGACCTGTTCAACAACTAGACTGTAGTGTGACAAGCTTATGCCCAATATGTATTAGGCAATCTTGCATCCTCAACCATGCTACAAAACATTTGTACAAAGACTCTATTATGCCATTTTACAACTCCATTTTATTGAGGTGAATATGGAGCTGTCAATTACCAACTGATTCCATTCATATTGAGATAGGCTAAGAATTCTTTATTGGTGTATTCCCCCATGATTTGAGCGGAGAGTCTTGATTTTCTTACCGGTTTCATTTTCAATCGTGGCCTTGAATGTTAGTTGTAGAGCTTGATTTTATTGGTTAACACTCATAGCGATGGGGTTGCAAGGGGGCTTGGGTTTGGGGGGATGCCCCCTCTGCCCTAACGGGGGATCCAAGGGCCACGTACCCCAGTGGGGTTTCAGGGGTAGCGCCCCCAAAAGCCACATATTGTATGTATTTATGCATTTTGAAATTTGGGGCATTCATTATTAGGTCACAGATCGAATGGTATAGTTAGAGTGGTTTTCTTTATTTCCCTAAAAATGACAAAAACCCTAAGAGATGTGAGGTGTGGTTGATTGTAATGGTAATTGTATTGTAATAGTGGCAATACTATGAGAGTGACAAGTTTTTGTTAGACTAGATAATAAGGAATCCTTATTTATGGTGGTTGTAGTGCACATTAGGTGAACCACATTAAATCTTATCTCTCCTTTTATTATTTGCATATTTCCTCTTCTATGTTTATTCTGCATTAATTTATTTGTTTAGATGAATATTTCTTGTCTGGATATCCAAAATTCCCTAACATTGAATTCTTTGAATACATGACAAGATTGACCCTTAGTCTTCAATAAATATACCCACAGTTTCTATGAATAATCATGAACAAAAAGCTGAAAGTATTTGTACCCTCTAAGACTAGGAGTGAAACATCTGCATAGATCGGTGTGCACCAAGTCCAATTTACCAAATGATTGATATTCAGTCTTCCCAAAGGGATCTCTTTTTTGTTTTCGTGCTAAGCAACTGGTACATATATCATAAGATTGCTTGAGTTTGGGAAGACCATGAACCATATCATGTTTGCTCAATTCAATCAAATAACCATAACTCAAGTGACCATATATTTTGTGCCATAAATTTCTTAGTTCTGTAGCTTTGACCACAAGGGCTTGATGATCATTTTCAAAAAAATCAAGTTGAAATATTTTGCCAATGTTGGAAGCCTTGGAAATTACTTTGAAGTGCCTAGATTTATCTTTGATGTGAAAAAACTTATGACCATTTTGGTGGTCAAATTCAATGATGACAGTGTGGTCAAGTAGCTAATTAATAGATATATATTTTTTTGTAAGTCTTGGACCATAGAGAACATTTGAAATGTTGTAATTCTTGTTTCCAAGTTGGAGTTTGATGTCACCACTGCCTTGTATTGTATATGAGGTATCATCTTCAAGTGATACATTACCATTTGATTCAATTTTGTCCAATGTATAAAACCATTTTTTTCTCCATGTCATGTGTTTAGTTGCTCCTGAATCAACATATTAAATTGCACTTGGATGATTGGTAGACTCATGTGTTTGAGTATCCAAACCATATTCCTCATTTGAATAATCATATTCTTTAGCAACATTTTCATGTTATTTAGACTTGAAATTTTTTTGTTTGCATTTGTTTTATTACTTTGGTTACTTATTTTCTATTTGTGGTGAAATTTTTAAAGAGGGATTTTTGCTTGATGAGCCCTTTTGAAATGTGTTGTACCAACAATGGTTTATGTCATGTCTCTATCTTCCATAAATTTGATGTGCTCTAGAATAACGTGATTTGTTCCCTTGTTGGGTTTGTTGATTATTCTGTTTTGGAGATTATTTTGTATCTTTCATGGGTTTCTTCCCCTTTTGATTTGATGTGAGTGCATGCTCATCATATGTGTCCTCTGAATTATGCAAAGTTTCCTCTTGTTGTAACAATTTTACCAACACTTCAAAGGTTGGTTTTTGTCCTATGGTATTCAAAGTGGTCACAAAGATTTTGTATGCAAGAGGTAGTGCTCTAAGGACTATAGGGACCAAATAATCATCTGTCATCGATTCACCCAAATATTGAAGCAAAGCTCGTGAAGCTATAACCCTTCTAAGGAATGCTTCTACTTTTTCATCTAATTTGAGATTGAGAGTGTGTAATTAGCTCTGAAGATGCAAGATTTGATTTTGATTTTTTGCTTCATCTACTATTTTAAGCTTATCCCAAGCATCTTTTATAGTTGTAGCACTTCTGATATGAGTTTGTACCTCATTCGAAACTCCAAACATGATTATTAACTTAGCTTTTTTATTAGCTTTGTCATATTTCTACTATTGATCAATATTTATTGCATGTCTAACCCATGTGCCTTCTACAACTGACCAAATATCTTTGAACTGTAAATATATTTGCACTTATTTTTCAAGCAGCGTAGTTGTCACTGTGAAGCAATTATGTGTCAAGGAGGACAAAATGAGGTCTAAAACTAGACATCATAAAATGCAAGTTATGCATGACAAGAAAGTACACGTGCATTTTAAGTGCAAAAAGAATGTGCAAAAATAGAAGTTAAAAATTCACACACATAATGAAATGCAAGTTCACACAAACAGATAAAGGACATCAGACTCTGTCAAAAATGTGTCTTGGAATGTAATGTAAAATCAAGGAATCTAGACGTCAGTTTCAACCAAAAATACATCTGAGAAGTCTACATTATGATATAGAATAAAAAAATAGATGTTTTATTTGTAAAGATAACATAAAAATATGCATATTTAAAAAAGATAGCATGCAAATCAAAGTTACCGATAAAAAATTATGGCCTCTTAAAAGTCCAAGAAGCATGAACTAATCAGCTAAACTGGCAAGAAACTGGAGATTATGGAAATATGGGTGATCAAAATGTAAAAAATAGCCTTACCACTGCATATATATCAAAAAAATAGCCAAGGTGAAAAAAATCACCTTCCCAGGCTTCATGGATCAAAAGTTGAGTCTCGAAAGAAAATATCTTCAAAGATGGCTCATAGTGTTGAACGACAAGCCCTTAGGGGCTAAAAATGCCCAATAAGTGGTCATATAACGTGAATAAAGGCTAAAAACTGCTAGTGGTGTGATGTCGGTGCTTCTGCTAAAAGTGATAGATCTAGGTGGTGCTTCTGCTAGAAGTGGCAGATTTGGGTGGTGCTCCACCTAGAAAATTAACCCTGCACCAAATGAAGACTTCCAAATTGCCCTCTGCCTTCAAACTTTCACCACAGGTGCCTCAGTTCTCCGTTTTCAGAAAATGAATAATTTTCCAAAATATATCGATGAGAGGAATCTGGTGATATAATATTCTATCTATGATTTTGCAAAAAATGTCATAAAAATAGTCATTTTTATGTTGTTCCTTATTTGTCCTGCAAAATAGAAACTTAAAAAAATATAGAAAATCACCAAAAGCTCCAACAAATTGATTTTTTTTTTTAATTGTATTTTTCTAAGTAGAATTCATAAAACAATATAGGATCGGTTCTAGAGATTCTATATTTTCCAGAAAATAAAAAATAAAAAAATGACCCTAAAAAAGATTAGATTTTATATGCCAAGTTGGGATTTTAGATTCACAGATTTGCATGACAACTTTTTTCTTCTATAATTTGTCATATTTTCAACATGAGATGGCAAAAATTGGAGCAATGTGCTGCTATCAAGGCTAGAAAAATCATATCTCTCGATCTCTACCTTATCTTCACCACTTTGAAACCTCGTCAAGATAACTTACTCTGATATCAAATGAAAGACGGAAAGTAATTGCATTAACAAGAGCACTACAAGAGGTGTTTATTATACATCAACAAGTGAGATTAAATCTCCTAATCTATAGGGGATTAAGTCTCACAATGTAACTAATCACACATATGAAATAACACACATAACTAATCTATGTTACATGTCAATCAAATGTGTAACTACACCATATGACATTTATTACAAATAGGCTAGGATAAATTAATTATTCTAACATAATCATGAACTAAACCAAGAGGATACACACTATTTGATTGATAAAGTGAGTGCCACAATCACTTGTTAAACTTCAAGAGAATCAATACCTTATGATGATATTTCTTTAGAGCAATCTGGCAATGGTAGCAACAATACAATCACGTGCGGGTGTTACTTTGGCCCAGTGTGTGAAATAGTTTATGCAGTAACAATGTAGTATGTGTCAATCTATCTTGAAGTAGGTTGAATGGGGTCAACAAAATTAATATTCCATTTCTAAAAAGGTTCATGAGCAACCAATGGATGAATAAGCATAGCATACCTTTGTTTTGGTTTGCTTACGCGCTGACAAAGATCACATTGACATGCATAAATTTTATCATCTTTGAATAAGGTAGGACATCCGAATTTCACTACACCATTTTATTCGTTTCCCATCATTTTTTATTTAGTATTGTTTTCCGTAACATTTTACAAGACTCCATATCCCAATAGACAATACATCATTTTTGACTAACGCATAGGTTGTAAATTGTACATTTGATATGGTGGATTTGACATGAAATTTATTGACTTAATTACACTATTAATTATTTTATAATTAATTTTCATTAATTAGAGTCATTAAATGACTATATTCTTTTTAGTCATTACACATATTAATTCTTTTTAGAATTAATATTTGTGTACAAATGTAAAGGGAAAAGTTCATTTTATATTGTGAGTTATCTCAAATAAAAGAAAATAAAAAATGGTCAAATAAATGACTTTTCAGATTCCGAAGGGTGGAGGTTACAAAAAAAAGAAATCTAGATTTTGTACATGTTCTTTTCCTCAAGCTCTTGGAGAAAGCAAGATATAACTTTGTGTGGAGCCATGTTAATTTCAGATTGGAACAATGAAATGTAAGAAAACATGTGAGGCTCTTTTGTGGTTTTGTAGATTTTAATTCTCTCTGTTTATGAATTCAAATTTCTTATTTGGGAGCAAAAACTCAATTAAATTTATGTATTTATTTGGTTATGTGAAACAATGGTGTTTCCTAAACTTTGTGTTGAGAGCCTCCATGGATGAGCTTCCTTGATGTCCACGAGTTTCTACTTGTTTGATCTCAATGAAATTTCATATAAAATGTATGTAATCAATCTTGTGAAGAGACTTTGTGATTCCAAGCATGTCTTGTGTTCCCAAAACTCTCGCTACTCCTATGTACATTCTTGTGTGAGATGAATGAGTTCTATTTCTATTCTTTTAATCTTGAGTTATCGTAGTGGTTCTCTACTTTTAT
This sequence comes from Torreya grandis, assembly GCA_037957365.1. Taxonomy (NCBI): domain Eukaryota; kingdom Viridiplantae; phylum Streptophyta; class Pinopsida; order Cupressales; family Taxaceae; genus Torreya; species Torreya grandis. The sequence goes on along the minus strand of JARHVA010001045.1, from coordinate 3,418,505 downwards.
CTCACTTTGGGTTTATCCCCTTTTCTCTTTTTATTTTATATTTTGTTTCCTTTTGTACTTTCGAGTGAAAATTACACCAAAACCTCCAAATCATTTATATTATACGTGGGAACATACCCTCTCAAAATCAAAGAAGATTCACCATTCATATGGTGATTTCTCCAACTGTTGGTGAACTGGTGTCACTTCACATTGGGCGATTCACAAACCATGAAATACCAAAACTTCCCATGTTTTTAACAATAGTTTTTGGCGACTCTGTTGGAGATCGAAAAAGTGTCATTTGACTCCTAAAATTTGAGGAAAATCTTCCCCTTGAAAGAGAAGATTGATGATTCCATTGAAAAGATTCCTATAAATGATGGAACTTAGCCCATGCTTCTAATATTTAGCCTTTCCTATTGTTGCTCATGGTCTAATTTTTGTTACATGTATAAAGTTTCATCTGAAAAAATAATATGCACACTTTGGAAACATTGGGTGGTAAAAGTAAGAAAAAGTAAAAGAGATAAATGTTTCAAATGATCCCGAATTAGGGGTTGATTAGGTTTATGCAGATGATGATATAATAAACAATGTCTTTATTTTCATACCAGCTTTCAAAGAAGATCCTATCCGAGAGATTGTTGATGACAAACCAAGAGTTTAGTTTTTGAAAGACTTCTATGGAGCCATATAAGTAAAAAAGAAGGAAATTCGCCCATGCCATAATTCAGTTCAAGCAGAAGAATACATAGAAAAATAAAATTTAGCCATCTTTCAAGAACATGAGATAAGTTACAAAGATGGGGGGTTGCATATTCATAAAGATAAATCATGCCATGAGGTTGAACATGAGCACATAATAGGTTTTGAAGAGGAAACAAAAATCAATTTGCAAGAAATTTCTAGCCATTTGGAATGCCAAGAGGTTTTAGTCTCTAGCTCACATGTGGAGGTGCCTATGGGAGATTCAGTCCAACCACTCATGGTTTAAAAATCACAAGAGAAACCAAGAGATGAAGGTGTTGGAGGTATGTCTCACATTGTTCATATTTCATGTTTGAAATCAATGCAAATCCCCTTCCTTAATGAATAAAATGCAAATAATTTCTACATTTGAGTTGTGCAAAGCCAAGTGTCTGAAGCAATGCTTGTCTTCCTCCCATGTCTCATGTCTTCCTCATTGATGCAATTAAAAACACATTGTTATCATTACTCTTGTCTTTGCACGTGATGTCTTCATATCATCAAATTTTTTCCCACAAAGGTTCATACTTTGCTCAATCGATAAATGGTTTTGTTTAACCCTGTTTTGTTTTCCATTCCATTGTAAATAGTTGTATATAAGGGAATAAGTTTCCCCTTCAAAACTGAAATTATTCAAAACAAGAAATCTTCCATCAAAGAGCACAAACACCTGAACACCATGCGGGTTTAAGAGACAAGCATTGGGATAAGGAAAAACAGCGTAATTAACAAGCTAAATTTTATTGGACACACACACACAACAAAATAAAAGGGAAAACAACACAAGCCAAAATTATGCAGAAAGGGAAACTATTGTGTAAGATGTTGGCTTTTTCTTCAATACACAGTAGTGCACTTTTTCTTCACAGTTTCCATCTCATTGCTTTTTGGTTTGATTTGTTGGGATCTTGGCTCTAAGAAAAGTGAGCAGCATGATTTGTTGAATGTTCTCGGTTCCATGTTTGCATCTGTCCAAGAATTTCAACATGTGAAAGCTCTTTACAAAAATGTTAGTACTAGATGCTAGGTTTGAGTGAAGAAAATAAACTCTTAGGATATAAAAATAAAGGTGGAATGTATAGAGGTACCCTGCCTGATGGATCACTAGTAGCAGTCAGAAGGCTAAAAAAAAGGTCTGGCTTCCAGAGTAAGAAAGAGTTCCTGTCTAAAATCCAAAAGATTGCATGTCTTTAACATCCAAACCTTGTAGCTATCAAATGATTAAGTGGGTACTGTTGTACCATTAGAATTAAGTAGTTATAAAAAAAAATGTCAGTAAAAGTGAAGCAGGAAAGAAAGATACAGATTTTGCTAAGAACAAAATCTCTTGAATAGATAAAGAAGATACATCTATAAAGCCTCTTAAAATTGAGAATGGAAGCAACCATTTTGATCGTAAGTTAGATGATCGAGATGATTTTGTTTTGGAGGAAGATGAGGATGACGATTTTTCTAAACAGGTTGTTGGCTTTTTCACCTAACAAGTTTGCTGAAATGAGAGATGTTGCTCATGTCTACCAATGAAAATATCAAATATATTAAAAAAATGGGATATTTTCCTCTACAAATATACGATGGTTGCCTTATGATTCTTTCAAATAATTTCAAAATGGGAAATATATAAAGATCAACTGACCTATTGAGAGTAGTTTACAAATCTTTTGGACCTACGTAACATCTAAAGTGTTTATGCTAACAATATTGCTCTCAAAAAATAAAAGCAAATTGAACACAGAATGCCTTCGAAGCATTTTGTCAAACACTTGCCACGCCAAGGGTTGTATTCCAAATGTAATTGACAAGTGGAAAGGAGATAAAATGCATACTTCCTACCCGTACAAGCTCACATGCCACTGGATCATGCTAGTTCGAAGGAGTGAAAATCAATGACAGGGCAGTCAATTGGGCTCAAATCTATGACTCATTTTTTCAAACAGTTCAAGGTGGTTGAATGGGGAAGATTCATTTGGTCATTTTGTCAAATAGTTCACATGTCCCCCACAAGTGGCATGAGAAGATTTTAGCAAACATTTTTTGTGCCTTTGTATGGTGCGTAGCAGTCTCCACAAATTCAATTTCCATTGACAGATGTTAGCCCAATTCGCCAAGCCTCCTCCTAGGTAGGTGACCAAAAAGTTGGGCATAAATTATATCGAGGCATTTTGTCAAATTGTTTACATGCTACATATAAATCCAAAACAAATACACTTGACAAGTATAAGGTGGAGAAGGCTGACAGCTGGAAGTTTGAAGGCAATTCTTAGAAGCATTTTGTCAAACAGTTCACAGGCTTCTGGAAAATGAAGGAGAAAATCCAAGTGTGATTGACAAGTGCAAGTCGTTGTGTGCAAAGCAAATTTCTTGGATGGAGTTATCAAACAAGGTGATAAAGTGTAGCTGACAGGTGTAAACTCAGTTCCATGACTTTGCCAAGCGTCTTTCCAACCCGTGCCAGGGGAAATATGCCTACGTTTAAGCTAATTGTGCAAAGTTCTTTGGGTTATTTGGTCAAACAGTTCACATGCTTCTTGTAGGTGCACAAGAAACTAAAAAAAAACAATGAACACTTACTGATCAAGCTTCATGATAGAATTGATAGGGTAGGTATCATCTTGCCTAAAAAATGAATTGAGCTTTGACCAATTGACGGTGACTATATGTAGGAGTGAGATTACGTACTGAAGATTCTCAGCTTAGATAGCTGTGCAAATATCTTGGTGAGAAATGCAAATTTGCATTTCGTGGAACTCTCAGATCATTCATTTTGGGTTTTTATATCAAAATTGAACTCTGCATTATTTCATCGGTGGGATGAACTTTGGTACCTGAATAAAGAGGGGAAATTAGAGTTTAGGCCTGCGCCATATTACATGTTTGAGATGATTATTTCTAAAACACAACCGTAACCAATGAACTTGTTCAACATATATGATAACATAAGTTTTCTGAATGTGCAGTGAGCATATATGATAGTTATGGATTGGAGCTGAGTGGATCCATGATAAATTGCTCTTTTCCACCTATGACAAATTCAAAGAATCCTAAAGAGCGGATGGATAAGAAACAAAACATGATAGCAATAGGAGTAAATATGATTGAAATGGTATATTGAGAATTCACAGCCGAGTTGTAGTGGTTCTCTATCATGTCAAGTTGGAGTTATACACGTGCTAGAGATTCCAGACTTGTGATCAACCCTGAGAATATTATGTCACTTGTGAATAAATTGCAATAGTTGGGTTATGTATATTTGTCTTTTTGTGATGGAAATTATACATAATTTGGAGATTTATTTTCACAATAGGTTGTTTTCAGCATGTCGGGGGGTAAATAATGGCAGATTTATAGGAAGTTTGAGCAGGTATGATCTGCCCTGATAACTCGTGTTCATTCCCATATGATTGGGAATAGATAAACCGGTTGGTAGTTGGTAAGATTGTAATTTTTGAATGTATTTACAGGGTGGATGAGGCATAGGGCACCGACATTTTTTGGAGTTCTCTTGCATTTCACCCTAGAATGCGGTCTTACAGTTAGACCACTTATTGTAGTGAAATTTCCCTGTCCAAATTTCAATACACTATTTTATTCATTTCCCATTATTTTTGTATTGTCTTATTTTCTGTAATATTTTAGGGGACTCCATAGCCCAATAGACAAGACATCATTTTCGACTAGTCCAAAGGTTGTAAATTGTTGATTTGATATAGTGAGTTCAACAAAAAAATTATTGACTTAATTAAGCGATTAATTATTTTATAATTAATTAGTATTAATTAAAGTCATTAAATGACTATTCTTTTTAAAATTAATATTTGTGTGTAAATGTAAATTGAAAAGTTCATTTTATATTGTGAATTTGTCCAAATAAAAGGAAAATAAAAAATAGGCAAATAAATGACTTTTAAACTTCCAAAGGGAGGAGGTTACAAAAGCAATAAATACAGATTTTGTACATATTCTTCTTTTCCTCAAGTTTTTGGAGAGAGCACGCTGCAACTTTGTGTGGAGTCATGTTATTTCCATATCAGAGTAATGAAATGCACGCAAGCATATGAGATTCTTTTAGGTTTTGTAGATTTTAATTCTTTTTGTTTATGAATTCATATTTATTATTTGTGAGCAAAGACTCCATTAAATTTATACATTTATTTGATTATGTACAACAATGGTGTTTCCCAAACTTTGTGTTGAGAGCCTCTATGGATGAGTTTCTTTGATGACTACAAGTTTTTACATATTTGAGCTTAATGAAATTTCATACAAAATGTATGTAATTAGGTTTGTGAGGAGACTTTGTGCTTCCAAGCATACCTTGTGTTCCCAAAACCCTCATTGCTCTTATGTTCATTCTTATGTAATAGGAAGGAATTCTATTTCTATTGTTTAATCTTGAGTTATCTAGGTGGTTCCCTAATTTTATCTCGTTGTGGGTTTCTCCCCTTTTCTTCTTTTATTTTATATTTTGTTTGCTTTTCGTACTTTTATGTGAAAACTACACAAAATCTCAAAAATCATTCATATCATATGAGGGAACTATCCATCTCAAAATCATAGAAGATTCACCATTTTTACGGTGATTTCTCTAACTATTGTCAAATTGGTGTCACTTCACATTGGGTGAGTCACAAACCAAAAAATACCAAAAGTGCCCATTTTTCCACCAACAGCCAAAAAAGCCATCAGCGAAGGTGTAGATCTTACACCCAATAACACCTTCCAAAATTCCCTTGGTGAAAGGCATTAGGAAAGGGTCCATTACACACAGTGTTGAGTACCCTGTAATCCACATAAATTTGAATGCAACTATCCTTATTGATCTTGATCACCAATAGACTAACCCATTCAAATTCATCAATGGGAGTAATAAATCCAACATGCAACATGCTATCAATTTCCTCTTTAACCTGAGCATGTAGATTTGGGTTCATCTAATATGGTCATTTCCTCACCGATCGAACACCTTCAATTACCCTGATGTGCATCATTCCCAATGATGTATGCACTCCTTTCATTTCCATATAGTTGCATGGAAAAATGTCCTAGTATTCGTGTAATAGTTAAAATATTCTATTTATCTCAACATCTGACCAATAATTTCCTGTAGTGGCTAGTTTAGGTGTGTCTTCCATTCCAATGTTCTACTAAACTGTTTGGAGTGGTGTGGAATACAGTTTCTGCTCAGATTGCATCGTATCTCTAAGATCACACACCCACATTCTATATGTAGATTTAAGTGGTCTAATGATAGCTCTGGTGGATCAGAACTGGTACCCTTATCAACATGATATGCAACCTTTTACTTGCCCTTCCATATATGTTCCTGATGGTCATATTTTTATTGGGAGTCTAGTTACAACTAAGCCATCATAGGAGTATCAAGTTCTTAGAAGATGGCCAAATTATCCTCAGTTATGCCATGCTTGTGCCATATTCCATCTTACAGAGACAAATTCAAATCCATTTTTGTTGAATCAAATACAAATGTGGTAAGTAGATCATGTTTTATGTGTTTCCAAGTATCCATGTATCTTTGTGTATCTTGATGAATGTACCATGCCCTAGCCAGACGCATAGAGTACCGTAGAATGCATGAACCCATAGGAATTTTGAAAAAAACAAATCATTGGTGCTCCAAAAGCTTTCACATTGTGTAAGATGTTCTTCTGAAGAAGCAACACCATATAACTTAGGGCAATGCGAAGATGACTATCATGGTGGAAGCAATTATGCATGGATGCACTTATTTGTTCTCATGTATCCACTTGATACCAATGAGTAGACCACCATCAATCAATTTACCCCTAAATTATAAAGTTGATTACATCTTTCCCCTAAAATATAAAGTTGAATGCATAGAACCATTCGTCTTCATTAACATAGGAAGCCTCTAACTACTATAAGTATTCCTGGACCTCCATCTAACCATGAAACCTAGGTGCCTGGTCTAATTGTAAGGGTAGCACAGCCATCAGGCATCTACCAATGAGATGAACAAAATTATGGCACTGAGCTAAATTTGGATGGGACTTTAGGCAGATATAAAGGACACCATATATGTGCCTTTACAGATCAAATGCACCTTGAACCCAATGGTTTCAAGCAACACTAGTAGTGTTAGAAATAGATTGGGTGTCTTCCCATCACAAGATGCCATCAGGAGAATGATCCAAATTTCCATTTCCTTTGGAAATAATATTATAAATTGTGATGACATCATCATCAACATCAATAGGTTCCACAAGGGGGGTTTTTGGTCATTATTTAAAGGAATCAATACACATTGATTTTCATTCTCAAAGCTGATATAATGATTCTTAAAATACAAGTCATAATTATTCACCTAGCACCAATGTCGACCCAATAGAGTTGGAAAATCAACAGCTTTAGCAAGCTCGATACTTTGATATCACCCTTAAATGTGACACCCAAGATATTGACGATGGCATATTTAAGAACACCTATGGGCATTACTCAAGTTTTATTGACCATGAACAGGGCATGTGGGGAAGGCTAAAAAGTGGGGCTCCCCATATTTTTTCAATCATCTTTGGTTAAAACATTAACCTATACATCAGTGTCCACTAAGATATCATAGATCATCCATCCATCAATAGATGCATTGACAAGGATCTCTTTGTCACATTCTTGATTAGGTTGAATATGGGTCTCGTATTGTCGTGCATGGTTCAAATGATGATCCTCTGAGGACTTTTTTGTTTGTTGTCATAACTAAGTCTTCATGAGGTGATGATGTCCTCATTAATGAAGAGTTTGCATAACTCTAAGAACTCATCATACCCTGAGTCCATACGTACCATATTTATTTGCATCTCAGCTTACATGTTATCATCCTTGTCCTTTAAGAATTCAATTTTTCCTTACAATCCCAAACTAAGGCCATTGTATCGTGCAACACTTCTTTATAGTGTTGAGGATCAGGATAGTGTTGTCCACAAGTTTCTTCATGTTGAATATTTTCAATAGGTGGATTTGAAATTGGTTGGGAATGAACATCATTTTATGTAGTAATATTAACCTTGGGTCCATCTTGTGGAGTGGTAGGACATGGTCTCCACTAAGCATTTGGAATTTTTGAAACAAATATCATCCTGGCGCCCTTTTCATTCCATTCTTTAGTAGTGATAGTGTACAAATTGGGACATTATTCTAGGTGATGCTCATTTTTAAAAAAGGTGTAGGTTGGATACACTGCTCAGTCATGCTGGTAGTTAACCAGAAATCCATACTTGTAACATGTCCTAGGTGGAAAACTACCACCTCTGCACCCATTTCTACACCCTCTACCTCTAAAAGAGTGACTTCCACCAACCTCCTGGTTGTTAGCTATGTAAGTTTGGCATGTACCTCATTTGTATGCTTCATGAGTCTCATTGATGACTCGACGATCATTATTATCATTTGTATATGCATCACATATTTTACAATATAGTGTCACTTTAGATTAGGTGGCATGTTGAATCAAGGGAAAAGTCCTTACATCATGATATTCTTTGAAAATATTATAGTACTATATTAATACAATGCAAACATTCTTCCATGGATAGTTGTTCCTGTTATGGTCTTATACTTTGTAGTCAACACACCACAAGCCGCTTTGGGTGTCGCGAGTATTATTGGTTATAAGCTTCTCCAGTTTAGAAGCCATAGCAGCAATTTGATCTTACATAAATGGAATTATCCCCATATATATACTTCCCATGGCTTCGGCGTAGAGGGTGACTTCCAAGGCCTCATGTAATTCAATGAAAGTCTTGGGAGATAAGGCCATTAGAACAAAAGTAATAAACCTCCCACAAACCACTGAGCATGCTACATTGAGTTAATCTCAAATGATAGATTCAAAAGAATTATTTTTAAATGTGCATCATATGCACACACGCTCTTAGTGAACTCTTGCTTGATATCATTTAAAGTAGTAATACTTTGTTTCTCAAACTCAACAATATCAAATTCTTGGAGAAAAACAATTTTCAACAATTCATAATCCACAATCACTTGCTGAGGGTCAAAAATTTGGTACCATTTGTGTGCATGATACAATAAAGTAGTGGCAAAATGATTTACCTTTCATTCAGTATAATTTATACCCCACACTTGCCAAATGAATTCACACTTATGAACATGTTTTACTACATTTTTGACACCTTGATATTCAGGAAAGTGAAGTGTCATCTTGTAATAGACTATAGGTACACTGGGTGGTTGTAGTGGACCTTGCTATAGCACTCCTTCAATTCCTCTTGAAGCTTGTGGTGGAGGTTTTCCAGCCCCTCTTGAGCTACCTCCTGATCCTCCTGTAGCTCCAGTAGCACCACCATCAGTGTTGCCTCTCATGCCTCCTATAATAATAGGTGTACTAGAAATAATGGGTGCTAAGGGAGCTTCATTAGTTATTGTTGGGACTGTATTTTTTATAGAATCTACATTTGGCCTAATTGGCATTCTAAGGTGAGCCATAGTTCTTTCTTGAAATATAAAAGTAAAGTGTAAGGGTTAATTATTATTTTAAACTTACACTCCCAAAGATTCCTCTATAGTCTCAGTTTCAGATTCAACTTCAAATTTTGCACTGTCATTATCCCAATTTATATCAAGAATTCTATCAAACTCAAATGCATGAACATGCACTGTGGTGGGGGAATTAGGTCTATTTATATTGGGTTATGCTATCATAAAAGTTTATACTTCTTATGCACGTACGTGTGCCAGTGAATGACATGAAACTGTGATTAGGGAGTACTCATCATGCCTTTCTACCCTCCTACAAATTCTTGAAACTCTTCTAATATCCTCTCATTTACCCTTGGGATCATTGCCTCTCATAGCGTTACATCTGGCCTCATCATACTTACACTTCCGTAGTTCTTAGTATCAACTTCCATGTTGAACTATCAATCCCATACCAATGCATACCCCTTCATTTCCCCACTAGTCATGCCACTCATGCACAAGAGAGTTTATCCCTCCATGGGGAAGCTTTCAATTCCAAAATCAACCATAAGTTTCGTAATTTCTAAAATAAACTGATTAAGATACCTCCAGCACGGATCTTTTTAGGAAGTTGAATCGTGCTTCCTTTGAACAAAAGTATGTAGAGACAACATAATCCAAGATGTAGCTATTGATCTCTCTCTTCCAACATACATCCACCACACATATTCAAGTAAATTTAAACTTTGCTAAGGCTATTTGACACTCTATTGACCATGGAGCCTTCATTCTGCAATTTATTTAACAATCTTCCACATATGTTGAAAGCCAAGAATGTAATTGAACAATTAATTCTACAAAAAATGGTTCATATAAAGAATCATATAAGTTTTTTTCTACCCATGTGTGTGTCGAAACTCCTGGTTCAATATATTAAAGCATAAAATTTCTCTTATTCAGTACCAAGCCAACACATGACATTTTCCAAAGATTGCTACTCAAGCATCTTTCTACCATCATGCTAACAAATACAATAAGTCCTGGTAATGAAACCAAAATGTTGAGTTTATTTTTATCCTTAGTTATGCACAACTCAGTACTAGTCACACGCCTAGAGGAAGGAAGAAGCCAACATTCTATCACATTAGCATATCATGTGAGTGACATCATGTGCTCACCCAAAGCATGCATCCTAGACTGGTTCCCATCAATTTTTTTGCATGATGGTGGATAGACAAATGTTACTTAGGTGCTTGAGTTAAGACATTTACTCATTGTTACTACAAACATCATTCTAGAGATATCCATTTGATGCATTCACATAGTGCATGTACTTGTATGGTATGATAAAATAAAAATTAACACCAAAGAGATTTAACACATCAAGATTCGTAAACAAAGTATTAGTTCTATTGATCTCATTTAATAAGTTTACAAAGGTACTTTATTCAATACAAATTTCTCCAGATCTCTATCTTGACACCAACAACACATTTACATCCAAAAACACTTTCTAATCAAAGATAAGGGGTATTTATACATAAGCTAACCCCTTTTCGGGTTGCATCATTAATACATAATAGATGACAAGCCGATGACAGTTTCAAAAAAATAAGTCGTGGCAAGTCGTTACAATTAAGTTCCTTTTGAGTTGGGCCTACTAACCCCTATATACTCTCTCTATGCTACATATTTACTTTTGTTCTCCTCTTCTCTCATGGATCGGTGCAAGATTTGTACTTGAATAATCTTTCATGCTTCCATGAATTACTTTGCAACTACCTCCACTTTTCGTGCCCTTGTCCTAGTCTTGCACTCTTCTGAGTCCTACATCTTATACTCCTTATTCTTATTTTGTTTGTTTTTTTCCACTTGCTCTTCTGTGCTAAGGTCTTTCACATTGTTATTCCATGTCTTGCCTATGCCATAATTTGATATTATTTGGAATATTTGAACACATATTTTGTTCACACACAAAGAGAGAATATTATATTACACAAAGTAATCACACTTGCATTATATTTTTTCTATTATATAAATTAATTGTTACACTACATATATATAGGAATGAATTTCCTATAATCTAGGAGGTTGATACATCTTCTCCTCCCTTAAATATCTCACAATATCCTAAGATGGTGAGTTGGTTTTAACAACCACATCTCACACTAATATGATATACTAAATAACTCATAATACAAGTTGTTATTTAAACCACAATTATATTATCCTCGATAATATAAATTATACACAAATTAATAATATTATGAATATAAATTCCTAACATTCACCCTTTTAACATTATTAATTCCTAGTATACACCCCCTTAGTGTGAACATAAGGAAAACATCAATCTCGTATTTTCCCCTGCGCTCATGTTTTTATGATTTTCTTAGGACAATCACAAACCTTAATGATGGTTTTGCATATAGATTACCAATAACCAAAAGGGATGGGTTTTAAGTGGTTTATCAACAACCACAGAAAAGATGGTTTTGCAAGTGGCTTACCACCAACCACATTATGATGTGCAGTACGTTTAATAGCTCTCTTCACTATCTCACATTAGGAAAAAATACAAGGAATTTTTCAGCTCACTTGTTACAAATGTAAACAGTATTATAACATCTATTATTATTCATAGATAAATCAAATCAAACACACAACTGAAGTAAATGCCACCATAGCTTCATGTGACCTCATCGTTGGTGATTGATAAGAGGTTGTTGAAAGATCTTTAGCCTCTATTTCCTCCATCTTCTTTCAGGGCATTGCTCACTCAGCTGATGAAGATGTGAAGCACACATGTTTCCACATTGGTTTTACTTCCCCCCTCAAAATGAAACATTAAAAAGGACATCGGGGTCACCTAAAAATGCGTCCATATGGAAATTTATTTTTAACAATTTTAACTTTTTTGAAACACAAAATAACTCTAAACTCTCGACTCAAAAATACAAAAAAAATATTTAGATAAAATACTGAAATTGACACTTTAAGATTGTTGACTTTCAATATTTTGACATACAAGACTATACTATAACTTCTAGAAAATAAAAATGATCCCTAAATAAAAACTACTTTGAATTTATAAAACTAATTGGTCTAAAATAACAAGAACAACAATGCTTTACTAACTATCTAAAGCATGTAGACTTGATACACAATTAGAAACTAAGACTTAACCGATTATATTCATTTGATCACATAAAATAAATATATATATTGGCACACCTAATCACATTTAAACCAAAATTACTATTCCAACTTGATAACCTAAACATTATCTATGCATGGACAGTTGGCAAACCAATGCATTATATTTACTTTGAGGAATTTCACCAGCAGATAAATTTGAATGATGCACGATAGAGATGAGCATAAATTTATTGTGAACAACAGAAAACTTTGATGCTTTTGAAGTAACTAGATCCACTTTGATAATGGCTCGACGATGCTTGGATCCTCATGAAAAGATTCTAAACATGACAGAATTATATTGACATGAATATAGGAGTTGGTCGATGGTGGGATGAAGAATGAGTTGTCTAAGTGCAAAGAAATGTAGAATGATTTGGTTGACATGCACAACGAATTGCTTGGAGAGCTCTTCAACAAACATTCAGATATGAGATGGATAACAAGGTGGCATAGAGATATTGGGCATGATTAGCATGTCAACCAAATCCGAAAAATATTGAACCATTAATAGCACTCCCAATAGCTTCAAATGTGCTACAAATCTTTTAAAATAGTTATGGCGTAAATGATAGAATCTGCACATACCTAATTACTATACATACAACTTTTCAATTGTGACCAAGGATAATAAAGAGCACACAGAGACTACATAGATTTGAAATGGCCACATGCTCCACTACTGCTACATAATATCTTAAAAGACAAAACCCCTCACTCTGAAGCCAACAAACTACAGATAAAAAATGAAAAATCACTAATGATAGACAAAATAGTCTTATCTAGGAAACTTCATGAATTGGGGCATTGAAGAATTAATTTGTAGCTGCCCCATACAATATTTAAATCTCCATTGAATAAAATACCTGCTCTAATACCACTAATATTATTGGGAAGATCTAAACACAAATTCTATTCATACACAAAGATAGAATCTTATATTACACACAATAATCACACCTACATTATATTTTTTCTATTATATAAATTAATCATTACACTACATATATATAGGAATGACTTTCCTATAATCTAGGAGGTTGGTATAACATCTCCTCCCATAAATATCTCACAATATCCTAAGGTGGTGAATTGGTTTTAAAAACCAATCTCCATATAATATACTAAATAGCTTATAACACGAGTTGGTATTACAATCACCTTTATATTATCCTCGATAATATAAATTATCCACACATTAATAATGTTATGAATATAAATTCCTAACACCGTTCTCTCCCGCACCAAGGTCTCAAAATGCTTAGAATTTATTATTACAAAATTTGGGGTCCAAAATGAACCATTGTCTATGAAGACTCGTTTAATAGTATACTAGGAAATGATTTCTTATATATAAAGTGGGTTATTGTGCAAGGGTCTAAGGGATGCCATAACAGTTTGATCAAAAGTAAGTTATTAGCATGGAGCCAAATGACTCACAAGTGTTTGAAAGTTATCAAGTGCAATGTCACTTGGGACCTTAGACTGACTTAAAATCTTATTTAATATGTTCTTGTGGATATTTGATATACGTAAAAGATCTAAAATATAAATTTATGTTGGTTTATTTTGCAGTTGTTACATAATATCATAAAGTTTTTCATTAATAGGAGCAACTAGATTGGTTTTCTAAAGTGGAGGACCTTGAATGGGATTTTCAGAGGAAGATGTTAGTGACCTTGAATGGTAACATTAGAGCGTCAAGTTATGATTTCATAACCTCAATTCAACGGGGGTTACTATAACTAGAGTAAGGAGAGTAAGGGCCTAGAATGGTAACTATTCGTTGTTGATTAACATTTGGGCTACTACAATCCAAAAGAGGATTATCGACAAATAGAGGTGGAGCCCTAAAATAGATGATGAAGGTTGTCAGGTACTATTGGTAGTTGGCTTAGGGTTAATCTTAATGTTAGTTATATGCCCACTAGTAATCTGACCTATGACATTACCATAGTCGTAAGGGACATTATTATAGTGGCATCCTAAATTTGATTACAAATTTGTTACTATTGATTTTGCCTCTGATTTGATTTTTAGGAGGGTTTTTATGGTTTTGGTTGTTAGCTTGATGTTGATTATGGTTTTGATTATTATTGGAGTTATTATGTGGAAAAAGGTTTTCATAGATACGCAAATTTTGATTAGACATTGTGGCCACATTATCCAACTCTGTTTCATCACTTTCTAGTATATATTGAATGAGATGGTGAAGCTACACACATCTATGAATGGAATGGTTTGTTGGGTATTTAACATAATTTGTTGATATTGAATAATAATTTGTTGTTGATTCTTAGGAATCTACTATTGATTCTTAATAATATTTTAGGTAGGGGGAACTTATTATTGGTTAAGCTAAATATGTTGGTGGTTTGGAGAGGCCCCTTCTTGAATAGACATGACAAGTGGTTGAATAATAAAAATATGTTAAAGACTGGTTGGTAATTGTTGAAGTAAGGGACTAGTTACCACCTATTGAGGTAGGACATTGGTCATTACTTGTTGAAGTGATGGATTGTTACTTACAACCTGTTATTGTGGACTATGTATGGTCAGAATGTGTTGTTGCGAAGTACATGTAATATTTGGAGGAATGTTCTATTGAGAATTTGTAGGAATGTTTTGTTCTGTTGTAGAGGGAACTTGATGTGGGTTAGGGTATCCCTTTTGAGATCTATCCACCACATATTAGAAATAATTTACGAGGAGATTCAAATCAGGATTAGTTACTGGATTAATTTTAGATATAGGTGTGCTAAATAAATATGAAACTAATGTCTTGTTGGAAAATGGATCTTATTAAATGTGGGATAAGTAAAAAAATCTATGAGTTGTGTAGTCGAAGGACTTAGCTCTACTAATGATGGATTTTGAATATTTCATGCTGTAAGGGAGCTAGGTAGAGTATCTAGAGCTTGTTTAGCTTGTTGGAGTTGAGAATCAATAAGTTGGATTTGAGAGGACTGGTTAATGAGTTGACCCTTTCCTTTATTGGACACTATAAGAGCTTGATCAAAAGTTAGCATATAAGTTTGAGCTTGGTCAGAAGTGCCCTAATTATATAATAATGCTACAAGAGGTGTTTATTTGGGTACTCTAACCAAATAGTGTAAATCTTCTATGGGAAATCCAAGGGAATTTTTTCCCTGATTTCTAACAATCTAACAGATGATCATCCTTTTAGTTGAAGAGTTGTCATGAAAATTGATATTGTCTATATTCAACACTAGGTAGCACATTCACAAGATACATTGGATTAGGTCTATATTGTGTTTTAAATGGTAAATGTTTAAGGTATGTGGAACATTGGCCTTGTTTGGTATTAGGTGGTACAATCAGAAGGTATGGGTTATGTTGTTCAAGTTCGATATTTGATGGCATGTTGGTAAGGTATGTTGATCTTCTTCATCCTCTATATTGTGGTCATACACATATGAGTTGTAAACTACCTCTCCACCAAAGGAGGGATTATAGATGGCCCTACCATATGTGTATTTAGGCATGTTTAAGTTTATTATTTTTGTTTTGAAAGAGGCTTAGACACTTGAAACTTGTCTTGATTTGGTATGGGACTTTACTTGGAATAACACTTGGGAATGTTTTGAAGTAAGAAATCAAGCTTATGTCAAGGTAAATATCAAATTGGAATGCACCAATCAAAGGTTAAGTTAATATAAATGGTTTCAAAAAGTAAGACTATGTGAATTTAAATGTTTTTCCCAAAAAGTGTGCATAATCTTTAGGTATAATGATTTCAAGTGAAAAGGTTTAATGTTTAGATTTTGGAAACGTTTGAACTTGGTCTAATTGAAACTATTTGGTCTTAGAAACTTGACTTAGACCTTTGGAACTTTAGAATTCTAAAATGTGTCAAATGTTGGAACAAAGGTGGTTTTATACAATATCAAATCAAGTTTAACTAGGCTTAGACCCTTGATCTATAAAAGGGGTTAAACTATTTGTCAACCTTGTAACAAGTTTGACTTTGGCTTGGAAAAAAGAGCTAACTTTGGTTGAATTTAGAATAGTTTGACTAGAATTGGAATTTGGTCTTAGAATTGGAATTGGTTTGACTTTGAGAAGAAAGTTGGTTAGAATCAAAACTTAGACTTTGGAACTAGGTTTGGAATAAAGCAAATGGCATAATGACACAATTTGGACAAGAATTTAGATCTTTGGTCTTGATTTGGTTTGAGATTTATAATTTGAATTAGGACAATGCTTTAATTTTGACTTGGGTAGCCTAACGACGTAATTTAGACAAGAAAGGTAGGTATTTAGACCAAATTTGACATGTCACTTTTGTTGACTTTGAAATTTGGAAGAGTAATGCCTCATTGTGCATGTATAAAAATGGTTTGGATTTAGACTTGATTTGTTTGATTTGGTTTCATGTATGAACAAGTTTTGACACAACAATCAAGAAACAACACATAAACATTACAAGGCAATTGTAATAATCGACACGGGTTTGCATCACATTCATTCAAACTTTTGATATACTTGCCATGAGAGAGGATTTATAAAATTTAAGATTATTTAAATAAATTATTACAGTTATCGATGGTATTTTAATCTCACCCTACTCTCAAAAGGTTTGTAGGAGTAAGACAATCTTCAAGGGCTATTAATTTTGTACCCCTGCATCAATGAATGTTCTGTGACAAAATAAGGTCTTAATTTTTTTTAATTGGCTTTCTAAATGGTCGCAATATACCTTGCGATACATAGACATAAAAAAATTCATCAATTGGACATTGAGATTTAATGGACCATTCACCAAAGGGTCTAGTCTTTTTACGACCACTTCAGCGATAAGATTTCAGTGAAGTGCTACAAGAAAAATCAAGCTCTGAGGAAATTTTTAGTTAAGATACCATTAATGTAACCTTAATTTATATACTCTGCCAGATAACTGGGTTGCTACGATACTAGGATGTGACTTCTAGTCAGCACACCCCTAGAACCTTAAGGTAGGTGATGAACTTCACCCCACTCGATCAAAAGAAAAGAAGGGTATAAGGCAAATATTAACTTTGCATTTCTGGGTCACCCAAAAGGAGAGAGCATACGTACAAAATAACCCCACAAGACACTCAAGCAAAAATAAGTAAAAACCTATATAAAAAGAAAGAACTTGTAAAATATACAAGTTTTTCTTATAATCCAAATAAAATTATGAATTAATTTTAAGCCCAAAGCAAGACATGTAGAAAAAATGTGCTTTACTTAGAAACTAAAACCAAATTTTCAACCAAGGTCTTATAGAAAAAATAATTATAAGTTTAAGATAGGTAATAAATTTGGCTTTTTAAAGTCTCAAGGTTTTGTCAGAAGTACAATTTCACCTATACGCAGGTAGGGTCAACTTCACCAATTACTAACAATATTGTCGATTACATATCACTTACATTGATTACAAAAATAATAGGTAGAACAGAACAAAAAGGGCAAATTCGCTAATTGGTAGGTCGAATTCGTTGATTGACAAGTCAATTTCACCAATTCTTCAAAACAATTTCACCAATTCCATAACAATTTCACCAATTCCATAACTTGTAAATAAAATAGAATATAAAGCATGAAACGGGGAATTCACCAATTAGCAGATCGAATTCACTAATTGGAAAGTCAAATTCACCTTTTACAGATTTATTTCATCAATTTGAAACCTGTACATAAAACATAACAGAACAAGTCTAATTCACCAATAGGCAGGTCGAATTCACCATTTACAAAGCCATTTCACCAATTTGAAACTTGCACATAGAACACAGCAAAAAGTGTGAAAGGGTGAATTCACTAATTCGTAGGTTGAGTTCATTGAGAGGTAACTTAAATCATTTTCAGGGGTGAAGTCATTGTTTAATAGGTTGATTTCATTGATTTCCCCTAAAACGAAGATTAATGATTTTTCTAAAGAAAAAAGAGGTGAATTAAACTAGTTACTATTTTATTTCTGGTAATTAGAAGAATGTTAATAGTCTAAAAAAACTTGTGGGGTGCATTGAGTGCCACAAAGAGTGCAATTATGTAGATTAAAAATCTAAAAGAGGTTAGTCAATTTGTTAATGAACGAAATTAAAACAAACTTATAGAACTAATATTTCAATCATAATCCCTAGGTTGAGCTATATAGAAAAAAAATAAATGTGCATTAGAAAAAAACCATGTTTATACCTCCTTGGAAGATTTACTTGAGAACTAGTTTGAAAAGGTTGAGCTCGGCTTGTAGGCTATAAAGTCTTCTCCAACGCTTGATTCTGTGTGTGGGAAGCACCTCTCCTTGTCTACACTTAATTCTTGACTTGGCATGAGAATTGGTTGAATATCCTTGTATAATTCGACATAGTGAGTTTGCATGAAGAAACTTGTCTATAATGACCAAAGACCCTTGTATTTTTAGACTTTTCAGATGTTTATGAACCATTGATTTGAGATCAAGATCAATGGTGGAGGATGAGTCCTCAAACTCATAATCACACACATGGCGTATGTAAGATATGTCATTTAAGACTTTTTTGGAGTGTGGAAGGTATTTGGAAGAAAAGTGCACTCATTAGTCCTCTTGGACTCTGTAAGAGGGGTATAAGAAGTGTGTAAGCGTTGTAACAGAGTGTGTAAGTGGTCATGTCATAACCCACCTTACCTACATTTCATTTCATTCGATTGACTTACCCCTATGACATCATTTATATGAAATAATAATTTAATTTTAATTTTAGAAAAATAAATAATTTTAAATTCATAGAAATTTCCATTAAATAAGTGATTAAACTAATTAATCAAGACGATGAATTGGTAATTAGAAGAACGGTAACTTTTGTAATATTCTTGTGTAGCGTGTTGACTTCGATCATTAACTACAAAAACGAACTCCCCATGACATAACGTGACAAGTAAAAACGAGTCATCTCTTCCCTGCAAATTGTCCACGTCATCATCTGCATCAACACTAACTTGGCAGCAACACTTTCGACGTATACTACTCTTAACACGGGAGACCTTATTTGGGCGCGTTACCACCGTGGAAGTATAACACGGGAGCCGTAAACTACAAGAAGAGGTGGACCGCTGCATTCCAATCTTTGTTGATACAATGAATCGTCGATAAAGTTGCTCTCGCTCACCCGTTTTTAGCCCCCTGTCTCTTAAACTGAGCAACTTCTTTTTGTTCTACACGAGAAAACACTTTTGGGTCCTCAAGAAAAGTCAGGGGCTTCATAATCCAAGGCCTTCCAGAGACACGGCTCGCGTTCTTCACGTCATTTGAACTTTGACCCGATTCATCAACGCCTCTCGTTCATACACTCTGCTAACGCCCACGCGGCAAATTAAAATGCATCCTTTCCTCCTCACGACGGAAGTTGGATGGCAAGTGTTTCGTACGAGTTCCCAAATAGGCCTTTATAAGCAATTCCCAACTGCCTTTCTCCTGCCATCAGACGTTTTGTAGATTTCAAAAAAAAAAACGCTGGCTATGGAAATCAAAAGCGAGGCAGGCTGCCCAAAGGAGCTGGAGCATTCGGCACTGTTAGTCTTGCCATTGACAAGTCTGACGGCGAGCTCTTCGCAGTGAAGTCCATGGCAGGCAATTCTATTTCTTATTTAGAAAACGAATACAACATTCTCAGGGCCTTAGATTCTCCCTACATTGTGCGATGTTTGGGAAAGCAGTACAGCATTGAGAATGGCATGGATAAGTGTAATTTGATGATGGAGTACATGCCTGGTGGTAGCGTGGCAGGATTGCTGAGTAAATTTGGGGGACAGTTGGACGAATCGATTTTCAGGGCCTACACTGGTTGCATCCTCCGTGGATTAGATTACCTCCACAGGCAGGGGATTAAGTTCCTATGGGAGGAGCGATAAGTAGTTTTGATGATAGTCAATAACATGTTTAACTATCACGTTAGTATATAATTATCAAGTTAGTAAATAATTGTGGTAGTAAAATAAAATGTATTTATAATCATTAGAATTGTTGTTTTCAATAAAATGTAATATATATACAATTATTATAATTGTTGTTTTCATTTGTTTTATGTGTTCATATTCTATGGTTTTATTTTTAGTGGTTCTATGCTCTCGATTAAGTTGTGACAATTACCAATTTTGTCTCGTTTGTGAAACAAAAATAAATCAGAAGAAAATAAAATAATGGAAATTGTAGATCTAATCTATAAACACTCCCACAAGAGATTAAGCAAATAGAGCATTCCCTTATTGTTGTACCAAGCAGTGCCTTCAAAGAATCCTCTATGTTTTCCATATCTACTACAACTGTATTTGACATTGACAAGCTTGATTGATAAACCATTAAATTCCTTCTTTGGAAACTTCTTCTGATTGTTTTCAAGGCAAGGGAAATTGATTGTAGGTTAGTAAAGCATAGAGTCTTGTTACAAGATCGGAAATGAGGGGTTTCAACGAAAGGGAAAGTTGGTTTACATGTGCAAGACTGTAACAATAAAGCAGACTGAGACATAAATATTATACTGATAACAATATGATTTTATAGATTGGACAAAACCAATACTGATTATATTGCCTAATCAAAAGATTGACACTACTCAGAAAATGAAAACCCACATAAATTTTTGCTCAGCGCATGAATACCCACTTATGTTTTTGCTTGACACATGAACACCCACATAATCGAGCACCAACATAATTGAGCACCACTTAAGTTTACCACCAAAAAGCGGCTCTATTTTAATGGGTTGTGCAGAATTTATAAGTTCTATTTTAACAATGCATAGATCTTTAATTTTTGGATAAAGTAAATACTAGTCGATTTTGTTGTTGAAAGAAAGAAATAAATAATTTCAAATCAAGCGGGTCAAAGGGACAAATTAAAATGGCTAATCTCGAGTGCAAAAGCAAGCCCAACAAAACAATGCACCACCTAAAAAAAATTAGTATGTCTTAAGTGGTTGAAACTCTAAAAACATGAGGATTGCATTGCGTAGTTTATTATCAAAATTGAGCATTTTATATTTGTATAAAGAACTTTTCTTAAGCTTGATGCATTCAATATAATCATGGATTTATCGAATTATAGGTATGTTCAGAGGGATTATAAGTTCCGTTCTTTGCTCAGGAAATAATTTTGGTGAGAAATGGAACTGGATGGACTTAGGTCTACAAATGGTAGTAGAATCTTAAGGTTTTCATTGGTGGATACTTACGCCTTTATCATTATAAGTATATAAAAATATACTTGACTAATGTGGTTCCAATTATAAAAGCAATGCCCTGAGTTTGACAAGTGACCATCTTGATGTTTAATTGTATGCGTGTTAATGACTGATCTCATGTAAATTGCATAAATGTCATTATGAGCAACCAAGTATGGATGATATAAATTGAATGGGAAGAAAAACACGAGAGACTATTCTTTTTTGAATGCATACAAAACTAGATTATGTTAAAGCAGGGATATACTCTTCGATCATTTCATCAAAAGATTAAAAATTTATTTCAGAACATATAGTCCAATTAAAAATTATACTAATTGAAATAGTTATCTGTAATCCCGAACTATATATTTATAACTGATTGTAAAATTCTTTATTACCAATGCAAGATGCAACCTTAAAATAATTTTAAGTTCTTATAAAAAAGTAAATGGATTGCTTGTAGATATTCTTTAATGATTCATTCTAATATTCTTCACCATCTCAAGATATAATCCTTAAATACACTAACCTGCGGTGAAATTAAATGATCCGTGGCCCAATCAAGAGGTCTTTGCATTCCCCACGAAGGCCCTTATTCTCTTCTACACATAAAAAATATTCAAAGACTGCAAGCTTCCAGCTCCACAATCTGTAATTATATAAAAATAACCTTGGGCGTTTTAACAACATCAACACCAGGGAAAAAATAAATAAAATGAAAACCCTTCAGCCCATAAATGCACCAAAATGCATCTAGAATCCATTTGCACCCATCATGTACGTAATGTCAAGCATAGTTGCAGTTAACTGTCATAATATTAAAGAAAACTGTTTCATTGGAAATAGGGGTAATAGGTTCATTCCACACAGCGAAATAGATGTTTTGCACAGAAAATACTTAATGTGATATATCAAGAAGGCTCGCAAATAATCATTAAAAAAATATCTTTCAATGTAGGCATCAGACAAACAATTATGCCAACCTTACAAAATAAATGATATATCATGCCTTCGATGCCTTGACAATGTGACATCTAAAATTTTCCCTTTATACATAAATTGCATGTGGCTCATAATGGCTTCTCTCCATGCACACAACCCCACCCTCTCTATCTCTACATATGAAGCGGAAAACAGAAAAAATCTTGCATGTTAAGAATCAGTGCATGCTACACAGCTTGTTGTTGATAGACCTGTCTTTGGACCAGCTGACATTTTATTCTGATTAAAAAAGAGTATTGATAATTTTAAAAATACATAGATCCAAAAAACGATAAGACATTTTTACTACCTCCAAATGAACCATATAAATGATCCACGGCAATTTTTGCTATAGGGTGATGTTTTGAATCACAGAGAACATTGAGATTAATCAAAACTTTAGAAAAATCCCTAACCTGAGGCAACAAGAAACCTTGTATAAAATGACAGGGTGCTTTAAATCATAAGCTGCATGTACTGCAAAAATCCTAAAATAGAAGGTTTTTCTGATCAGATTCATTTCCTGTCGATTAAAGCGTCGTACAAACAAGACCTTAGCATTTTTGCAATGCCAGTGTAATAAAAAAAGGTATCATTTCAATTTTAAAAAATTAGCCTCTCTCGAAAAAGGCACAATAAATCGGTTCTTACACAGTAAAATTGCCCAACCACCGCACAGCCGACTATCACTGACAATATAACCACCATGACTATGAGCTGTTGTAAAAATGGCGGATGCAGCCAGCCCCTTGAAACAAGTGAGGACAGAAATAACACAATAAGCTCTGAGCCAATTATCATATAACAAATAACATTATTATATTTGATCGGTTAATTTTTTTGGGGGACCTTATCTTTACAAAGTCCCTACATATTTTCTAGCCCACAAAACAGGACATTTTGATTTCCTGACAGGAAAGGGATAATAGAAAGTTAAAGCACAAAGAAATGAAAGCTATTAGTCACCCTTCCGGACTAATAGGAACGTAGTGGGTGCATCTTAAAAATAAAACTAATTTAATTGCTTACTAAACCGGTGTTGACACAATTTTGTAACGTGTAAGCTGATTATTTCCTTGTTTTGTTGAAAAGTTGCTGGTGTTTATCTTCAATGATAAGGAAGTTCATGAACTTCAATTAGAGTTCAGTAAAAATATTGAAAAAAACCTACCACGTGTCCAGTGGCTCAAGTAAGAATCGAAACTTGTGGGGTTGAATGTTTAGAAGAATAGCAAAGTGTTTACATTATCCATTCAACAATTACGATAGTAAGTATGATTTTTGCTATGATTTGGATCATAGCATCAATTTTTTAATTTGTTTTTTCTCTCGATTTTTTTAAAATTTTATATCAATTTTAATAGCATATGATCGATGCGATTGCACATCTTTAGTTCTATCGTTTATTAGGTTGACCTATTTTAAACTTACCTTTCAATTTTACAAAATGAATCAACACAATTTTAATGTGAAAAAAAATTTTAAAAAAATAGTTTTTATATATTCTATATTATTTTATATATAATATTATAATTTAAAAATTATTTTAGAAAATAATGTATAAATAATATTATACATAAGAAACTCATTTGGTACATGTCATTCATTCCCAAATGCCTCCTTCATGACATCAAACCAACCCTTCATGTTCGCTTTGTAGGAGGGTGTGATCGTGTTTGGGCATGTGAATTATTTGAACCTTTCGACAGGGGGCTTATGCTATGTTGGGTAAACCCACTTCATTTCCTTATCGAAATAATCTAGGATGCCAATCTCATAAAATACCAACAATAACAAAATTTCCTTCCCAAGCAAACTTGTAGTTGGGTAAACAATGCACCTTCTCTGCATCTTGTTCAAGTTTATTAGTAAACTACATGGAGTAATTGTACTTTATCTCCTTGTTAATTTGGTTGGAAACATAAAAGTGGGCCATATCCACCTCCTTCCACCTATTTACTCCCCCTAACTTGGTCATGGCCAAGTGTATAGCTAACTGAATCATGAGATCAGAAATACCCATGATATACATAGTGTGCCCTTTCTTTATATATTTCAGCACCATCTTCATTCTATCAATCACTTTTTGATCCTCAATATTTCACTAACATTAGATCTAGAAGATAGTAACCCAGTTACTTTACTGATGTATCCATGGGTAATCCTCATTCTGCACCCAACAAAGTAGAGGTAACCTTCATGAATGCTCAAAATTAGAAAATCAAATGCCCCCTAAGGTTTCCCAAAATATGGTAGTTGGAAGATTTGGAGCACAACCACATCCTCCAGTAAGTTATAAACTATGAGATCATAAGTGATCTCATTCATGGTGTTTTGGTGCTTCACCTAGTAGTCCCATTGTAAGTTGCCTTCATTTCTAGTCTGGTGATGATTGTAATTGAGGACCTACTAGGTGGAAGCCTTAGATTCCCAATCATCCATGTGTAAAATTGTCTCTAGGTATTACATTTACTCAATCAAAATATGAGAGGGCAGTGGTGTTACAATAACCTTCTTTCTCACATGCACCATTTCTAGTGTTTGTCTAACAAGGGTCCCTTCCCTCAACCCCGCTAAGTCCTTGCCTTGCACTCTTCTTACACCATAACCTTCTTCCTTAATAAAAACATGACTTCCTTCTTCTATTCCCTCATGCTCTTCTTCTTCAGGAATAACATGAAGTTGATTTCTTGCCTTTCTGATTTGGATGCATCACCAACTAGGTTCTTGAAGGTTAACATAAGGCCAACCAATTCTTCCAAACAAAGATGTTTTGTATCATTTTTATAGACCCAAATTACTTCCTGATTCAACCTCTTCTAATGGTGGACTTGACACTTGAAACCTACAACTTCTATTTATCTTGCTTGTGTGGATGCATTTCCACTCCTCTTTTCTTAAATGCACGCCACTTTAATCTCTACTTTGACTTTTTAAATGAGAGCACTGTGTAGATGCCTTCTTCGCTGCTCATTTTTGCTTGTTTATTTTCAATTTTTCAATATTAAAAATGAAAATGAGAAGCCTCTCGATATTTTATAGGCTATCCAAAATTCTTATCTTAACTATTCTCCATGATGTCATCCATCACTTCCACCATTTAATGTTTTAAATGACATGCCTTGATGTCCATTTGGCATGCTTGCCATTTATACCACTCTGTCATTAATAAATGCATGCCCCATCCTTCACGAGTTATTGTGCCTTTCCTATAGTGCTTGCTAGCTGTAATAATTTAAATTACCCATTTTAATCATGGGAAACTATGTTTTCTATTTTAACCCATTTTTATAATAATATTTCCTTTGTCATCTTCATTATGTATTTTTGGGTTACACACCCCATCTTATGTGCCTCCTCTTGCACACTTATTTTATGCATCTCTTGCACACTCTTAGCTTGCGTAGTTTATCCACCCTCAAAACCTACCCCATATTAAAATTTGTGTGTGGTCTTCCACGCCATAGCTTAGTGAAATTCATGTCAATAACGAAAGAGAAATAAAGTGATAAATACCAAAGAATATCAAAAAGTGATAAAAATAATTTACAAAAGGCATGTAACTAATGCCATGCTTATTTTAAAATGAAACAACATCCTAAGCTAACCTAGTGGCATATTCCTTATTCATTAAATTGAATAATTACATAGAATGGCAGGGCCAGAGTTGACTACCATTGAAATGGCTTGGTAGGAATTGGCCATCTAATATTATCAATTTATAGGTGCCTATTAAACGAATATCATGAATGATAAATGGACCATTCTAATGGATCCATAGTTTACTTGGATGGCACACAAATTTTGAATCATAGACCAAGATATCCATATCAGGATGAAAAAATTTGGTTTTAATGTGTCGATCATGCTAGGCTTTTTGTTTTTATTTTTCAACCCCTTGAACTCAATGTGAGAGAATGCACGTTTCATCTAACCGAAGTAAAGTATCTAGGAAATATTTGAGGGATTATTCTTCATCGAGTCTACCCATGCACATAATACATAGGGAAGGCACAATGAACTCCTAACCAAGATATAATTCTCAAGCAATGTCTTGGTATAATTCATCTGTGAAACAAAAATGTGATGGTCCTTGTGCCATACCTCCAAACCAAGATAATAGTGTAGTAGCCCAAGATCTATCATGTTGAATGTTACTTGAGATCATTCTTAGTTGTATCGGTCATCTTCACTATGTTATCAGTCATGACTAGATCATCTACATAAATAAATAATATATCAACCTCCCCCATCGCCACCCACCCTCCCCATGTTGTTTGAGGTAAAGGTTAGGATCATATGGAGTCCTATTGAATCTATGTTGTACGAGATGCTCATTAATCTTGATGTACCAAGATTGGGAGTCTTGTTTTATCCCATAGAGAGACTTGATAAGCCTACATAGCTTCTATTCGTAATTAGGTACCATAAATCCTTTAGGTTGAGTCATGTAGATTTCCTCTTGCAAATCTCCATTGAGAAAGCCAATTTTTACATCCATTTGATGGATTTTCCATCCAAAGTGTGAAACCATAGCAAAACCCATTTTAATAGTCTTTATCTTAGCTATGGGAGCAAAAATATTCTCATAGTCAATACTTTATTTTTGGGCATACCCTTTTGCAACAAGTCTTGCCTTGTACTTATCAATACTACCATTTAATTTTTAATTGGTCTTAAAGACCCATTTGCACCTAATAGGTTTCTTCTCTGGTGGAAGATCAACAAGCTGTCAAGTGTTATTCTTCATCAGTGACTGATATTCTGCATCCATGGCATCTTTACAAGGTTTTGATTGTAGGACTTTTGTTACTATTCAGGGCTCATAAGTTTATTGAGAAATACTCATAAGGGCCATATTAACCTCTTAACAATCCATGCTTTGAGTCCTTGGTCTTGAAATGGATGTATCCGGCACTCCATTCAAGTTAACATCTCATATAGTACTTGTATACCACTCGGGCATACGCTAAGTTGTAGGTTCTGGTGCTAGAGGTCCTTTTTGATTATCTTCCTTTTCACATTCACTATCACTTTCTAAAAATAATATAGGATTTTTGCTTATATCATTTGCCTATGTAGAAGGTGGATTGATTCCACTCTTTTAATCAAACACTACATCTTTGTTAATTAGTACCTTATTTATTTTTTGATCAAGGATCCTGTATCACTTTGATTGTGCACTGTATCCCACAAAAATATATTATTTTATTTTCTTATCCAACTTCTTCCTTTTCTTCTTAGGAACATGCATGTATGCCTTGCAACCAGAAACTCAAAGGTGAGTAACCTTTGGTTTATTCCCTATCCAAGCTTCATGTTGTGTGTTTCCATCAAGAGCTTTGGTGGGTGACCTGTTCAACAAGTAGACTGTAGTGTGACAAGCTTATGCCCAATATGTATTAGGCAATTTTGCATCCTCAACCATGCTACAAAACATTTGTACAAAGACTCTATTATGCCATTTTACAACTCCATTTTATTGAGGTGAATATGGAGCTGTCAATTGCCGACTGATTCTATTCATATTGAGATAGGCTAAGAATTCTTTATTGGTGTATTCCCCCCATGATTTGAGTGGAGAGTCTTGATTTTCTTACCGGTTTCATTTTCAATCGTGGCCTTGAATGTTAGTTGTAGAGCTTGATTTTATTGGTTAACAATCATAGCGATGGGGGTTGCAAGGGGGGTTTGGGTTTGGGGGGGTTTCAAAAAAATCAAGTTGAAACATTTTGCCAATGTTGGAAGCCTTGGAAATTACTTTGAAGTGCCTAAATTTATCTTTGATGTGAAAAAACGTATGTTTGATGTGTCAATCTATCTTGAAGTAGGTTGAATGGGGTCAACAAAATTAATATTCCATTTCTAAAAAGGTTCATGAGCAACCAATGGAGGAAGAAGCATAGCATACCTTTGTTTTAGTTTGCTTACGTGCTGACAAAGATCACATTGACATGCATAAGTTTTAGCATCTTTGAATAAGGTAGGACATCCAAATTTCACTACACCATGTTATTTATTTCCCATCATTTTTTTATTTTGTCTTGTTTTCCGTAACATTTTACAAGACTCCATATCCCAATAGACAATACATCATTTTATACTAACCCATAGGTTGTAAAATGTACATTTGATATGGTGGATTCGACATGAAATTTATTGACTTAGTTACATTATTAATTATTTTATAATTAATTATCATTAATTAGAGTCATTAAATGACTATATTCTTTTTAGTCATTACACATTAATTCTTTTTAGAATTAATATTTATGTACAAATGTAAAGTGAAAAGTTCATTTTATATTGTGAGTTATCTCAAATAAAAAGAAAATAGAAAATGGTCAAATAAATGACTTTTCAGATTCCAAAGGGTGGAGGTTACAAAAACAAGAAATCTAGATTTTGTACAAGTTCTTTACCTCAAGCTCTTGGAGAGAGCAACATGCAACTTTGTGTGGAGCCATGTTATTTTCATATTGGAACAATGAAATGCAAGCAAGCAGGTGAGACTCTTTTGGGGTTTTGTAGATTTTAATTATCTTTGTTTATGAATTCAAATTTCTTATTTGGGAGCAAAAACTCAATTAAATTTCTGTATTTATTTGGTTATGTGAAACAATGGTGTTTCCTAAACTTTGTGTTGAGAGCCTCCATGGATGAGCTTCCTTGATGTCCACGAATTTCTACTTGTTTGATCTCAATGAAATTTCATATAAAATGTATGTAATCAAGCTTGTGAGGAGACTTTGTGATTCCAAGCATGTCTGGTGTTCCCAAAACTCTCGCTACTACTATGTACATTCTTGTGTGAGATGAAGGAGTTCTATTTCTATTGTTTAATCTTGAGTTATCGTAGTGGTTCTCTACTTTTATCCCACTTTGGGTTTATCCCCTTTTCTCTTTTTATTTTATATTTTGTTTCATTTTGTACTTTCGAGAGAAAATTACACCAAAACCTCCAAATTATGTATATTATATGTGGGAACTGACCCTCTCAAAATCAAAGAAGATTCACCAATCATATGGTGATTTCTCCAACTGTTACTGAATTGGTGTCACTTCATATTGGGCGAGTCACAAACCATGAAATACCAAAAGTGCCCTTTTTTTACCGATAGTTTTTGGCGACTCTGTTGGAGATCGAAAAAGTGTCTTTTGACTCCTAAAATTTGAAGAAAATCTTCCCCTTGAAAGAGAAGATTGATGATTTCATTGAAAAGATTCTTAGAAATGATGGAACTTAGCCCATGCTTCTATTATTTAGCCTTTCATATTGCTGATCATGGTCTAATTTTAGTTACATGTATGAAGTTTCATCTAAAAAAATAATATGCACACTTTGGAAACATTGGGTGGTAAAAGTAAGAAAAAGTAAAAGAGATAAATGTTTCAAATGATCCAAAATTAGGGGTTGATTAGGTTTATGCAGATGATGATATAATAAACAATGTCTTTATTTTCATACCAGCTTTCAAAGAAGATCCTATCCGAGAGATTGTTGATGACAAACCAAGAGTTTAGTTTTTGAAAGACTTCTATGGAACCATATAAGCAAAAAAGAAAGAAATTCGCCCATGTTAGAATTCAGATCAAGCAGAAGAATACACAAAAAAATAAAATTTAGCCATCTTTCAAGAGCATGAGATAAGTTACAAAGATGGGGGGCTTCATATTCATGAAGAGAAATCATGCCATGAGGTTGAACATGAGCACATAATAGGTTTTGAAGAGGAAACAAAAATCAATTTGCAAGAAATTTCTAGCCATTTGGAATGCCAATAGGTTTTAGTCTCTAGCTCACATGTGGAGGTGCCTATGGGAGATTCAGTCCAACCACTCATGGTTGAAAAATCACAAGAGAAACCAAGAGATGAAGGTGTTGGAGGTGTGTCTCACATTGTTCATATTTCAAGTTTGAAATCAATGCAAATCCCATTCCTTCATGAACAAAATGCAAATAATTTCTACATTTGAGTTGTGCAAAGCCAAGTGTCTGAAGCAATGCTTGTCTTCCTCCCATGTCTCATGTCTTCCCCATTGATGCAATTAAAAACACATTGTTGTCATTACTCTTGTCTTTGCACGTGATGTCTTCATATCATCAAATTTTGTCTTGCAAAGGTTCATACTTTGCTCAATCCATAAATGGTTTTGTTTAATCTTGTTTTGTTTTCCATTCCATTGTAAATAGTTGTATATAAGGGAATAAGTTTCCCCTTCAAAACTCAAATTCTTCAAAACAATAAATCTTCCATCAAAGAGCACAAACACCTGAACACCATGGGGGTTCAAGAGACAAGCATTGGGAGAAGGAAAAACACCGTAATTAACAAGGTTAATTTTATTGGACACACACACACAACAAAATAAAGGGGAAAACAACACAAGCCAAAATTATGCAGAAAGGGAAACTATTGTGTAAGATGTTGGCTTTTTCTTCAATACACAGTGGTGCACTTTTTCTTCACAGTTTCCATCTCATTGATATTTGGTTTGATTTGTTGGGATCTTGGCTCTAAGAAAAGTGAGCAGCATGATTTGTTGAATGTTCTCCGTTCCATGTTTGCATCTGTACAAGAATTTCAACATGTGAAAGCTCTTTACAAAAATGTTAGTACTAGATGGTAGGTTTGAAGCCGTGTTGTTAGCTCTAAAAAAGGTTTTGGCTGGAAATGGAGTGATCATCTATCTATTTGAAACAACTTTGTTTTTCTTGGGTCACCATTCTCCCATCAACTATTCAATTTTTTCTTGTCTCAAGGTAAATCTTACCGAGTTTTGCTTTTTAGTGACTAATGGAAGAGTTCCTCTAGTTGGTGATAGATTCAAAACTTCACATGACTTTGTATGCATGCCAAACAGAGGAAATAAATGTGAACTCAGACCTGTTCGTAAGGATTACATTGTCATCCTTACATTTGTAAGTGGGTTGATCCCTTTTACTATGCTTATTGTGGTGATTTGGCTTCTGGCTTGTAAATGAAGCAAAAGGCGCAAAGGATCCAGGAAAATGTCCAGCCCTTCTACTACTCTTGCTCATCCTTCATGGAGAGTGTACACTAGTGATGAATTTAGGGCACTCACTAAAATTTTTAGTGAAGAAAATAAACTCAGAGGATATAAAAATAAAGGTGTAATGTATAGAGGTACCCTGCCTGATGGATCACTAGTAACAGTCAGAAAGCTAAAAAAAAGGTCTGCTTTCCAGAGTAAGAAAGAGTTCTTGTCTAAAATATGAAGGATTGCATGTCTTTAACATCCAAACCTTGTAGCTATCAAATGATTAAGTGGGTACTGTTTTACCATTAGAATTAAGTGGTTATAAAAAAAATGTTAGTAAAAGTGAACCAGGAAAGAAATATACAGATTTTGCTAAGAACAAAATCTCTTGAACAGATAAAGAAGATACATCTATAAAGCCTCTTAAAATTGAGAATGGAAGTAACCATTTTGATCGTAAGTTAGATGATGGAGATGATTTTGTTTTGGAGGAAGATGAGGACAACGATTTTTCTAAACAAGGGGTTGGCTTTTTCACCTAACAAGTTTGCTGAAATGAGGGATGTTGCTCATGTCTACCAATGAAAATATCAAATATATAAAAAAATGGGATATTTTCCTCTGCAAATATACGATGGTTGCCTTATGATTCTTTCAAATAATTTCAAAATGGGAAATATATAAAGATCAACTGACCTATTGAGAGTAGTTTGCAAGTCATGTTTTGGACCTACGTAACATCTAAAGTGTTTACGCTAGCAATATTGCTCTCAAAAAATAAAAGCAAATTGGGCACAGAATGTCTTCGAAGCATTTTGTCAAACACTTGCCACGCCAATGGTTGTAATCCAAATGCAATTGACAAGTGGAAAGGAGATAAAATGCATACTCCCTACCCGTGCAAGCTCACATGCCACTGGATCAACGACAGGGCAGTCAATTGGGCTCAAATCTATGACTCATTTTTTCAAACAGTTCAAGGTGGTTGAATGGGGAAGATTAATTTGGTCATTTTGTCAAATAGTTCACATGTCCCCCGCAAGTGGCATAAAAGGATTTTAGCAAATGTCCCTGGCACAGATTTTAATCAAACATTTTTTGTGCCTTTGTATGGTGCGTAGCAGTCTCCACAAATACAATTTCCAGTGACAGATGTTAGCCCAATTCGCCAAGCCTCCTCCTAGGTGACCAAAAAGTTGGGCATAAATTCTATAGAGGCATTTTGTCAAATTGTTTACATGCTACATATAAATCCAAAACAAATACACTTGACAAGTATAAGGTGGAGAACTCTGACAGCTGGAAGTTTGAAGGCAATTTTTAGAAGCATTTTGTCAAATAGTTCACAGGCTTCTGGAAAATGAAGGAGAAAATCAAAGTGTGATTGACAAGTGCAAGTGGTTGTGTGCAAAGCAAATTTGTTGGCTGGAGGTATCAAACAAGGTGATAAAGTGTAGCTGACAGGTGTAAACTCAGTTCCATGACTTTGCCAAGCGTCTTTCCAACCCGTGCCTGGGGAAATATGCCTACATTTAAGCTAATTGTGCAAAGTTCTTGGGTTATTTGGTCAAATAGTTCACATGCTTCTTGAAGGTGCACAAGAAACTAAATAGAACAATGAACACTTACTGATCAAGCTTCATGATAGAATTGATAGGGTGGGTATCATCTTGCCTAAAAAATGAATTGAGATTTGACCAATTAACGGTGACTATATGTAGGAGTGAGATTACGTACTGAAGATTCTCAGCTTAGATAGTTGTGCAAATATCTTGGTGAGAAATGCAAATCTGAATTTCATGGAACTCTCAGATCATTCATTTTGGGTTTTTATATCAGAATTGAACTCTGCATTATTTCATCGGTGGGATGAACTTTGGTACTTGGATAAAGAGGGGAAATTGGAGTTTAGGCCTGCGCCGTATTACATGTTTGAGATGATTATTTCTAAAACACAACGACAACCAATGAACTTGTT
Organism: Torreya grandis; assembly: GCA_037957365.1. Taxonomy (NCBI): domain Eukaryota; kingdom Viridiplantae; phylum Streptophyta; class Pinopsida; order Cupressales; family Taxaceae; genus Torreya; species Torreya grandis. The sequence goes on along the minus strand of JARHVA010001045.1, from coordinate 3,384,977 downwards.
CAACATATATGATAACATAAGTTTTCTGAATGTGCAGTGAGCATATATGATAGTTATGGATTGGAGCTGAGTGGATTCATGATAAATTGTTCTTTTCCACCTCTGACAAATTCAAAGAATCCTAAAGAGCGGATGGATAAGAAACCAAACATGATAGCGATAGGAGTAAATATGTTTGAAATGGTATATTGAGAATTCACAACCGAGTTGTAGTGGTTCTCTATCATGTCAAGTTGGAGTTATACACGTGCTAGAGATTCCAGATTTGTGATCAACCCTGAGAATATTATGTCACTTGTGAATAAATTGCAATACTTGGGTTATGTATATTTGTCTTTTTGTGATGGAAATATACATAATTTGGAGATTTATTTTCACAATAGGTTGTTTTCAGCGTGTTGGGGGGTAAATTTTTCACATACAAATGAGAATAACAGGAGATTTTCAGGAAGTTTGAGCAGGTATGATCTGCCTTGATCACTCGTGTTCATTCCCATATGATTTGGATAGATAAACCATTCGGTAGTTGGTCAGATTGTAATTTTTGGATGCATTTATAGGGTGGATGAGGCAGAGGGCATCAACATCTTTCGGAGTTCTCTTGCATTTCACCCTAGAATGCAGTCCTGCAGTGAGAACCAGTTATTGTAGTGAAATTTCCGTCCAAATTTCACTACACCATTTTATTCATTTCTCATTATTTTTGTATTGTCATCATTTTCGACTAGTCTTGAGGTTGTAAATTGTAGATTTGATATAGTGAGTTCAACAAAAAAATTATTGACTTAATTAAGCAACATTAAATGACTATATTCTTTTTAGAATTAATATTTGTGTGTAAATGTAAATTGAAAAGTTCATTTTATATTGTGAATTTGACCAAATAAAAAAATATATAAAATAGGCAAACGAATGACTTTTAAACTTCCAAAGGGTGGAGGTTACAAAAGCAATAAATACAGATTTTGTATAGGGTCTTCTTTTCCTCAAGCTTTTGCAGATAGCACGCTGCAACTTTGTGTATAGTCATGTTATTTCCAAATCGGAGTAATGAAATGCATGCAAGAATATGAGATTCTTTTAAGTTTTGTAGATTTTAATTCTTTTTGTTTATGAATTCATATTTATTATTTGTGAGTAAAGACTCCATTAAATTTATATATTTATTTGATTATGTACAACAATGGTGTTTCCCAAACTTTGTGTTGAGAGTCTCCATGGATGAGTTTCTTTGATGTCTACGAGTTTTTACATATTTGAGCTTAATGAAATTTCATACAAAATGTATGTAATTAGGTTTGTGAGGAGACTGTGTGCTTCCAAGCATACCTTGTGTTCCCAAAACCCTCATTCCTCTTATGTTCATTCTTATGTAATAGGAAGGAGTTCTATTTCTATTGTTTAATCTTGATTTATCTAGGTGGTTCCCTGATTTTATCTCATTGTGGGTTTCTCCCCTTTTCTTCTTTTATTTTATATTTTGTTTCCTTTTCATAATTTTAGGTGAAAACTACACAAAAAATCCCAATTCATTCATATCATATGAGGGAACTATCCCTCTCAAAATCATATAAGATTCACCATTTTTACGGTGATTTCTCCAACTATGTCAAATTGGTGTCACTTCACATTGGGTGAGTCAGAAACCAAAAAATACCAAAAGTGCCCATTTTTCCACCAACAGACAAAAAAGCCATCAGCGAAGGTGTAGATCTTACACCCAATAACACCTTCCAAAATTTCCTTGGTGAAAGGCATTGGGAAAGGGTCTATTACACACAGTGTTGAGTACCCTGTAATCCACATAAATTTGAATGCGACTATCCTTATTGATCTTGATAACCATTGGACTAACCCATTCAAATTCATCACTGGGAATAATAACTCCAACATGCAACATGCTATCAATTTCCTCTTTAACCTGAGCATGTAGATTTGGGTTCATATGATATGGTCATTTCCTCACCGATCAAACACCTTCAATTACCCTGATGTGCATCATTCCCAATTATGTATGCACTCATTTCATTTCCATATAGTTGCATGGAAAAATGTCCTGGTATTCATGTAATAGTTAAAATATTCTATAGTGGCTAGTTTTGGTGCATCTTCCATTCCAATGTTCTACTAAACTGTTTGGAGTGGTGTGGACTATAGTTTCTGCTCAGACTGCATCGTATCTCTGACATCACACACCCACATTCTATATGTAGATTTAAGTGGTTTAATGATGGCTCTGGTGGATCAGAACTGGTACCCTTATCAACATGATATGCAACCTTTTACTTGCCCTTCCATATATGTTCCTAATGGTCATATTTTTATTGGGAGTCTAGTTACAACTAAGCGATCATAGGAGTATCAAGTTCTTAGAAGATGGCCAAATTGTCCTCAGTTATGCCATGCATGTGCCATATCCCATCTTGCAGAGACAAATTCAAATCCATTTGTGGTGAATCAAATACAAATGTGGTAAGTAGATCATGTTTGATGTGTTTCCATGTATCCATGTATCTTTGTGTTTCTTGATGAATGTACCATGCCCTAGCCAGACACATAGAGTACCATAGAATGCATGAACCCATAGGAATTTTGAATAAAACAAATCATTGGTGCTCCAAAGGCTTTCACATTGTGTAAGATGTTCTTCTGAAGAAGCAACACCATTATAACTTAGGGCAATGCGAAGATGATTATCATGGTGGAAGTAATTATGCATGGTTGCACTTATTTGTTCTCATGTATCCAATTGATACCAATGAGTAGACCACCATTGATCAATTTACCCCTAAATTATAAAGTTGATTACAGCTTTCCCCTAAAATATAAAGTTGAATGCATAGAACCATTCGTCTTCATTAACATAGGAAGCCTCTAACTACTATAAGTATTACTGGACCTCCATCTAACCATGAAACCTAGGTGCCTGGTCTATTTGTAAGGGTAGTCTAGCCATCAGGCATCTACCAATGAGATGAACAAAATTATGGCACTAAGCTAAATTTGGATGAGACTTTAGGCAGATATAAAGGACACCACACATGTGCCTTTTTAGATCAAATGTGCCTTGAACCCATTGGTTTCAAGCAACACTAGTAGTGTCAGAAATAGATTGAGTTTCTTCCCATCACAAGATGCCATCAAGAGAATGATCCAAATTTCCATTTCCTTTGGCAATAATATTATAAATTGTCATGAAATTATCATCAACATCAATAGGTTCCACAAAGGGGGGTCTTTGGTCATTATTTAAAGGAATGAATACACATTGATTTTCATTCTCAATGCTGATATAATGCTTCTTAAAATACAAGTCATAATTATTCACATAGCACCAAGGTCGACCCAATAGAGTTGGAAAATTAGCAGCTTTAGCAAGCTTGATACTTTGATATCACCCTCAAATGTGACACCCAAGATATTGATGGTGGTATATTGAAGAACACCTATGGGCATTACTCAGGTTTTATTGACCATGAACAGGGCATGTGGGGAAGGATAAAAAGTGGGGCTCCCCATATTTATTCAATCATCTTTGGTTAAAACATTAACCTATACATGAGTGTCCACTAGGATATCACAGATCATCCATCCATCAATAGATGCATTGACAAGGATCTCTTTGTCACATTATTGATTAGGTTGAATATGGGTCTCTTGTTGTCGTGCATGGTTCAAATGATGATCCTCCGAGGTCTTTTTTGTTTGTTGTCATAACTAAGTATTCATGAGGTGATGATGTCCTCATTAATGAAGAATTTGCATAAGTCTCAGAACTCATCATACCTTGAGTCCATAGGTACCATATTTCTTTGCATCTTAGCTTACATTTTATCATCCTTGTCCTTTAAGAACTCAATGTTTTTGCACAATCCCAAACTAAGGCCATTGTATTGTGCAACACTTCTTTATAGTGTTGAGGATCAAGATATTGTTGTGCACAAGTTTCTTCATGTTGAATCTTTTGAATAGGTGGATTTGAAATTGGTTGGGAATGAACACCACTTTATGTAGTAATATTAACCTTGGGTCCATCTTGTGGCGTGGTAGGACACAATCTACACTAAGCATTTGGAATTTTTGAAACACATATCATCCTGGCGCCCTTTTCATTCCATTCTTTAGTAGTGACAGTGTACAAATTGGGACATTATTCTAGGCGATGCTCATTTTTACAAAAGGTGCAGGTTGGATACACTGCTCAGTCACACTGGTAGTGAACTAGAAATCCATACTTGTAACATGTCATAGGTGGAAAACTACCATCTCTGCACCCATTTCTACACCCTCGACCTCTAAAAGAGTGACTTCCACCAGCCTCCTGGTTTTTAGCTATGTGATTTTGGCATGTACCTCATTTGTATGCTTCGTGAGTCTCATTGATGACCTGAAAATCATTATTATGTGTATATGAATCACATATTTTATAATATTTTGCCACTTTAGATAAGGTGGTATGTTGAATCAAGGGACAACTCCTTACATCATGATATTCTTTGAAAATCTTATAGGACTATTTTAGAAAAACACAAACATTCTTCCATGGATAGTTATTCCTGTTATGGTCTTATACTTCGTAGTCAACACACCACAAATCGCTTTGGGTGTCACGAGTATTATTGGTTATAAGCTTCTCTAGTTGAGAAACCATAGCAGCAATTTGATCTTACATAAAGGGAATGAACCCCACATATATACTTCCCACGGCTAAGGCATAGAGGGTGACTTCCAAGGCCTCATGTGATTCAATGAAAGTCTTGGGAGATAAGGCCATTAGAACAAAAGTAATAAACCTCCCACAAACCATTGAGCATGCTACATTGAGTTAATCTCAAATGATAGATTCAAAATAATTATTTTGGAATGTGCATCATATGCACACACACTCTTAGTGAACTCTTGCTTGATATCATTTAAAGTAGTAATACTTTGTTGCTCAAACTCAACAATATCAAATTCTTGGAGAAAATCAATTTTCAACAATTCATAATTCACAATCGCTTGCTTAGGGTCAAAAATTTGGTACCATTTGTGTGCATGATACAATAAAGTAGTGGCAAACTGATTTACCTTTCATTCAGTATAATATATACCCCACACTCACAAAATGAATTCACACTTATGAACATGTTCTACTACATTTTTGACACCTTGATATTCAGGAAAGTGAAGTGTCACCTTGCAATAAACTATAGGTACACTGGGTGGTTGTAGTGGACCTTGCTATAGCACTCCTTCAATTCTTATTGAAGCTTGTGGTGGAGGTTTGCCAACCCATCTTGAGCTACCTCCTGATCCTCCTATAGCTCCAGTAGCACCACCATCAATGTTGCCTCTCATGCCTCCTACAACAATAGGTGTACTAGAAATAATGGGTGCTAAGGAAGCTTCATTAGTTATTGTTGGGACTGTATTTTTTACAGAATCTACATTTGGCCTAATTGGCATTCTAAGGTGAGCCATAGTTCTTTCTTGAAATATAAAAGTAAAGGGTAAGGGTAAATTATTATTTTAAACTTACACTCCCAAAGATTCCTCTATAGTCTTAGTTTCAGATTCAACTTCAAATTTTGCATTGTCATTATCCCAATTTCTATCAAGAATTCTATAAACACAAATGCATGAACATGCATTGTGGTGGGGGAATTAGGTCTATTTATAGTGGGTTATGCTATTATAAATGATTATACTTCTTCTGCATGTACATGTACCAGTGAATGACATGAAATTCTGATTAGGGAGTACTCACCATGCCTTTCTACCATCCTACAAATTCTTGCAACACTTCCAACATCTTCTCATTTACCCTTGGGATCATTGCCTCTCATAGTGTTACATCTGGCCTCATCATACCTACACTTTTGTAGTTCTTAGTATCAACTTCCATGTTAAACTATCAATCCCATACCAATGCATGCCCCTTCATTTCCCCACTAGTCGTGCCACTCATGCACAAGAGAGTTTAGCCCTCCATGTGGAAGCTCTCAATCACAAAATCAACCATAAGTTTCGTAATTTCTAAAATAAATTGATTAAGATACCTCCCGCACGATTCTTTCAGAAAGTTGAATCGTGCTTCCTCTAAACAAAAGTATGTAGAGATAACATATTCCAAGATGTAGCTAATGAGCTCTCTCTTCCACCATACATCCACCACACGTGTTCAAGTAAATTTAAACTTTGCGAAGGCTATTTGACACTCTATTGACCATAGAGCCTTCATTCTATAATTTATTTAATAGTCTTCCACATATGTTGAAAGCCAAGAATGCAATTGAACAGTTAATTCTGCAAAAAATGGTTCATATAAAGAATCATATAAGTGTTTTTCTACCCATGTGTGTGTCGAAACACCTGGTTCAATATAATAAAGCATAAAATTTCTCTTATACGGTACCAAGCCAACACATGACATTTTCCAAAGATCGCTACTCAAGCATCTTTCTACCATCATGCTAAAAAATACAATAAGTCCTGGTAATGAAACCAAAATGTTGAGTTTATTTTTATCCTTAGTTCTGCACAACTAAGTACTAGTCATGCACCTAGAGGAAGGAAGAAGCCAACATTCTATCACATTAGCATATCATGTGAGTGACCTCATGTGCTCACCCAAGGCATGCATCCTAGATTGGTTTCCATCAATTTTTTTGTATGATGGTGGATAGACAAATGTTACTTAGGTGTTTGAGTTAAGACATTTAATCATTGTTACTACAAACATCAGTCTAGAGCTATCCATTTGATGCATTCACATAGTGCATGTACTTGTATAGTATCATAAAATAAAAATTAACACCAAAGAGATTTAACACGTCAAGATTCGTAAACAAAGTATTATTTCTATTGATCTCATTTGATAAGTTTACAAAGGTACTTTATTCAATACAAATTTCTCTAGATCTGTATCTTGACACCAACAACACATTTACATCCAAAAATACTTTCTAATCAAAGATAAGGGGTATTTGTACATAATCTAACCCCTTTTCGGGTTGCATCATTAATACATAATAGATGACAAGCCGATGACAGTTTTAAAAAAATAAGTCATATCAAGTCGTTACAATTAAGTTCCTTTTGAGTTGGGCCTACTAACCACTATATACTCTCTCTATGCTACATATTTACTTTTGTTCTCCTCTTCTCTCATGGATTGGTGCTATATTTGTACTTGAATAATATTTGATGCTTCCATGAATTACTTTGCATCTAGCTCCACTTTTTGTGCCATTGTCCTAATCTTGCACTTTTCTGAGTCCTACATCTTATACTACTTATTCTTATTTTTTTTGTTTGTTTCCACTTGATCTTCTGTGCCAAGGTCTTTCACATTGTTATTCCATGTCTCTCTAGTTCCATAATTTGATATTATTTGGAATACCTGAACACATATTTTTTTCACACACACAGAGAGAATATTATATTACACAAAGTAATCACACTTGCATTATATTTTTTCTATTATATAAATTAATTGTTACACTACATTTATATAGGAATGAATTTCCTATAATCTAGGAGGTTGATACATTTTCTCCTCCCTTAAATATTACAATATCCTAAGATGGTGAGTTGGTTTTAACAACCACATCTCACACTAATATGATATACTAAATAACTCATAATACAAGTTGTTATTACAACCACAATTATATTATCCTTGATAATATAAATTATACACATATTAATAATATTATGAATATAAATTCCTAACATTCACCCCCTTAACATTATTAATTCCTAGTATACACCCCCTTAGTGTGAACATAAGGAAAACATCAATCTCGTATTTTCCCCTGCGCTCATGTTTTTATGATTTTCTTAAGACAATCACAAACCTTAATGATGGTTTTGCATACAGATTACCAATAACCAAAAGGGATGGTTTTTAAGTGGTTTATCAACAACCACAAAAAAGATGGTTTTGCAAGTGGCTTACCACCAACCACATTATAATGTGCAGTACGTTTGATAGCTCTCTTCACTATCTCACATGAGGAAAAAATACAAGGAATTTTTCCGCTCACTTGTTACAAATGTAAACAGTAATATAACATCTATTATTATTCATAGATAAATGAAATCAAACACACAACTGAAGCAAATGCCATCATAGCTTCATGTTGCCTCATCGTTGGTGATTGATAAGAGGTTGTTGAAAGACCTCCAGCCTTTATTTCCTCCATCTTCTTTCAGAGCATTGCTCACTCAACCGATGAAGATGTGAAGCACACCTGTTTCCACATTGGTTTCACTTCCCCCCTCAATATGAAACATGAAAAAGGACATCGGGGTCACCTAAAAATGCATCCATAAGGGAATTTATTTTTTACAATTTTAACTTTTTTGAAACACAAAATAACTCTAAACTCTCGACTCAAAAATACCAAAAAATTATTTTGATAAAATACTGAAATTGACACTTTAAAATTGTTGACTTTCAATAGTTTAACATACAAGACTATACTATAACTTCGAGATAATAAAAATGACCCCTAAATAAAAACTACTTTGAATTTATAAAACTAATTGGTCTAAAATAACAAGAACAAAGATGCTTTACTAACTAACTAAAGCATGTAGACTCGATACACAATTAGAAACTAAGACTTAACCGATTATATATTTATTTGATCACCTAAAATAAAAATATATATTGGCACATCTAATCACATTTAAACCAAAATTATTATTCCAACTTGATAACCTAAACATTATCTATCAATATCTCATATCACGTCTATAGAGAATATAGATATCACTCTCACTAGATATCTCTATCTCACTATCTGGGGGGCTGGGGGGAACATATCAACCATTCGGCATCTATCTCTATCACTATCTGGGGGGCTGGGGGGAACAGGACATATCGACACATATAGGGGATAGGGGGCATCTCTCTATATCTCTTGGGGGGAATGAATGGACAGTTGGCAAACCAATGCATTATATTTACTTTGAAGAATTTCACTAGCGGATAAATTTGAATGGTGCACGATAGAGATGAACACAAATTTGTTGTGCACAATAGAAAACTTCGATGCTTTTGCTTTAACTAGATCCACTTTGATAATGGCTCAACGGTGCTTGGTTTCTCATGAAAAGATTCTGAACACAACAGAATTAGATTGACATGAATATAGGAATCGGTCGATGGTGCGATGTAGAACAATTTGTCTAAGTGCAAAGAAATGTTGTAAAACTAAAATGTGCCGATAATTTTTTTTATCAATCCAGACTAAAAGCACTTGTCGATTGTTTTTGTAGGCTAATAAATCATCTTCGTCAGAACTACATGCACAACGAATTGCTTGGAGAGCTCTTCAACAAACATTTAGATATGAGATGGATAACAAGTTGGCATAGAGATATTGGGCATGATTAGCATGTCAACCAAATCTAAAAAATATTGAACCATTAATAGCACTCTCAATAGCTTCAAATGTGCTACAATCTTTTAAAATAGTTATTGCGTAAATGATAGAATCTACACATATCTAATTACTATACATACAACTTTTCAATTGTGACCAAGGATAATAAAGAGCACATAGAGACTACATAGATTTGAAATGGCCACATGCTCCACTACTACTACATAATACCTAAAAAGACAAAACCCCTCACCCTGAAGCCAACAAACTACAGCTAAAAAATAAAAAATCACTAATGATAGACAAAATAGTCTTGTCTAGGAAACTTCATGAATTGGGGCATTGAAGAATTAATTTGTAGCTGCCCCATACAATATTCAAATCTCCATTGAATAAAATACCTTCTCTAATACCACTAATATTATTTGGAAGAGCTGAACACAGATTATATTCATACACAAAGAGAGAATCTTATATTACACAAAGTAATGACACATTATATTTTTTCTATTACATAAATTAATCCTTAAACTACATATATATAGGAATGACTTTCCTATAATCTAGGAGGTTTGTAAAGCATTTCTTCCCATAGATATCTCACAATATCCTACGCTAGTGAGTTGGTTTTAAAAACCAAATCTCCATATAATATACTAAATAGCTTATAATACGAGTTATTATTACAACCACTTTTATATTATCCTCGATAATATAAATTATACACACATTAATAATGTTATGAATATAAATTCCTAACACCATTCTCTCCCGCACCAAGGTCTCAAAATACTTAGAATATATTATTACAAAATTTGGGGTCCAAAATGAACCATTGTCTATGAAGAATCGTTTAATATTATTATACCAAGAAATGATTTTTTATATATAAAGTGAGTTATTGTGCAAAGGTCTAAGGGATGCCATACCAGTTTGATCAAAAGTAAGTTATTGGCATGGAGCCAAATGACTCACAAGTGTTTGAAATTCATCAAACACAAGTCACTTGGGACCTTAGATTGACTCAAAATCTTATTTAATATGTTCTTGTGGATATTTGATATACGTAAAAGATCTAAAATACAAATTTATGTCAGTTTCTTTTGCAGTTGTTTCATAATATCATAAGGTTTTTCATTAATAGGAGCAACTGGATTGGTTTTCTAAGGTGGAGGACCTTGAATGGGATTTTCAGAGGAAGAAGTTACGTGACCTTGAATGGTAACATTAGAGCGTCAAGTTATGATTGCATAACCTCAAGTCAGTGGGGGGTTACTATAACTAGAGTAAGGAGAGTAAGGGCCTAGAATGGTAACTATTGATTGTTGATTAACAACTGGGCTACTACAATCCAAAAGAGGATTATCGACAAATAGAGGTGGAGCCCTAAAATAGATGTTGAAGGTTGTCAGGTACTAACAGTATTTGGCTTAGGGTTGATCTTAATGTTAGTTATATGCCCACTAGTAATCTAACCTACGACATTACCATAGTCGTAAGGGACATTATTAAAGTGGCATCCTGAATTTGATTACAAATTTGTTGCTACTAATTTTGCCTTTGATTTGATTGTTAGGAGGGTTTTTATGGTTCTGGTTGTTAGCTTGATGTTGATTATGGTTTTGATTATTATTGGAGTTATTATGTGGAAAAAGGTTTTCATAGATACCCAAATTCTGATTAGACATTGTGGCCACATTATCCAACTTTGTTTCATCACTTTCTAGTAAATATTGAATGAGATGGTGAAGCTACACACATCTATGAATGGAATAACATTTAACCCGATGATAATCACAAAACTCATTCTCATGATACCAATTATGTTTAGTTGGTTTTCTATAAATGGTTTGGGCACTGACCAAATGATCATATTAACGACAACTAGCTTCTGGAAAACCATCTCAATAGGATCATTAAGATTAATGAAAAATCTATTGTGGTAATAACATCTTTTTAGATGGGGTCTTTGTAAAATGAGATGTTGAGTAGGTGGGTTTTTCTGGATAGGTGGTGTTTAGACCATTTGCACTTGCTGAGATTCAGTTACCCCATATCCTACAACATTTTTGTTCTTGTTGATTGGTTTAGGCTTCTCTAATGTACTTGCTTATGCTTGTGTAGAAGCTTGTCCCGGGACCTTGATCTAAACATGATTCTGAGAGTAAATCTTGATTACCCCTTTGTTGATGAGGGCTTGGTCAATCTGTATTCCCTTGGCAATAATTTTTTCAAACCTATTTCTTCAATGAAACTTGTTATGATGAGTTATATCATAATGTAGATTAACAGTGAAAATTGTGACTAATTGCATCTCAGGTAGATTATGTGGGATTCAGTTGGCCAATTATCACCACCATTGTAAATAGTTATCGAAGACTTCTCCTCCTCATTGCTTAGCCTGACATAGATCAACCATAGTCAATTCATATTCCACATTAAAAGAGAAGTGTTGCACAAATTTCTCTAACAAGTCATCACAATTACCAATGGAATTCTTAGGTAGACCACATAACCATTCTAAGGCATGCCCTGCCAAACTATATGGAAACAAGTGAAGTAAATAGATACTGCTATATGCAACTTCTTGACATGCAACAAATAACTCTTTTAGATGCTGCGTGGGATCACCTTTCCTTTTTTATTTTTCAAATTCGGGCATCTCAAAATGATGCAATAAAGGTATATGAAGATAACTCATATCAAATAGATAAGAGCATATGTCATCTAGTTTAAAAATATTATTATTATTTCTTGTCTAAATGGTTGAAACTACATCTTTAACCTCCTACAAATCCTAAAAAATGGGACCGAAGTGAGAGGAAATGGGCACATTTTGTTGGGTATTCAAAGGTAAATTAATGTGACCTAGATAAAGAGTTCATTAGAATAATGGGGAATATGTACATGATTTGTTTTATTAGGAATATTTACTCTTTGATTAGATTTATACCATTGATAGGGGACTTGTTGATGGTAAGGAACTTGCTACTGTGTGCAAAGTTTATTTGAAGGGAACTGAGGCTTGAATGGAGGAATGGTTTGATGGGTGTTTAACATAATTTGTTGATATTAAAGAAGATTTTATTGTTGATTCTTAGGAATCTACTATTGATTCTTAATAATATTTTAGGTAGGGGGAACTTATTATTGGTTAAGCTGAATATGTTGGTGGTTTGGAGAGGCCCCTTTGTTGAATAGACACGACAAGTGGTTGAATAATAAAAATATGTTGAAGATTGGCTGGTACTTGTTGAAGTGAGGGACTAGTTACCACCTATTGAGGTGGGACATTGGTCATTACTTGTTGAAGTGATGGATTGTTACTTACAACCTGTAACTGTGGACTATGTATGTTCACAATGTGTTGTCGCAAAGTACATGGAATATTTGGAGGAATGTTCTATTGAGAATTTGTAGGAATGTTTTGGTGTGTTGTAGAGGGAACTTGATGTGGGTTAGGGTATCCCTTTTGAGATCTATCCACCACATGTTAGAAATAATTTACGGGGAGATTCAAATCAGGATTAGTTACTAGATTAATTTTAGATATAGGTGTGCTAAATAAATATGAAACTAATGTCTTGTTGGAAAATGGATCTGATTAAATGTGGGATAAGTCAAAAAATCTATGAGTTATGCAATTAAAGGACTTAGCTCTATTAATGATGGATTTTGAATATTTCATGCCGTAAGGGAGCTAGGTAGAGTATCCAGAGCTTGTTTAGCTTGTTAGAGTTGAGAATCAATAAGTTGGATTTGAGAGGACTGGTTAATGAGTTGACCCTTTCCCTTATTGGACACTATAAGAGCTTGATCAAAAGTTAGTATATAAGTTTGAGCTTGGTCAGAAGTGCCCTAATTATATAATAATGTTGCAAGAGGTGTTTATTTGGGTACTCTAACCAAACAGTGTAAATCTTCTATGGGAAATTTAGGGGAATTTTTCCCCTGATTTCTAAGAACCTAACAAGATGATCATCCTTTTTGTTGAAGAGTTGTGAAAATTGATCTTGTCTATATTCAACACTAGGTGACACATTCACAAAGTACATTGGCTTAGGTCTATATTGTGTTTAAAATGGTACATGTTTAAGGTATGGCTGATATTGGCCCTATTTGGTATTAGGTGGTACGATCGAAAGGTATGGGTTATATTGTTCAAGTTCGATATTTGATGGCATGTTAGTAAGGTATGTTGATCTTCTTCATCCTTTACATTGTGGTCATACACATATGGGTTGTAAACTACCTCTCCACCAGAGGAGGGATTATAGATGGCCCCACCACATGTGTATATAGGCATGTTTAGGTTTATTATATTTGTTTTGAAAGAGGCTTAGACACTTGAAACTTGTCTTGATTTGGTATGGGACTTTACTTGGAATAACACCTTGGGAATGTTTTGAAGTAAGAAATCATGCTTGTGTCAAGGTAAATATCAAATTGGAATGCACAAATCAAAGGCTAAGTTAATATAAATGGTTTCAACAAGTAAGACTATGTGAATTTAAACGTGTTTCCCAAAAAGTGTGCATAATCTTTAGGTATAATGATTTCAAGTGAAAATGTTTAATGTTTAGATTTTGGAAACGTTTGAACTTGGTCTAATTGAAAGGATTTGGTCTTAGAAACTTGACTTAGACCTTTGGAACTTTAGAATTCTAAAATGTGTCAAATGTTGGAACAAAGGTGGTTTTATACAATATCGAATCAAGATTGAACGAGGCTTAGACCATTGATTTATAAAAGGGGTTAAACTATTTGTCAACCTTATAACAAGTTTGACTTGGCTTTGAAAAAAGAGCTAACTTTGGTTGACTTTAGAATAGTTTGACTAGAATTGGAATTTGGTCTTAGAATTGGAATTGGTTTGACTTTGAAAAGAAAGTTGGTTAGAATCAGAACATAGACTTTAGAACTAGGTTTGGAATAAAGCAAATGGCATAATGACACAACTTGGACAAGAATTTGGATCTTTGGTCTTGATTTGGTTTGAGATTTTTACAATTTGAATTAGGACAAGGATTTCATTTTGACTTGGGTAGCCTAACAACGTAGTTTAAACAAGAAAGATAGGTATTTGGACCAAATTTGACATGCCACTTTTGTTGACTTAGAAATTTGGAAGAGTAATGCCTCATTGTGCATGTATAAAAATAGTTTGGATTTAGACTTGATTTGGTTTCATGTATGAACAAGGTTTTGACACAACAATCAAGAAACAACACACAAACATTACAAGGCAATTGCAATAACTGACACACGCTTGCATCACATTCATTCAAACTTTCGATATACTTGTCTTGAGAGAGGATTTATAAAATTTAAGATTATTTAAATAAATTATTACAGTTATCGATGGTGTTTTAATCTCACCCTTCTCTCAAAAGGTTTGTAAGAGTAAGAAAATCTTCAAGGGCTATTAATTTTGTACCCCTGCATCAATGAATGTTCTGCGACAAAATAAGGTCTTGATTTTTTTTACTTGGCTTTTTAAATGTCGCAATATACCTTGAGATACATAGACATAAAAAAATTCATCAATTGGACATCGAGATTTAATAGACTATTCGCTAAAGGATCTAATCCTTTTGCGACCACTTCAGCCATAAGATTTCAATGAAGTGCTACAAGAAAAATCAAGCTCTGAAGAACCGTTCAGTTAAGATACCATTGATGTAACCTTAATTTATATACTCTTTCAAATAACGGGGTTGGTATGATACTAGGATGTGACTTCCTTGTCAATGCACCCCTAGAACCTTAAGGTAGGTGATAAACTTCACCCCACTCGATCAAAAGAAAAGAAGGGTATAAGGCAAATATTAACTTTGCATTTTTGGGTCACCCAAAAGGAGAGAGCATAGGTACAAAATAACTCCACAAGACACTTAAACAAACATAAGTAAAAACTTATTTAAAAATAAAGAACTTGTAAAATATACAAGTTTTTCTTATAACCCAAATGAAAATGTGAATTCATTTTAAGCCCAAAGCGAGATGTGTAGAAAAAATGTGCTTTGCTTAGAATCTAAAACCAACTTTTCGACCAAGGTCTTATAGCACAAATAATTATAAGTTTAAGATAGGCAATAAATTTGGCTTTTTAAAGTCTCAAGTTTTTTTCAGAAGAGTGATTTCACCGATACGCAGGTAGGGTCAATTTCACCGATTACTAACAATATTATCGATTACATATCAATTTCATTGATTACAAAAATAATAGGTAGAAAAGATCACAAAGGGTGAATTCTCTAATTAATAGGTCGAATTCGTTGATTGAGAAGTCAATTTCACCAATTCTAGAACAATTTTACGAATTCCATAACTTGTAAATAAAATATAATATAAAGCATGAAAGGGCGAATTCACCAATGAGTAGATCGAATTCACTAATTGGAAAGTCAAATTCACCTTTTATAGATTTATTTCATCAATTTGAAACCTATACATAAAACATAACATAAAGTGTGAAAGGGCAAATTCATCGATTAACAAGTCTAATTCACCAATTGGCAAGTCTAATTCACCAATTAGCAAGGCAAATTCACCGTTTATAGAGCTATTTCACCGATTTGAAACTTGCACATAGAAATAGCAAAAAGTGTGAAAGGGTGAATTCACTAATTCTTAGGTTGAGTTCATTGATAGGTAACTTAAATTATTTTCAGGTGTGAAGTCATTGTTTAATAGGTTGATTTCATTGATTTCCCATGAAACAAAGATTAATGATTTTTATAAAGAAAAAAGAGGTGAATTAAACTAGTTACTATTTTAATTCTGGTAATTAGAAGAATGTTATAGTCTAAAAAAACTTGTGGTGTGCATCAAGTCCTACAGAGAGTGCAATTATGTAGATTAAAAACCTAAAAGAGGTTAGTCAATTGTTAATGAATGAAATTAAAACAAATTTACAGAACTAATATTTCAATCATAATCCCTAGGTTGAGCTATATAGAAAAAAACAACAAATGTGCATTAGAAAAAAAATCATGTTTATACCTCCTTGGAAGATTTACTTGAGAACTAGTTTGAAAAGGTTGAGCTCGGCTTGTAGGCTATAGAGTCTTCTGCAATGCTTGATTCAGTGTGTGGGAAGCACCTCTCCTTGTCTACACTTGCTTCTTGACTTGGCATTAGAATTAGTTGAATCTCCTTGTATAATTCGACATAGTAAGTTTGCATAAAGAAACTTGTCTATAATGACCAAAGACCCTTGTATTTATAGACTTTTCAGATATCTATGAACCATTGATTTAAGATCAAGATCAATCATGGAGGATGAGTCCTCAAACTCATAATCACACACATGGCATATGTAAGATATGTCATTTAAGATCTTTTTGGAGTGTGGAAGGTATTTGGAAAAAAATTGCACTTGTTAGTCCTCTTGGAGTGTGTAAGAGGGATATAAGAAGTGTGTAAGCACTGTAAGAGAGTGTGTAAGCACTATAAGAGAGTGTGTAAGCATTGTAAGAGAGTGTGTAGGTGTGTGTGTTTTTCTTTCTGCTGCTAATCCTTTCTTTATACAAGTTGTTGTCCACTATGTTTGTGGGTGTACTTGTGCAGGTAAACACTAAAGGCATAGTCCGTAGTTCTTGTAGAGCCCCGTCGTAATGAGGGATTCAGGTTAGGATAAGCAGTGCCACACGATCAGTCAGCTCCAGAGAGCTAGCCCCGCGACAGTTGGTATCAAAGCACATGGTTTGTCTTTTGTGGGATTGTGTTTGCCTAAAGTTAAACAGTCTTGTGCCTTCCCCTGTTGAGTCAGTCCAGTGTTGTGTCTGAGTCAGTATGGCAAGGGATTTGTCCAGGATGTTGCTCAAGAAAGTGACCAACAGGGGTCGAGAGTAGGCTCAGGGCAAAAGTTAAGGTGAAGGTGGTGGTAGTTACCACGTTGGTAAGTCAAGAGTTGTTGTAGTGGGTGAAGGCCTTGTTGAGCGAGTTGGTGCCGAGTTCCAATTGATGGGGGACCATGTGCGTACAAGATTCAATGGCTTGAGGAGAAGGTGACTACCATGGGGCAGACGATCATGGAACTTACTGGTAGGTTGGAGAAGAGTTTGGTGTTCCAAACAAAGTTCTAGGATGAAGTGGATTTGTATCGATCAATGGTATTGGGTTTGGTGAAAGCATAAGGGTCTAGTTCTTCTTCAGTCGTGAAGCTCCCCAAGTTCAAGGAAATAGAGTGTTATGATGGTGAGCGAGATGACCATCTTCTGGAAAGTTTCTTCTAGGACATGGAGGAGTTCTTGGCAGGGTTAAGGGTTATGTCAGGGGCATAGGAGGTGCGTGCTGCAGCAAGGTACGTCACGGGTACGACAAAGGTTTGGTATAGAACCTTGGCTAATGACATTGCATCAAGGACTTCTACACAGAGGTTAGACTCTTGGGAGGATCTGAAAGAAGCCCTTGGGGTTCAGTTTTGACCGGGGAATGCAACATGGTTGGCTAGGACCAAGTTGAGTCAGTTGAAGCAAGTGGGGGAGATGGGAGAGTATATCCATTCTTTTCAAAGATTTTTGTTGGAGGCCACTGACATGTCAGAGGCGGATACGTTGTTTCAATTTACTCATGGTCTTCAATCATGGGCTCAGGGGGAGCTCCGTCGCCATGAAGTGTCTGATGTTAGTGAAGCAATTGCTATAGCAAACCATCTCTTGGATTATAGAGAGGGTTGTTCATCCAGAAACACCTTGGCCCCTTGCGCATCCATGTGAGGAGGCATTGGTAAGGGGTTGAGTAAGTCTTCAGGGAAGCTAGTGGGTGACTAGGGAAGGAAGTCTACTTTGAAGTTGTCAGAGGGATCTTGTAAGTCTTGGAGCACTTCCATGGGTGGCAAGAAGAAGTCACTAGTTAGAGAGACAAGCGGGAAGCAGTTTTGTTTGAAGTGTTGGATGTGTGGTGGGAGTCACTACAATCAAGATTATCCGAAGCGGCAAGGGGTGTTTGCAGTTCAGAAGGAGGATCCAGATGAACATTTTGAGCATACTATGTGTGTGCTCAGGGAAACTCAATGCTAGGTGAAGCTTGGGTTTGGAGGTGGTCGTTGTAACTTGCTGGGGTTGATTATTGTGGAAGGGGTGCTCGTGGACTCGGGTGTCCTGCAATTAGAAGTCAACCAGTTTAGCCTTGGAAACTTTGCCTCCCGACCTCCGAGGGTTCAAGTAGGCTTAAGGTAGTTACAAGCCATCTATGTTTGTGCTGAGACAGGGTTTACCCAAGTTGGGTAAGGTGACAATTTTTCCCCATCTTGGAGTTCTTTTATGTCGGCTCTGTTGTAGACGTGCATGGTGAAGATTGTGCAGAGGAGTGGGATTGGGCAGATGAAAGGGGTGTTGGGTTGAGTGTGTAGAAGAGTGCAAGAATTGGCAAGGAGTCAGTGTATCTTGTATTGCTTATTGGCAGTTGGGATGTTGAAGGGGCAACAAGTTCCTTTTTCCCGTTGATGTGAGGTGGGTTCTTCACAACCATGGAGTATGCTCAAGGAAACATCATCTTGTTGTGTCACAAAGAAGATAATTGATCATGTGCATCGCGTTGGTTCTCGAGGAGAGTTCTTGGGAAGCACTCCATTCCTCTTGTTGGGCATGGGGTGTGTTGATCTAAAGAGCGGTCTTTGCCTGTTATTCTCTTGTTTTGGAGTTTCAGTACTATTTTGGGGGAAAGTTCGATGGGGTCACTTAGGCCTTGCTGGGCTTGAAGAGTCTTGAAGAGGTGGGTCATCAGGGGCCGTTTTCCTCCACCCCAAGTTTGGGGGTTGGCAAGATCAGGGTGATCTTGTGAAGCTGCATTGGTTTGGTGTAACTTATGTAGGCAAGCTTTGTCTACCTATTGAAGTTGCCGGAGATTCAGTTTGTTCTCAGTTTTGTAAACAGTCAGATTCCTTAGTCGCTGATGAAGCCGAACCAGCGATGGTTCCCACCTAAGCGCCCTTATGTGTGTGTGATGGGTAAAATCAGAGTGGCAGTTAGAACAATTTGTTGGGGTGAAGACAGTGGGTTACTTGGCAATTTGAAGCCGAGGGAGTTTCTAGTGGTGTTGGAATGGGAGTTTTTTAGCAAGTTGGGAGCAGTTGGAAGCCCTCAAAGTTAAGGTCATGGAGTTTGGCCTTGGTCTCTTAACTCTGGCTGGACCTTGAATAGGGGATGTGTTTATCTCATGGCTTTGGGTTTGAAAAGGAGGCGTGTTAACCTCTTGACTCTGAATGGAGCTTGAAAAGGGGATGTGTTTATCTCTTAGCTTTGGGTCTGATAAGGGGACGTGGTGGTCTCTTGATTATGAAGGGAGCTTAAAAAGGGGATGTGGTTATCTCTTAGCTTTGGCTCTGAAAAGGGGACGTGGTGGTCTCTTGATTCTGAAATTCTGGATAGAGCCTAGAAAGGGGATGTGTTGGCCTCTTGGCTCGGATTGGGTTTGAAGAAGGGACATGTTAATCTTTTGGCTCTGGGTTGAGTCTGAATAGAAGATTGCCTCAGGGGTTCCTGCCAATGGAGTCGTGCTGACATCGAGGACGTCGTTGATTTTTAAGTGGGGGAGTCTATGAGGGATGTGTTGCTTCAACATCCCTAACTACATTCACGAGTTTGGTCTGCCTTGATCAAGCGAATGGTTAGCTTTCTTTGCACAATGCTTTGGGTGAATGCAAGTCTGAACTGTCAAAGTGGTGAAAAGTGAATCATTATGAAGCTGGTGTCTCAGTCCCAAGTTTATGTGGACCGTGGGCACGTGTCTATGCAAGCGTTGTGCGGGTGTTTGTGAGCAGTTCTATTGGTCTAAGAGTTCGTGAAGCAGGGGTTGTGTTGTCCTAGGCAAAGAGTAATCAGACCTTGGGAGGGGATTGTTTATTGTAATCAGTTGAGTGGTTCCGAGCATTATCTGCTGAGCCCAACTCGGTGGTTGTTGTGTATGTTGCCCAATTGGCCCATTTATTGTAATTTGGAACGGATTGCCCTGAAGAGTTAATAAAATACACTTACTCCCAGTTTTCTTGCATTGTGTGAATGCTCATGTGTGTTGAGTCGATTTCCTGATCTTTACAAGTGTGTGTTTTTATTTCCGCTGCTAATCCTTTCTTTATACAGGGTGTTGTCCACTATATTTGTGATTGTACTTGTGCAAAGAAACACTAAAAGCATAATCCGTAGTTTTTGTAGAGTGTCGCCGCAATGAAGGATTCAGGGTAGGACAAGCGGTGCCGAACCGCCGGCCAACTCCGAAGAGCTGGCCCCGTGACAACTACCATCAATGAATACAAAAACAAACTTCCCATGACGTAACGTGACATGTAACAATGAGTCATCTCTTCCCTGCAAATTGTCCACGTCATCATCTGCATCAACGCTAACTTGGCAGCAACACTTTCGACGCTTTAATACTTTCGACGTATACTACTCTTAACACGGGAGACCTTATTTGGGCACGTTAGCACGGGAGCCGTAAACGAGAAGAAGAGGTGGACCGCTGCATTCCAATCTTTCTTGATACAATGAATCGTCGATAAAGTTGCTCTCGCTCACCCGTTTTTAGCCCCCTGTGAAGAAAGCGAGCCGTGTCTGTGGAAGGCCTTGGGATATGAAGCCCCTCACTTTTCTCGAGGACCCAAATAGGCCTTTATAAGCAATTCCCAACTGCCTTTCTCCTGCCATCAGACGTTTTGTAGATTTCAAAAAAAATAAATGTTGGCTATGGAAATCAAAAGCGAGGCAGGCTGCCCAAAGGAATGGGTAAGGGGCGTTAGTATTGGAGCTGGAGCATTCGGCACTGTTAGTCTTGCCATTGACAAGTCTAACGGCGACCTCTTCGCAGTGAAGTCCATGGCAGGCAATTCTATTTCTTATTTAGAAAACGAATACAACATTCTCAGGGCCTTAGATTCTCCCTACATTGTGCGATGTTTGGGAAAGCAGTACAGCATTGAGAATGGCGTGGATAAGTGTAATTTGATGATGGAGTACATGCCTGGTGGTAGCGTGGCAGGATTGCTGAGTAAATTTTGGGGACAGTTAGACGAATCGATTTTCAGGGCCTACACTGGTTGCATCCTCCGTGGATTAGATTACCTCCACAGGCAGGGGATTGTGCACTGCGATATAAAGGGAAACAACGTGCTTGTTGGAGCCGCTGGCGTGGTCAAGCTTGGCGACTTTGGATCTGCCAGAAACACTGACGACAAGGGATTAAGTCTTCAACATTTAAGGGGTACGCCATTGTGGATGGCTCCTGAAGTAGTCAACCAGGTGGAGCAGGGGCCGCCTTCCGATATTTGGTCTCTGGGCTGCACGGTGGTGGAGATGGCCACCGGCAGGCCTCCTTGGAGCAACGTTTCGAATCCCCTCGCAGCCATGTACCGCATCGGTTGCACAGACGAATTGCCAGACTTGCCCAAGTGTCTTTCATCTCAAGGCCGGGATTTTCTAGAGAAATGCTTCCGTAGAGATCCCAAGAACAGGTGGACCACTGAACAGCTGTTGGACCATCCTTTTCTCCATCAGACCGCCTGCTGCTCTGCCTCTACCCCGGAGGTGAAAAGGGCTCCTGGATATCCTACCAGTACCTTGGATTGTGCGAGCCCTGATTGGAATTTCTCTTCTTCTAGTTTGCCTGAAACTGTACCGATTTCCAGGCCTTCTGGGAAAGCTGATGTAGGGAAGGGAGAGGAGTCAATTAAGACTCAGAGACCTTCATCAAGGAACAGACTGGCAGCATTAGCTGCAGGTGGTGAGAGGCCTGATTGGTGCGCAAGCCCCCCTACGGGCCAGTGGATGGTTGCCAGATTCAATTCCCCATTGTCAAATACTCCTGTGCCATCTAAAAGCTGTTCCTCCTCGGTGGAATCGACATGCAATTCCGTCTTGGAAAGTAGTGATCGAGAAAAGCAACAACTCACATATAGAAGATCAACCGCAGAGGCCTCTGGAGAAGAGTATCAGTATGAGTGTCATGAGCAGTCCTCGAGACCGATAACAGAGCTTATGATACTCGCTCCGGCTCAAGAATTGTGTAAACATTCCTGTGGGTTCATTGCTGAATTTCATAACAGAACACTAAGAAGATGCATCCTGTGTGTCTCTGTCACTCAGACCACGCAAATTCGGGGTCCCTGTTGTGTTCTGTGTATTCAGCAACGTTGCCCCAAAATGTTTGTGAACTGTAAACTGTGTATTGGCTGCACAACAAAGACACGTCACTTTATCTCACAATTATTTTTAATTCATATCATTTTGCTACGTATTTTTACTTTGTTTTTAATCATGGATTTAGTTGCAATGATGTTTTGCTTATTTAACAGAATTTTCCATTTTGTGGATAACACGTTTTCTTTTTTTATATTTTCCTGTAATAAGGTTCCATTTTTAAAAATGATGATATCAGAATTATGGCGGGAAATTCCTAATTTAAAATGAAGAGTAATTAGTGATATAAGAGTCCTTCCGCCATATGCTGACACATACTTTGCAGTTACGTTATTTCCACAATGGACATAGACATGTCTCTATTTAAGTGATAAGTAGTTTTGGGGATAGTCAACAACATGAACTATCAAGTTAGTACATAATTGTGGTAGCAAAATAAAATGCATATATAATCATTAGAATTGTTGTTTTTAGTTATTTTATATCAGTAAAATGTAATATATACATAATCATTAGAATTGTTGTTTTTATTTGTTTTATTCACTCATATTTTATGGCTCTGTTTTCAGTGGTTCTATGTTCTCGACTACGCTGCTACAATTAGCAATTTTGCTTCGTTTATGAAACAAAAATAAATCAGAAACAAATAAAATAATGGAAATTTTAGATCCAATCTATAAACACTCCCACAAGAGATTAAGCAAATAGAGCATTCCCTCATTGTTGTACCAAGCAATGCCTTCAAAGAATCCTCTATGTTTTCCATACTACTACAACTGCGTTTGACATTGACAAGATTGATTGATAAACTATTAAATTCCTTCTTTGGAAACTTCTTCTGATTGTTTTCAAGGCAAGGGAAACTGATTGTGGGTTAGTAAAGCATAGATTCTTATTAAAAGATCGAAAATGAGGGGTTTCAGTGAAAGAGAAAGTTGGTTTACACGTACAAGATTGTAACAATAAAATAGACTGAGACATATAGATATTATACTGATAACAATATGATTTTATAGATTGGACAAAACCAATACTGATTATATTGCCCAATCACAAGATTGACACTGCTCAGAAAATGAAAACCCACATAAATTTTTGTTCAACACATGAATATCCACTTAGGTTTTTGCTTGACACATGAACACCCACATAATCGAACACCGCTTAAGTTTACCACCCAAAAAGGGGTTCTGTTTTAATGGGTTGTGCAGAATTTAAAAGTTCTATTTTAACTATACATAGATCTTTAATTTTTGGATAAAGTAAATACTGGTCGATTTTGTTGTTGAAAGAAAGAAATAAATAAATAATTTCAAATCAAGCGGGTCAAAGGGACAAATTAAAATGGCTAACCTTGAGTGCAAAAACAAGCCCAACAAAACATTGCAACACCTAAAAAAATTCATTATGTCTTAAGTGGTTGAAACTCTAAAAATATAAGGATTGCATTACCTAGTTTATCATCAATCATTGAGGATTTTATATTTGTATAAAGAACTTTTTTTAAGCTTGATGCATTCAATATAATCATGGTTTTATAGAATTATAGGTATGTTCAGAGGGATTAAAAGTTTCGTTCTTTGCTCAAGAAGTAATTTTGGTGAAACATGGAATTGCATGGACTTAGGTCTACAAAAGGCAGTGGAATCTTAAAGTTCTCATTGGTGAATACTTACGCCTTTGTCATTATAAGTATATACAAATATACTTGACTAATGTAGTTCCAATTATGAAAGCAATGTCACGAATTTGACAAGTGAGCATCTGATGTTTTATTGTATGTGTGTTAATGATTGATCTCATGTAAATTGCATAAATGTCATTATGAACAACCAAGTATGGATGATATATATTGCATGGGACGAAAAACATGAGAGACTATTCCTTTTTGAATGCATACAGAACTAGATTATGTTAAAGCAGGGATATACTCTTTGATCATTTCATCAGAAGATTAAAAATTTATTCCAGAACATATAGTCCAATTAAAAATGATACTAAGTGAGATAGTTATTTGTAATCCCGAACTATATATTTATAACTAATTGTGAAATTCTTTATTGCCAATGCAAGCTGCTACCTTAAAATAATTTTAAGTTTTTATAAAAAAGTAAATGGCTTGCTTGTTAATGATTCATTCTAATATTCTTCACCATCTCAAGATATAATCCTTAAATGCACTAACCTGCGGTGAAATTAAATGATCCATGGCCCAATCAAGAGCTCTTTGCATTCCCCACGAAGGCCCTTATTCTCTTCTGCAAATCACCTTTTCTTCTTTAGGGCATTTTTGCAATGAGCCCTGAGATACAACCACACATAAAAAATATTCAAAGACTGCAATCTTCCAGCTCCACAGTCTAATTCTATAAAAATAACCTTGGGAGTTTTGACAACATCAACCCCACGAAAAAAATAAATAAAATAAAAACCATTCAGCCCATAAATGCACCAAAATACATCTAGAATCCATTTGCACCCATCATGTACGTAATTTCAAGCATAGTTGCAGTTAACTGCCATAATATTAAAAAAAACTGTTTCATTGGAAATGGGGTTAATAAGTTCATTCCCCACAGCTAAATAGATGTTTTGCATAGAAAATGCTTAATGTGATATATCAAGAAGGCTCACAAATAATCATTAAAAAAATATGTTTCAATGTAGGCATCAGACAAACAAGTATGCCAACCTTACAAAATAAATGATATATCATGCCTTCGATGCCTTGACAATGTGACATCTAAAATTTTCCCTTTATACATAAATTGCATGTGGCTCATAATGGCTTCTCTCCATGCACACAACCCCACCCTCTCTCTCTCTACATATGAAGCAGAAAACAGAAAAAATCTTGCATGTTAAGAATCAGTGCATGCTACACAGCGTGTTGTTGATAGACCTGTCTTTGGACCAGCTGACATTTTATTCTGATTAAAAAAGAGTATTGAAAATTTTAAAAATACATAGATCCAAAAAATGATAAGACATTTTTACTACCTCCAAATGAACCATATAAATGATCCACGGCAATTTTTGCTATAGGGTGATGTTTTGGATCACAAAGAACATTGAGATTAATCAAAACTTTAGAAAAATCCCTAACCTAAGGCAACAAGAAACCTTGTATAAAATGACAGGGTGCTTTAAATCATAAGCTGCATGTACTGCAAAAATCCTAACATAGAAGGTTTTTCTGATCAGATTCATTTCCTGTCGATTAAAGCGTCATACAAACAAGACCTTAGCATTTTTGCAATGCCAGTGTAATAAAAAAAAGTATCATTTCAATTTTAAAAAATTAGCCTCTTTCGAAAAAGGCACAATAAATCGGTTCTTACACAGTAAAACTGCCCAACCACCGCACAACAGACTATCACTGACAATATAACCACCATGACTATGAACTGTTGTATTAATGGCGGATGCAGCCAGCCCCTTGAAACAAGTGAGGATAGAAATAACATAATAAGCTCTGAGCCAATTATCATATAACAAATAACATTATTATATTTGATCGGTTAATTTTTTTGGGGACCTTATCTTTACAAAGTCCCTACATATTTTCTAGCCCACAAAACAGGACATTTTGATTTCCTGACAAGAAAGGGATAATAGAAAGTTAAAGCACAATGAAATGAAAGCTATTAGTCACCCTTCCGGACTAATAGGAACGTAGTGGGTGCATCTTAAAAATAAAACTAATTTAACGTGTGAGCTGATTATTTCCTTGTTTTGTTGATTTGTTGCTGGTGTTTATCTTCAATGATAAGGAAGTTCATGAACTTCAATTAGAGTTCAGTAAAAATATTGAAAAAAACCTACCACGTGTCCAGTGGCTCAAGTAAGAATCGAAACTTGTGGGGTTGAATGCTTATAAGAATAACAAAGTGTTTATATTATCCATTCAACAACTACGATAGTAAGTATGATTTTCGCTATGATTTGGATCATAGCATCAATTTTTTAATTTGTTTTTTCTCTCAATTTTCTTAAAATTTTATATCAATTTTAACAGCATATGATCGATGCGATTGCACATCTTTAGTTCCATCGTTTATTAGGTCGACCTATTTTAAACTTACCTTTCAATTTTACAAAATGAATCAACACAATTTTAATGTGAAAAAAAATAAAAAAAATTAGTTTATATATATTCTATATTATTTTATATATAATATTATAATTTAAAAATTATTTTAGAAAATAATGTATAAATAATATTATACATAAGAAACTCATTTGGTATATGTCATTCATTCCCAAATGCCTCCTTCATGACATCAAACCAACCCTTCATGTTCGCTTTGTAGGAGGGTGTGATCGTGTTTGGGCATGTGAATTATTTGAACCTTTCGACAGGGGGCTTATGCTATGTTGGGTAAACCCACTTCATTTCCTTATCGAAATAATCGAGGATGCCAATCTCATAAAATACCAACAATAACAAAATTTCCTTCCCAAGCAAACTTGTAGTTGGGTAAACAATGCACCTTCTCTGCATCTTGTTCAATTTTATTAGTAAACTACATGGAGTAATTGTACTTTATCTCCTTGTTAATTTGGTTGGAAACATAAAAGTGGGCCATATCCACCTCCTTCCACCTATTTACTCCCCCTAACTTGGTCATGGCCAAGTGTATAGCTAATTGAATCATGAGATCAGAAATACCCATGATATACACAGTGTGCCCTTTCTTTATATATTTCAGCACCATCTTCATTCTATCAATCACTTTTTGATCCTCAATATTTCAATAACATTAGATCTAGAACATAGTAACCCAGTTACTTTACTGATGTATTCATGGGTAATCCTCTTTCTGCACCCAACAAAGTAGAGGTAATCTTCATGAATGCTCAAAATTAGAAAATGAGATGCCCCCTAAGGTTTCCCAAAATATGGTAGTTGGAAGATTTGGAGCACAACCACATCCTCCAGTAAGTTATAAACTATGAGATCATAAGTGATCTCATTCATGGTGTTTTGGTGCTTCACCTAGTAGTCCCATTGTAAGTTGCCTTCATTTCTAGTCTGGTGATGATTGTAATTGAGGACCTACTAGGTGGAAGCCTTAGATTCCCAATCATCCACGTGTAAAATTGTCTCTGCCTTGTCAACTACAGAAGCAGAATATATTGCAGTCATAGAGGCTAGCAAAGAGATGATATGGATGACACGGTTCATGGAAGAGCTAGGAAAGGAGCAAGAGAGTTGCAGATTATACAGTGATAGTCAGAGTGCAATTCATTTGGCTAAGAATTCAGCCTTTCATTCAAGAACAAAGCATATACAGCTTAGGTACCACTTCATGAGACAGGTATTGGAGGATGGTGAGTTGAAGCTGGAGAAGATCCATACAGATAAGAACCCTGTTGATATGTTAACCAAGCCGATAACAAAGGAGAAGTTGAATCTTCATTCAACTTCTGTCGGTCTTCATGATTGAGTTGAAGATGGAGGAGCTAGAAGATGTTGTTGTACAGGTACTAGTGCAGCTGTTTATCTCCAAGTGGGAGATTGTTAAGGTGTGGAGCTAAAAGCTTCACCAAGTGAGCAGATTGCAAAGTTGCAACTTTGATATCTAGCTAACCGTCGTTCCACCAACAGTGAAAACATAACCTGTGGTGCTTCTTCTGCCATCCAAATCACCTGCCATATCTGAATCTACATAACCATGTAGAGAAGTATCTGAACCTCCGTAGCACAAATGCCTACTGCTGGTTCCTCTCAGATATCTAAAGATCCACTGAACTGCTTTCCAGTGTTCCTTCCCTGGATTGGCCATATACTTACTTACAACTCCCACTGCTTGGGCAATATCTGGTCTAGTACAAACCATTGCATACATTAAACTCCCTACTGTAGAAGAATATGGAACTCTACTCATGTACTCTATCTCATCATGTGAATTAGGACATTGTTCTTTACACAACTTAAAATATCCAGCGAAAGGTGTGCTTACCGATTTTGCATCCTGCATATTGAACCGTTTCAACACCTTGTTCACATAATCCTCTTGAGACAAAATCAACTTGTGATTTTTCCTGTCTCTCTTAATGCTCATGCCAAGGATTTTCTTTGCTGCTCCCAAATCCTTCATGGCAAATGTGTGAGCTAATTTCACCTTAAGCTCAGAGATATCCTGCATGTGTGATCCTGCAACCAGCATATCATCTACATACAACAACAGAATAATATATCTACCATTATCCAATCTCTTAAAATAAACACAATGGTCAGATTGACACCTACTGTAGCCATGCTCAGTCATAAACCTGTCAAATCTCAGATACCATTGTCTAGGAGCTTGCTTGAGGCCATACAAGCTTTTCTTCAATCTGCACACTAACTTCTCCTTACCTTTGACCTCAAATCCTTCTGGCTGATCCATATATATTTCTTCATCTAAATCTCCATGAAGAAACGTTGTCTTAACATCAAGTTGCTCAAGATGCAAATCCTCAATAGCAACTAAAGACAGTACAGTCCGTATAGAAGTCATTTTAACAACAGGAGAAAAAATCTCACCAAAATCAATACCTGGTTTTTGTGCAAATCCTTTCACTACCAACCTGGCCTTATATCTCATCTGTCCATTCTCACCTTCCTTCAATCTGTAGATCCATCTGTTCTTCAGTGTCTTCTTTCCTGCTGGCAACTCAACCAAATCCCATGTTTGGTTCTCTCTCAAGGACTCCATTTCTTCAACCATGCCACACTCCTGCTGATTCTTGGATTCTACCTGTATTGCTTCTTCAAAACTCTTTGATTCTCCACCATCAGTAAGCAATAAATAGAATAATGAAAGGGAATATCGAATTGGAAGTTTACTTACCCTTTTTGACCTCCTGATGGGCGTCTGAGACTCATTCACAACACGCTGTCCGCCCAAATTCTCTGACAGTGACCGACCTTAGTCACTTCTAGGCCTGTAACTGGCCGATGTCGATTCTGCCTGACCGACATCGGTTTCTTCCTGGCCAATGTCGGTCACTGTCTGATAGACATCGGTTTTTGTCTTGTCGACATCGATTTCTGCATTGCCGACATCGGTCTCTGTGTTTTCCTATCTGTGATTAATTTTTCCCGTGAGCTCATTTTGGACCGTCACCTCGTCCAATTCTCCATTGCTCTGCCTAGATTGATTCAGCTTCTTGAGTTGATCACTATACATCACTTTTTCATTAGAAACAACATCACGGCTCCTAATTATCTTGTTAGTTCCTAGATTCTAAAACCTGAATCCGAAATCATCAGAGCCATAGCCAATAAATGTGCACCTCATAGACTTAGCATCCAGCTTCTTTCTATTTTCCTTATCAACGTGCACAAAGGCTTCACAACCAAAAACTTTGAGAAATGAGAGATCTACCTTTTTACCTGTCCATGCCTCTTCTGGAATTCCACAATCTAGAGCTGTAGAAGGTCCTCTGTTAATCAGGTACACTGCAGTATCAACAGTTTCTGCCCAAAACTCTAAGGGCAAACCAACATGCAATCTCATACACCTTGCACGCTCCATTATTGTTCTGTTCATCCTTTCAGCAACTCCATTTTGCTGAGGTGTCTTTGGAACCGTCCTTTGCCTACGAATTCCATGCATATAACAATACCAGTTGAAGTTATAGCTGCAGAACTCACCACCATTATCAGATCTCAGGCACTTCAATCTTCTGCCTATTTCATTCTCAACCATAGCTTTCCAAATCTTAAAAGTCTCAAATACATCAGATTTCTTCTTAATACAATAGACCCATACCTTTCTTGTAGCATTATCTATGAATGAAACATAGTACTGTGATTTTCCAATAGAAGCAACCTGAGCCGGTCCCCACACGTCTGTGTGAACAAGCTGCAACTTATGCTTCTTCTTTGTTGACCCAGTCTTGAGAAAACTCACTCTCTTCTATTTTCCAAAAACACAGTGCTCACAAAAATCTAGATCTATGCTTTTCAAATCTGAAAGCTTACCTTTTGACTTAAGAATGGACATTCCCTTCTCACTCATGTGGCCGAGCCTAGAGTGCCACAACTTTGCATCCACATCTGAAGTAGATAATATAGAAGGAGAATTATTAGTAACACAATTACATAAATAGAGAGTACCTACTCTCTTACCTCTGGCCATTACAAGTGCACCCTTGGTCACCTTCTAAGATTCAACTGTGAGAGTTACTGTACAACCCTCATCCCCTAAATTTCCTACAGAAATCAAATTCCTCTTCAAGCTAGGAACATGCATGACATCTCTCAACACCCATGTGTTGCCATTCTACATTTTCAGCTGCACTTTTCCTTTGCCAACAATTTTACAAGGCTCATCATCACCTAAATACACTATTCTAAAATCTCCATGGACATAGTCACTAAAATATTCTCTATTGGGGGTAGCATGAAAAGATGCACCAAAATCTAAAACCCAAGATTTTATATTATTATGCAAAGAGAATATTAAAGCATCTTGTGCAATACCTGCAACCTTTGCTTCTTCTTTTCCTTCGTGTTGATTGTCCTCCTTAGGCTTTGACCAACAATCTCTGCTTATGTGCCCCATCTTTCCACAATTCCAGCATTATGTCTTCCTACCATTTCTGGATTTGGATCTACCTCTCACCTTTGACTTAGACCTTGATCTCCCTTTCTTGCTCTTCTCTTTCTGCCCTCCGCTGCTCTCAAAACTTAAAGCGTTCCCTGATGTTTCCTCTGTGCTTTTCCTGCAAATTTCTTCATTCAAGATTATACTAACAACATCCTCTACTTTTAAAATATTTGAAGCAAATGCAGTATTACTAACTGCCATTACTAAGCTATGGCAACTTTCAGGTAAAGAACATAATATTAAAAGAGCTTTAATTTCATCATCAAACACAATTTTGACTAAACTTAATTGATTTAAAATTCCATGGAAATCATTTAAATGATTGGATACAGATCCACCTTCATGCATACGCAAATTAAATGTTTGCTTCATAAGATATACCTTATTAAAAGTTGAGGGTTTTTCATACAAATTTGCTAAAGTAGTCATTAACTCTACCGTAGACTTTGCCTGTGATAAATTAGATATCACATTAGATGCCATACTCAATCTTATAGACCCCAAAGCCTTTCTATCAAGAACTTCCCATTCTTCATCATCCATGTCTGTGGGCTTCTTTGCAATCCCACCTAACGGTAAGTATAGATCTTTCTGATACAGATAATCCTCTATTTGCATTATCCAATGTTGATAATTTTTGCCATTGAACTTCTCCATTCTCAGTTTACTTTCTTCTGCCATTGCTTCTCCCACTCAAACAGAAATCCCTACAGAAACCCCTATGAGTACCCTGTAATCAATACACACTAACCAGATCTGAAACACCTGTTAGTCAACCTGAGCTCTGATACCACTTGTTGGGGACCAACCAACAATGTTGATTACAATATGAAAGCAATTAAATGTAGAATTAACCAGAATGATAAGTAACTAGAATCAGAAATAGCAAAGAACAAGAGATACAAGAAACCACCCTGAAAACTTGTATTAAACTCTTTACAGAAGGAATACAATTGAAGAAAATTCTTTTCTTCCACACCTCTCTCAGATGTACAGATCTCTCTCTAGATCTCTTTCCCTCAAGAGCTCTCTCTCTCAATTACAATCAACTCCAACAACCTGGAATGATTCACATATACAATTATGTATTGTTCAACATTACACTACAATAAGCTATGAAGATCTATCCTATTATATAATAATTAGGAAACATGAGCATACAACTACAGCCATCAGATGCACCTCCTAAT
This sequence comes from Torreya grandis, assembly GCA_037957365.1. NCBI lineage: Eukaryota > Viridiplantae > Streptophyta > Pinopsida > Cupressales > Taxaceae > Torreya > Torreya grandis. The sequence goes on along the minus strand of JARHVA010001045.1, from coordinate 3,352,668 downwards.
CAAGGGCTCTAAACAGTCTTACTAATAACAGAGATGCGGACTTAAGACTATCACTTAATCCTAACATGCAAACACTCTGTTCTGTCCATGAAAATAGCTTTCTGGACGCATAGGTAACCGACGTCGGTTCCTGCCGGCTTGCCTGTGACGGACGTCGGCCGATCCATGACCGACGCCGGTGACTGTGTAAACCTGCAACTTTGCAATCTGCTCACTTGGTGAAGCTTTTAGCTCCACACCTCAACAGGGTCCCTTCCCTCAACCCCGCTAAGTCCTTGCCTTGCACTCTTCTTACACCATAACCTTCTTCCTTAATAAAAACATGAATTCCATCTTCTATTCCCTCGTGCTCTTCTTCTTCAGGAATAACATGAAGTTGATTTCTTGCCTATCTGATTTGGATGCATCACCAACTAGGTTCTTGAAGGTTAACATAAGGCCAACTTATTCTTACAAACAAAGATGTTTTGTATCATTTTTATAGACCCAAAATACTTCCTGATTCAACCTCTTCTAATGGTGGACTTAACACTTGAAACCTACAACTTCTATTTATCTTGCTTGTGTGGATGCATTTCCACTCCTCTTTTCTTAAATGCACACCACTTTAATCTCTACTTTGATTTTTTATCCCATAGAGAGACTTGATAAGCCTACATAACTTCTATTCTTAATTAGGTACCATAAATCCTTCAGGTTGAGTCATGTAGACTTCCTCTTGCAAATCTCCATTGAGAAAGCCAATTTTTACATCCATTTGATGGACTTTCCATCCAAAGTGTGCAACCATAGCAAAACCCATTTTGATAGTCTTTATCTTAGCTATGGGAGCAAAAACCTTCTCATAGTCAATACTTTATTTTTGAGCATACCCTTTTGCAACAAGTCTTGCCTTGTACTTATCAATACTACCAATTACTTTTTAATTGGTCTTAAAGACCCATTTGCACCTAATAGGTTTCTTCTTTGGTGGAAGATCAACAAGCTGTCAAGTGTTATTCTTCATCAGTGACTGATATTCTGCATCCATGGCATCTTTCCAAGGTTTTGATTGTAGGACTTTTGTTACTATTCAGGGCTCATAAGTTTATTGAGAAATACTCATAAGGGCCATATTAACCTCTTATAAATCCATGCTTTGAGTCCTTGGTCTTGAAATGGATGTATCAGGCACTCCATTCAAGTTAGCATCTCATATAATACTTGTATACCACTCGGGCATACGCTAAGTTGTAGGTTCTGGTGCTAGAGGTCCTTTTTGATTGTCTTCCTTTTCACATTCACTATCACTTTCTAAAAAGATTATAGGACTTTTGCTTATATCATTTGCCTATGTAGAAGGTGGATTGATTCCACTCTTTTCATCAAACACTACATCTTTGTTGATTAGTACCTTATTTACTTTTGGATCAAGGATCCTGTATGCCTTTGATTGTGCACTGTATCCCACAAAAATATATTATTTTATTTTCTTATCCAACTTCTTCCTTTTCTTCTTAGGAACATGCATGTATGCCTTGTGACCAAAAACTCAAAGGTGAGTAACCTTTGGTTTATTCCCTATCCAAGCTTCATGTGGTGTGTTTCCATCAAGAGCTTTGGTGGGTGACCTGTTCAACAAGTAGACTGTAGTGTGACATGCTTATGCCCAATATGTATTAGGCAATTTTGCATCCTCAACCATGCTACAAAACATTTGTACAAAGACTCTATTATGCCATTTTACAACTCCATTTTATTGAGGTGAATATGGAGCTGTCAATTACCGACTGATTCCATTCATATTGAGATAGGCTAAGAATTCTTTATTGGTGTATTCCCCCCATGATTTGAGCGGAGAGTCTTGATTTTCTTACCAGTTTCATTTTCAATCGTGGCCTTGAATGTTAGTTGTAGAGCTTGATTTTATTGGTTAACACTCATAGTGATGGGGGTTGAAAGGGGGGCTTGGGTTTGGGGGGGATGCCCCCCCTCCCCCAACAGGGGGTCCAGGGGCCGCGCACCCCAGTGGGGTTTCAGGGTTAGCGCCCCAAAAGCCACATATTATATGTATTTATGCATTTTGAAATTTGGGCCATTCATTATTAGGTCACAGATCTAAGGGTATAGTTAGAGTGGTTTTCTTTGTTTCCCTAAAAATGAAAAAAACCCTAAGAGATGTGAGGTGTGGATGATTGTAATGGTAATTGTATTGTAATGGTGGCAATACTATGAGAGTGACACATTTTTGTTAGACTAGATAATAAGGACTCCTTATTTATGGCGGTTGTAGCCCACATTAAGTGAACCACATTAAATCTTATATCTCCTCTTATTATTTGCATATTTCCTCTTCTATGTTTATTCTGCATTAATTTATTTGTTTAGATTAATATTTCTTGTCTCAATATCCAAAATTCCCTAACATTGAATTCTTTGAATACTTGAAAAGATTTATCCTTAGTCTTCAATAAATATACCCACATTTTCTATGAATAATCATCAACAAAAAGCTGAAAGTATTTGTACCCTTTAAGACTAGGAGTGAAACATCTGCATAGATTGTTGTGCACCAAGTCCAATTTACCAAGTGATCGATATTCAGTCTTCCCAAAGGGATCTCTTTTTTGTTTTCTTGCTAAGCAACTTGTACATATATCATAAGATTGCTTGAGTTTGGGAGGACCATGAACCATATTATGTTTGCTCAATTCAATAAAATAACCATAACTCAAGTGACCATACATTTTGTGCCATAAATTTCCTAGTTCTATAGCTTTGACCACAAGGGCTTGATGATCATTTTCAAAAAAAAAAAGTTGAAACATTTTGCCAATGTTGGAAGTGTTGGAAATTACTTTGAAGTGCCTAGATTTATCTTTGATGTGAAAAAACGTATAACCGTTTTGGTGGTCAATTTGAATGATGACAGTGTGGTCATGTAGCTAATTAATAGATTATTTTTTTTGTAAGTCTTGGAACATAGAGAACATTTGAAATATTGTAATTCTTGTTTCCAAGTTGGAGTTTGATGTCACCACTCCCTTGTATTGTATATGAGGTATCATCTTCAAGTGATACATTACCATTTGATTCAATTTAGTTCAATGTATAAAACCATTTTTTTCTCCATGTCATGTGTTTGGTTGCTCCTGAATCAACATATTAAATTGCACTTGGATGATTGGTAGACTCATGTGTTTGATTATCCAAACCATATTCCTCATTTGAATAATCATATTCTTTAGCAACATTTTCATGTTATTTAGACTTGAAATTGTTTTGTTTGCATCTGTTTTATTATTGTGGTTACTTCTTTTCTATTTGTGGTGAATTTTTTAAAGAGGGATTTTTGCTTGATGAGCCCTTTTGAAATGTGTTGTACCAACAATGGTTTATGTCATGTTTCTGTCTTCCAGAAATTTGACATGCTCTAGAATAACGTGATTTGTTCCCTTGTTGGGTTTGTTGATTATTCTGTTTTGGAGATTATTTTGTATCTTTCATGGGTTTCTTCCCCTTTTGATTCAATGTGAGTGCGTGCTCATCATATGCGTCCTCTGAATTATGCAAAGTTTCCTATTGTTGTAACAATTTTACCAACACTTCAAAGGTTGGTTTTTGTCCTATGGTATTCAAAGTGGTCACAAAGATTTTGTATGCAAGAGGTAGTGCTCTAAGGACTATAGGGACCAAAGAATCATCTATCATCGATTCACCCAAATATTGAAAGCAAAGCTCATGAAGCTATAACCCTTCTAAGGAATGCTTCTACTTTTTCATCTAATTTGAGATTGAGAGTGTGTAATTGGCTCTGAAGATGCAAGATTTGATTTTCATTTTTTGCTTCATCTACTAATTTAAGCTTATCCCAAGCATATTTTACAGTTGTAGCACTTCAGATATGAGTTTGTACCTCATTCGAAACTCCAAACATGATTATTAACTTAGCTTTTTTATTAGCTTTGTCATATTTATACTATTGATCAATATTTATTACATGTCTAACTCATGTGCCTTCTAAAACTGACCAAATGTCTTTAACATGTTGTCACTGTAAAGCAATTATGTGTCAAGGAGGACAAAATGAGGTCTAAAACTAGACATCATAAAATGCAAGTTATGCATGACAAGAAAGTACAAGTGTGTTTTAAGTGCAAAAATAGAAGTTAAAAATTCACACACATAATGAAATGCAAGTTCACGCAAACACACAAAGGACATCAAACTCTGTCAAAAATGTGTCTTGGAATGCAATGTAAAATCAAGGAATCTAGACGTCAGTTTCAACCAAAAATACGTCTGAGAAGTCTACATTATGATATAGAATTAAAAAAATAGATGTTTTATTTGTAAATATAACATAAAAATATGCATATTTTAAAAAGATAGCATGCAAATCAGAGTTACCGATAAAAAATTATGGCCTCTTAAAAGTCCAAAAAGCATGAACTAATAAGCTAAATTGGCAAGAAACTGGAGATTATGGAAATATGGGTGATCAAAATGTAAAAAATAGCCTTACCACTGCATATATATCGAAAAAATAGCCAATGTGAAAAAAAATCACCTTCCCAGGCTTCATGGATCAAAAGTTGAGTCTCGAAAGAAAATATCTTCAAAGATGGCTCATAGTGTTGAACGACAAGCCGTTAGGGGCTAAAAATGCCCAATAAGTGGTCATATAACGTGAATAAAGGCTAAAAACTGCTAGTGGTGTGTTGTTGGTGCTTCTACTAAAAGTGATAGATCTAGGTGGTGCCTCTGCTAGGAGTGGCAGATCTGGGTGGTGCTCCACCTAAAAAATTAACCCTGCACCAAATGAAGACTTCCAAATTGCCCTCTACCTTCAAACTTTCACCACGAGTGCCTTAGTGCTCCGTTTTCAGAAAATGAATAATTTTCAAAAATATATCGGTGAGAGGAATCTAGTGATATAATATTTTATCCATGATTTTACAAAAAATGTCATAAAAAGAGTGATTTTTATGTTGTTCTTTATTTGTCTTGCAAAATAGAAACTTAAAAAAATCATAGAAAATCACCAAAAGCTCCAACAAATTAATTTTTTTTTGAATTGTATTTTTCTAAGTAGAATTTTAAAAAAAAAAAAAAGGATCGGTTCTAGAGATTCTATATTTTCCATAAAATAAAAAATAAAAAAATGACCCTAAAAAAGATTAGATTTGATATGCCAAGTTGGGATTTAAGATTCACAGATCTGCATGACAACTTTTTTCTTCTATAATTTGTCAGATTTTCAACATGAGATGGCAGAAATTAGAGCAATGTGCTGCTATCAAGGCTAGAAAAATCTTATCTCTCGATCTCTACCTTATCTTCACCACTTTGAAACCTCCTCAAGATAACTTACTCAAGAGGATACACACTATTTGATGAACTAAACCAAGAGGATACACACTATTTGAATGAGAAAGTGAGTGCCACGATCACTTGTTAAACTTAAAGAGAATCAATACCTTATGATGATATTTCTTTAGAGGAATCTGGCAATGGAAGCAACAATACAATCCCGTGTGGGTGTTACTTTGGCCCAATGTGTGAAATAGTTTATGCAGTAATGATGTAGTATGTGTCAGTCTATCTTGAATTAGGTTGAATGGGGTCAACAAAATTAATATTCCATTTCTAATAAGGTTCATGAGCAACCAATGGATGAAGAAGCATAGCATACCTTTGTTTTAGTTTGCTTACGCGCTGACAAAGATCACATTGACATGCATAAGTTTTAGCATCTTTGAATAAGGTAGGACATCCGAATTTCACTACACCATTTTATTTATTTCCCATCATTTTTTATTTTGTCTTGTTTTTCGTAACATGTTACAAGACTCCATATCCCAATAGACAATACATCATTTTTGACTAACCAATAGGTTGTAAAATATACGTTTGGTATGGTGGATTCGACATGAAATTTATTGACTTAATTACATTATTAATTATTTTATAATTAATTATCATTAATTAGAGTCATTAAATGACTATATTCTTTTTAGTCATTACACATTAATTCTTTTTAGAATTAATATTTATGTACAAATGTAAAGTGAAAAGTTCATTTTATATTGTGAGTTATCTCAAATAAAAAGAAAATAAAAAATGGTCAAATAAATGACTTTTCAGATTCCAAAGGGTGGAGGTTACAAAAACAAGAAATCTAGATTTTGTACAAGTTCTTTTCCTCAAGCTCTTGGAGAGAGCAACATGCAACTTTGTGTGGAGCCATGTTATTTTCAGATTGGAACAATGAAATGCAAGCAAGCAGGTGAGACTATTTTGGGGTTTTGTAGATTTTAATTCTCTTTGTTTATGAATTCAAATTTCTTATTTGGGAGCAAAAACTCAATTAAATTTCTGTATTTATTTGGTTATGTGAAACAATGGTGTTTCCTAAACTTTGTGTTGAGAGCCTCCATGGATGAGCTTCCTTGATGTCCACGAATTTCTACTTGTTTGATCTCAATGAAATTTCATATAAAATGTATGTAATCAAGCTTGTGAGGAGACTTTGTGATTCCAAGCATGTCTGGTGTTCCCAAAACTCTCGCTACTACTATGTACATTCTTGTGTGAGATGAAGGAGTTCTATTTCTATTGTTTAATCTTGAGTTATCGTAGTGGTTCTCTACTTTTATCCCACTTTGGGTTTATCCCCTTTTCTCTTTTTATTTTATATTTTGTTTCATTTTGTACTTTCGAGAGAAAATTACACCAAAACCTCTAAAGCATTTATATTATATGTGGGAACTAACCCTCTCAAAATCAAAGAAGATTCACCAATCATATGGTGATTTCTCCAACTGTTGGTGAATTGGTGTCACTTCATATTGGGCCGAGTCACAAACCATGAAATACCAAAAGTGCCCATTTTTTTACCAATAGTTTTTGGCGACTCTGTTGGAGATTGAAAAAGTGTCTTTTGACTCCTAAAATTTGAAGAAAATCTTCCCCTTGAAAGAGAAGATTGATGATTCCGTTGAAAAGATTCTTAGAAATGATGGAACTTAGCCCATGATTCTATTATTTAGCCTTTCATATTGCTGCTCATGGTCTAATTTTGGTTACATGTATGAAGTTTCATCTGAAAAAATAATATGCACACTTTGGAAACATTGGGTGGTAAAAGTAAGAAAAAGTAAAAGAGATAAATATTTCAAATGATACCGAATTAGGGGTTGATTAGGTTTACGCAGATGATGATATAGTAAACAATGTCTTTATTTTCATACCAGCTTTCAAAGAAGATCCTATCCGAGAAATTGTTGATGACAAACCAAGAGTTTAGTTTTTGAAAGACTTCTATGGAGCCATATAAGCAAAAAAGAAAGAAATTCGCCCATGCCAGAATTCAAATCAAGCAGAAGAATACACAGAAAAATAAAATTTAGCCACTTTCAAGAGCATGAGATAAGTTACAAAGATGGGGGGCTTCATATTAATGAAGAGAAATCATGCCATGACATTGAACATGAGCACATAATAGGTTTTGAAGAGGAAACAAAAAGCAATTTGCAAGAAATTTCTAGCCATTTGGAATGCCAATAGGTTTTAGTCTCTAGCTCACATGTGGAGGTGCCTATGGGAGATTCAGTCCAACCACTCATGGTTGGAAAATCACAAGAGAAACCAAGAGATGAAGGTGTTGGAGGTATGTCTCACATTGTTCATATTTCAAGTTTGAAATCAATGCAAATCCCCTTCCTCCATGAACAAAATGCAAATAATTTCTACATTGAGTTGTGCAAAGCCAAGTGTCTGACGCAATGCTTGTCTTCCTCCCATGTCTCATGTCTTCCCCATTGATGCAATTAAAAACACATTGTTGTCATTACTCTTGTCTTTGCACGTGATGTCTTCATATCATCAAATTTTGTCCCGCAAAGGTTCATACTTTGCTCAATCGATAAATGGTTTTGTTTAATCTTGTTTTGTTTTCCATTCCATTGTAAATAGTTGTATATAAGGGAATAAGTTTCCCCTTCAAAACTCAAATTCTTCAAAACAAGAAATCTTCCATCAAATAGCACAAACACCTGAACACCATGCGGGTTCAAGAGACAAGCATTTGGAGAAGGAAAAACACCGTAATTAACAAGCTAAATTTTATTGGACACACACACACAACAAAATAAAGGGGAAAACAACACAAGCCAAAATTATGCAGAAAGGGAAACTATTGTGTAAGATGTTGGCTTTTTCTTCAATACACAGTGGTGCACTTTTTCTTCACAGTTTCCATCTCATTGATATTTGGTTTGATTTGTTGGGATCTTGGCTCTAAGAAAAGTGAGCAGCATGAGTTGTTGAATGTTCTCTGTTCCATGTTTGCATCTGTCCAAAAATTTCAACATGTGAAAGCTCTTTACAAAAATGTTAGTACTAGATGCTAGGTTTGAGGCCATGTTGTTAACTCTAAAAAGGGTTTTGGCTGGGAATGGAGTGATCATCTATCTATTTGAAACAACTTTGTTTTTCTTGGGTCACCATTCTCCCATCAACTATTCAGTTTTTTCTTGTCTCAAGGTAAATCTTACCGACTTTTGCTTTTTAGTGACTAATCAAAGAGTTCTTCTAGTTGGTGATAGATTCAAAACTTCACATGACTTTGTATGCATGCCAAACAGAGGAAATAAATGTGAACTCAAACCTTTTCATAAGGAGTACATTGTCATCCCTACATTTGTAAGTGGCTTGATCCCTTTTACTATGCTTATTGCGGTGATTTGGCTTCTGGCTTGTAAATGAAGCAAAAGGCGCAAAGGATCCAGGAAAATGTCCAGCCCTTCTACTACTCTTGCTCATCCTTCATGGCGAGTGTACACTAGTGATGAATTTAGGGCACTCACTAAAAGTTTTAGTGAAGAAAATAAACTCTTAGGATATAAAAATAAAGGTGGAATGTATAGAGGTACCCTACCTGATGGATCACTAGTAGTAGTCAGAAGGCTAAAAAAAAGGTCTAGCTTCCAGAGTAAGAAAGAGTTCTTGTCTAAAATCCGACGGATTGCATGTCTTTAACATATAAAACCTTGTAGCTATCAAATGATTAAGTGGGTACTGTTGTACCATTAGAATTAAGTGGTTATAAAAAAAAATGTCAGTAAAAGTGAAGTAGGAAAGAAAGATACATATTTTGCTAAGAACAAAATCTCTTGAACAAATAAAGAAGATACATCTATAAAGCCTCTTAAAATTGAGAATGGAAGTAACCATTTTGATCGTAAGTTAGATGATGGAGATGATTTTGTTTTGGAAGAAGATGAGGACGACGATTTTTCTAAATAGGTTGTTGGCTTTTTCACCTAACAAATTTGCTGAAATGAGGGATGTTGCTCATGTCTACCAATGAAAATATCAAATATATAAAAAAAAATGGGATATTTTCCTCTGCAAATATACGATGGTTCCCTTATGATTCTTTCAAATAATTTCAAAATGGGAAATATATAAAGATCAACTGACCTATTGAGAGTAGTTTACAAGTCATCTTTTGGACCTACGTAACATCTAAAGTGTTTACGCTAGCAATATTGCTCTCAAAAAATAAAAACAAATTGGGCACAAAATGTCTTCAAAGCATTTTGTCAAACACTTGCCACGCCAATGGTTGGAATCCAAATGCAATTGACAAGTGGAAAGGAGATAAAATTCATACTTTCTACCCGTGCAAGCTCACATGCCACTGGATCATGCTAGTTCGAAGGACTGAAAATCAATGACAGGGCAGTCAATTGGGCTCAAATCTATGACTCATTTTTTCAAACAGTTCAAGGTGGTTAAATGGGGAAGATTCATTTGGTCATTTTGTCAAATAGTTCACATGTCCCCCGAAGGTGGCATGAGAGGATTTTAGCAAATGTCCCGGGCACATAATTTCATCGAACATTTTTTGTGCCTTTGTATGGTGCGTAGCAGTCTCCACAAATACAATTTCCATTGACAGATGTTAGCCCAATTTGCCAAGCCTCCTCCTAGGTAGGTGACCAAAAAGTTGGGCTAAAATTCTATCGAGGCATTTTGTCAAATTGTTCACATGCTACATATAAATCCAAAACAAATACACTTGACAAGTATAAGGTGGAGAAGGCTGACAGCTGTAAGTTTGAAGGCAATTTTTAGAAGCATTTTGTCAAATAGTTCGCAGGCTTCTAGAAAATGAAGGAGAAAATCAAAGTGTGATTGACAAGTGCAAGTGGTTGTGTGCAAATCAAATTTGTTGGATGGAGGTATCAAACAAGGTGATAAAGTGTAGCTGACAAGTGTAAACTCAGTTCCATGACTTTGCCAAGCGTCTTTCTAGCCCGTGCCAGGGGAAATATGCCTACGTTTAAGCTAACTATGCAAAGTTCTTGGGTTATTTGGTCAAGTAGTTCACATGCTTCTTGTAGGTGCACAAGAAACTAAATAAAACAATGAACACTTACTGATCAAGCTTCATGATAGAATTGATAGGGTGGGTATCATCTTGCCTAAAAAATGAATTGAGATTTGACCAATTGACTATGACTATATGTAGGAGTGAGATTACGTACTGAAGATTCTCAGCTTAGATAGCTGTGCAGATATCTTGGTGAGAAATGCAAATCTGATTTTCGTGGAACTCTCAGATCATTCATTTTGGGTTTTTATATCAGAATTGAACTCTGCATTATTTCATCGGTGGGATGAACTTTGGTACCTGAATAAAGAGGGGAAATTGGAGTTTAGGCCTGAGCCATATTACATGTTTGAGATGATTATTTATAAAACACAACCGCAACCAATGAACTTGTTCAACATATATGATAACATAAGTTTTCTGAATGTGCAGTGAGCATATATGATAGTTATGGATTGGAGCTGAGTGGATCCATGATAAATTGCTCTTTTCCACCTCTGACAAATTCAAAGAATCCTAAAGAGTGGATGGATAAGAAACCAAACATGATAGCAATAGGAGTAAATATGATTGAAATGGTATATTGAGAATTCACAGCCGAGTTGTAGTGGTTCTCTATCATGTCAAGTTGGAGTTATACACGTGCTAGAGATTCCAGATTTGTGATCAACCCTGAGAATATTATGTCACTTGTGAATAAATTGCAATAGTTGGGTTATGTATATTTGTCTTTTTGTGATGGAAATATACATAATTTGGAGATTTATTTTCACAATAGCTTGTTTTCAGCATGTCGGGGGGTAAATTTTTCACATACAAATCAGAATAATGGCAGATTTTCAGGAAGTTCGAGCAGGTATGCTCTGCCCTGATAACTCGTGTTCATTCCCATATGATTGGGATAGATAAACCGGTTGGTAGTTGGTCAGAGTGTAATTTTTGAATGCATTTACAGGGTGGATGAAGCACACAACACCAACATTTTTTGGAGTTCTCTTGTATTTCACCCTAGAATGCGGTCCTAGAGTGAGAACCAGTTATCGTAGTGAAATTTTCTGTCCAAATTTCACTACATTTTATTCATTTCCCATTATTTTTGTATTGTCTTATTTTCAGTAATATATTAAGGGACTCCATAGCCCAATAGAAAAGACATCATTTTCGACTAGTCCAGAGGTTGTAAATTGTAGATTTGATATAGTGAATTCAACAAAAAAATTATTGACTTAATTAAGCGATTAATTATTTTATAATTAATTAGTATTAATTAAAGTCATTAAATGACTATATTCTTTTTAGAATTAATATTTGTGTGTAAATGTAAATTGAAAAGTTCATTTTATATTGTGAATTTGCCCAAATAAAAATAAATAAAAAATAGACAAATAAATGACTTTTAAACTTCCAAAGGGTGGAGGTTACAAAAGCAATAAATGCAGATTTTATACAGGGTCTTCTTTTCCTCAAGCTTTTGGAGAGAGCACGCTGCAACTTTGTGTGGAGTCATGTTATTTCCAGATCAGAGTAATGAAATGCACACAAGCATGTGAGATTTTTTAGGTTTTGTAGATTTTAATTCTTTTTGTTTATGAATTCATATTTATTATTTGTGAGCAAAGACTCCATTAAATTTCTAAATTTATTTGGTTATGTACAACAATGGTGTTTCCCAAACTCTGTGTTGAGAGCCTCCATGGATGAGCTTCTTTGATGTCTACAAGTTTTTACATATTTGACCGTAATGAAATTTCATACAAAATGTATGTAATTAGGTTTGTGAAGAGACTTTGTGCTTCCAAGCATACCTTGTGTTCCCAAAATCCTCATTGCTCTTATGTTCATTCTTATGCAATAGGAAGGAGTTCTATTTCTATTGTTTAATCTTGAGTTATCTAGGTGGTTCCCCAATTTTATCTCATTGTGGGTTTCTCTCCTTTTCTCCTTTTATTTTAAATTTTGTTTCCTTTTCATACGTGTAAGTGAAAACTACACAAAAACTCCCAAATCATTCAAATCATATAAGGGAACTATCCCTCTCAAAATCAGAGAAGATTCACAATTTTTACGGTGATTTCTCCAACTATTGTCAAATTGGTGTCACTTCACATTGGGTGAGTCACAAACCAAAAAATACTAAAAGTGCCCATTTTTCCACCAACAACCAAAAAAGCCATCAACGAAGGTATAGATCTTACACCCAACAACACCTTCCAAAATTTCCTTGGTGAAAGTCATTGAGAAAGGGTCTATTACACACAGTGTTGAGTAGCCTGTAATCCACATAAATTTGAATGCGACTATCCTTATTGATGCTGATCACCATTGGACTAACCCATTCAGATTCATCAATGGGAGTAAGAACTCCAACATGCAACATGCTATTAATTTCCTCTTTAACCCGAGCATGTAGATTTGGGTTCATATGATATGGTCGTTTCCTCACCGATCGAACTCTTTCAATTAACTTGATGTGTATCATTCCCAATGATGTATGCACTCCTTCGATTTCCATATAGTTGCATGGGAAAATGTCCTGGTATTCATGTAATAGTTAAAATATTTTATTTATCTCAAATCAGACCAATAATTTCTCGTAGTGGCTAGTTTAGGTGCATCTTCCGTTCCAATGTTCTACTAAACCATTTGGAGTGGTGTGGATTATAGTTTCTACTCAGACTACATCGTATCTCTGACATCACACACCCACATTATATATGTAGATTTAAGTGGTCTAATGATGGCTCTGGTGGATCAGAACTAGTACCCTTATCAACATCATATGCGAACTTTTACTTGCCCTTCCATATATGTTCCCGATGGTCACATTTTGATTAGGAGTCTAGTTACAACTAAGCCATCGTAGGAGTATCAGGTTCTTGGAAGATGGCCAAATTGTCCTCAGTTATGCCATGCATGTGCCATATTCCATTTTGCAAAGAAAAAATCAAATCCATTTGTGGTGAATCAAATTCAAATGTGGTAAGTAGATCATGTTTGATGTGTTTCCAGGTATCCATGTATCTTTGTGTTTCTTGATGAATGTACCATGCCCTAACCTAGACACACAGAGTCCCATAGAATGCATGAACCCATATGAATTTTGAAAGAAACAAATCATTGGTTCTCCAAAGGCTTTCACATTGTGTAAGATGTTCTTCCGAAGAAGCAACACCATTATAACTCAGAACAATACAAAGATGACTATCATGGTGGAAGCGATTATGCATGGTTGCACTTATTTGTTCTCATGTATCCAATTGATACCAATGAGTAGACCACCATCGATCAAGTTACCCCTAAAATATAAATTTGATTATAGTTTCCCCTAAAATATAAAGTTAAATGCATGGAACCATTCATCCTCATTAACATAGGAAGCCTCTAACTACTATAAGTATTCTTGGACCTCCTCTTGACCATGATACCTAGGTGCCTAGTCTAACTGTAAGGGTAGTCCAGCCATCAGGTATCTACCAATGAGACGAACAAAATTATGGCACTGAGATAAATTATTATGGGACTTTAGGCAGATATAAAGGACACCACATACGTGCCTTTTTAGATCATATGTGCCTTGAGCCCATTCGTTTCAAGCAACACTAGTAGTGTCATAAATAGATTGAGTGTCTTCCCATCACAAGATGCCATCAGGAGAATGATCCAAATTTTCATTTCCTTTGGAAATAATACTATAAATTATGTTGACATCATCATCAACATCAATAGGTTCCAAAAAGGGGGGTCTTTGATCATTATTTAAAGGAATGAATACACATTGATTTTCATTCTCACCAAGGTTGACCCAACAGAGTTGGAAAATTAGTAGCTTTAGCAATCTCGATACTTTGATATCACCCTTGAATGTGACACCCAAGATATTGATGGTGGCATATTTAAGAATGCCTATGGGCATTACTCGAGTTTTATTGACCATGAACAGGGCATGTGGGGAAGGCTAAAAAGTGGGGCTCCCCATATTTTTCCAATCACATTTGGTTAAAACATTAACCTATACATCAGTGTCCACTAGGATATCATAGATCATCCATCCATCAATGGATGCATTGACAAGGACCTCTTTGTCACATTCTTGATTAGGTTGAATATGGGTCTCTTGTTGTCACGCATGGTTCAAATGATGGTCCTCTAAGGACTTTTTTGTTTGTTGTCATAACTAAGTCTTCATGAGGTGATGAAGACTCATTAGTGAAGAGTTTGTATAGCTCTCAGAACTTATCATACCCTAAGTCCACAGGTACCATATTTCTTTGCATCTCAGCTTGCATGTTAGCATCCTTGTCCTTTAAAAACTCAATTTTGCCTTAGAATTCCCAAACTAAGGCCATTGTATCATGCAACACTTCGTTATAGTGTTCAAGATTAGGATAGTGTTGTGCACAAGTTTCTTCATGCTAAATCCTTTCAGTAGGTGGATTTGAAATTGGTTGGGAATGAACTCCACTTTATGTAGTAATATTAACCTTGGGTCCAACTTGTGGAGTGGTAGGACACGATCTCCACTAAGCATTTGGAATTTTTGAAACACATATCATCATGGTGCGCTTTTCATTCCATTCTTTAGTAGTGATAGTGTATAAATTAGGACATTATTCTAGGCGATGCTCATTTTTAAAAAAGGTGCAGGTTGGATACACTGCTTAGTCATGCTGGTAGTGAACCGAAAATCCACACTTGTAACATGTCCTAGGTGGAAAACTACCACCTCTGCACCCATTTCTACACCCTCAACCTTTAAAAGAGTGACTTCCACCAGCCTCCTAGTTGTTAGCTATGTAAGTTTGGCATGTACCTCATTTGTATGCTTCATTAATCTCATTGATGACCCGAAAATCATTATTATCATGTGTATATGCATCACATATTTTACAATATAGTGCCACTTTAGATTAGGTGGCATGTTGAATCAAGGGACAACTCCTTACATCATGATATTCTTTGAAAATCTCATAGGACTATTTTAATACATCACAAACATTCCTCCATGGATAGTTGTTCCTGTTATGGTCGTATACTTCACAGTCAACACACCATAAGCCACTTCAGGTGTCGTGAGTATTATTGGTTATAAGCTTCTCTAGTTGAGAAGCCATAGTAATAATTTGATCTTACATAAAGGGAATGATCCCCATATATATATATATATATATATATATATATATATATATATATATATATATATATATACTTCCCATGGCTTTGACGTAGAGGGTGACTTCCAAGGCCTCATGCAATTCAATGAAAGTCTTGTGAGATAAGGCCATCATAATAGAATTAATAAACCTCCCATAAACCACTGAGCATGCTACATCGAGTTAATCTCAAATGATAGATTCAAAAGAATTATTTTTATAAGTGCATCATATGCACGCACACTCTTAGTGAACTCTTTCTTGATATCATTTAAAGTAGTAATACTTTGTTGCTGAAACTCAACAATATCAAATTCTTGGAGAAAAGAATTTTTCAACAATTCATAATTCACAATCGCTTGTTGAGGGTCAAAATTTTGGTACCATTTGTGTGCATGATACAATAAAGTAGTGGCAAACTGATTTACCTTTCGTTCAGTATAATTTATACCCCACACTCATCAAATAAATTCACACTTATGAACATGTTCTACTACATTTTTGACACCTTGATATTCAAGAAAGTGAAGTGTCATCTTGGAATAGACTATAGGTACATTGGGTGGTTGTAGTGGACCTTGCTATAGCACTCCTTCAATTCCTCTTGAAGCTTGTGGTGGATGTCTGCCAGCCCCTCTTGAGCTGCCTCTTGATCCTCCTGTAGCTCCAGTAGCACCACCATCAGTGTTCCCTCTCGTGCCTCCTACAATAATAGGTGCACCAGAAATAATGGGTGCTAAGGGAGGTTCATTAGTTATTGTTGGGACCGTATTTTTTCTAGAATCTACATTTGGTCTAATTGGCAATCTAAGGTGAGCCATATGTCTTTCTTGCAATATAAAAGTAAAGGGTAAGGGTAAATTATTATTTTAAACTTGCACTCCCAAAGATTCCTCTACAGTCTTAGTTTCAGATACAACTTCAAATTTTGCACTGTCATTATCCCAATTTCTGTCAAGAATTCTATCAAACTCAAATGCATGAACATGCACTGTGGTGGGGAAATTAGGTCTATTTATATTGGGTTATGATATCATAAATGTTTATACTTCTTCTGCACATACATGTTCTAGTGAATGGCATGGAACTGTGACTAAGGATTACTCACCATGCTTTTCTACCCTCCTAAAAATTCTTGCAACACTTCCAATATCCTCTCGTTTACCCTTGGGATCATTGCCTCTCATAGCCTTACATCCGGCCTCATCATACTTACACTTTCATAGTTCTCACATATCAACTTCCATGTTGAACTATCAATCCCATACCAATGCATACCCCTTCATTTACCCACTAGTCGTGCCACTCATGCACAAGAGAGTTTAGCCCTGCATGGGGAAGTTCTCAATTCCAAAATCAACCATAAGTTTCTTAATTTCTAAAATAAATTTATTAAGATACCTCCCACACGGTTCTTTTGGGAAGTTGAATAGTGCTTCCTCTCAACAAAAGTATGTAGAGACAACATATTCCAAGATGTAGCTATTGAGATCTCTCTTCCACCATACATCCACCACACATGTTCAAGTAGCTTTAAACTTTGCTAAGGCTATCTGACACTCTATTGACCATAGAGCCTTCATTTTGTAATTTATTTAACAGTCTTCCACATATGTTGAAATCCAAGAATGCAATTGAACAGTTAATTCTAAAAAAAATGGCTCATATAAAGAATCATGTAAGTGTTTTTCTACCCATGTGTGTGTCGAAACTCCTGTTCAATATATTAAAGCATAGAATTTCTATTATACGGTACCAAGCGAGCACATGACATTTTCCAAAGATCGCTACTCAAACATCTTTCTACCATCATGCTAACAAATACAATGAGTCCTGGTAATGAAACCAAAATGTTGAGTTTATTTTTATCCTTAGTTCTCCACAACTAAGTACTAGTCACATGCCGAGAGGAAGGAAGAAGCCAACATTCTATCACATCGGCATATCATGTGAGTGACCTCATGTGTTCACCCAAGGCATGCATCTTAGACTGGTTCCCATCAGTTCTATCGCATGATGGTGGACAGACAAATGTTACTTAGGTGTTTGAGTTAAGACATTTAATCATTGTTACTACAAACATCATTCTAGAGTTATCCATTTGACGCATTCACATTGTGCATGTACTTGTATTAGTTTAATATTCATAAACAAAGTATTATGTTCTATTGATCTCATTTGATAAGTTTACAAAGGTACTTTATTTAGTACAAATTTCTCCAGATACATAAGCTAACCCATTTTTGGGTTGCATCATTAATACATAATAGATGACAACCCAATGACTGTTTCAAAAAAAAAATCGTGGCAAGCCGTTACAATTAAGTTCCTTTTGAGTCGGGCGTAATAGCCCCTTTATACTCTCTCTATGCTACATATTTACTTTTGTTCTCCTCTTCTCTCATGGATCGGTGCTAGATTCATACTTGAATAATCTTTCATGCTTCCATGAATGACTTTGCAACTACCTCCACTTTTCGTTCCTTTGTCCTAGTCTTGCACTTTTCTGAGTCCTACATCTTATACTCCTTATTCTTATTTTGCTTGTTTTTTTCCACTTGATCTTCTGTGCCTAGGTCTTTCACATTGTTATTCCATGTCTCTCCTATGCCGTAATTTGATATTATTTGGAAGATCTGAACACATGTTTTGTTCACACACAGAGAGAGAATATTATATTACACAAAGTAATCACACTTGCATTATATTTTTTCTATTTTATAAATTAATTGTTACACTACATATATATAGGAATTAATTTCCTATAATCTAGGAGATTGATACATCTTCTCCTCCCATAAATATCTCACAATATCCTAATATGGTGAGTTGGTTTTAACATCCACATCTCACACTTATATAATATCCTAAATAACTCATAATACAAGTTGTTATTACAACCACAATTATATTATCCTCGATAATATAAATTATACACATATTAATAAACTTATGAAAATAAATTCCTAACTTCAACCTCTTAATATTATTAATTCCTAGTATACACCCCCTTAGTGTGAACATAAGGAAAACATCAATCTCGTATTTTCTCCTGCGCTCATGTTTTCATGATTTTCCTAAGACAATGACAAACCTTAATGATGGTTTTGCATATGGATTACCAACAACCTAAAGGGATGGTTTTTAAGTAGTTTACCAACAACCACAAAAAAGATGGTTTTGCAAGTGGCTTACCACCAACCACATTATGATGTGCAGTGCATTTATTAGATCTCTTGACTATCTCACATTAGAAAAAAATACAAATTTTTTTTTAGCTCACTTACTACAAATGTAAATAGTAATATAACATCTATTATTATTCATAGATAAATGAAATCAAACACACAATTGAAACAAATGCCACCATAGCTTCATGTGACCTCATCGTTGGTGATTGATAAGAGGTTGTTGAAAGACCTCTGGCCTCTATTTCCTCCATCTTCTTTCAGGGCATTGCTCACTCAGTCGATGAAGATGTGAAGCACTCCTATTTCCACATTGGTTTTACTTCTCCCCTCAATATGAAACATTAAAAATGACATCGGGGTCACCTAAAAATACGTCCATAAGAGAATTTATTTTTTACAATTTTAACTTTTTTGAAGCACAAAATAACTATAGACTCTCGACTCAAAAATACCAAAAAATTATTTAAATAAAATACTAAAATTAACACTTTAAGATTATTGGCTTTCAATATTTTGACATACAAGACTATACTATAACTTCGAGATAATAAAAATGATCCCTAAATAAAAACTACTTTGAATTTATTAAACTAATTGGTCTAAAATAACAAGAACAAAGATGCTTTACTAACTAACTAAAGCATGTAGACTCGATACACAATTAGAAACTAAGACTTAACCGATTATATTTATTTGATCACCTAAAATAAAAATATATATTCGCACACCTAATCACATTTAAACCAAAATTACTATTCCAACTTGATAACCTAAACATTATCTATGCATGGATAGTTGGCAAACCAAAGCATTATATTTACTTTGAAGAATTTCACCAGTGGATAAATTTGAATGGTGCATGATAGAGATGAACACAAGTTTGTCATGCACAAAAAAAGAATTTGATGCTTTTGCTTTAACTAGATCCACTTTGATAATTGCTCAACGGTGCTTGGTTCCTCATGAAAAGATTTTGAACACGATAGAATTAGATTGACATGAATATAGGAATCGGTCGATGGTGCGATGTAGAATGAGTTGTCTAAGTGCAAAGAAATGTTGTAAAACTGAAACGTGTCGATAATTTTTTTATCAATCTAGAATAAAAGCACATGCACAACGAATTGCTTGGAGAGCTCTTCAACAAACATTCATATATGAGATGGATAAAGATATTGGGCATGATTAGCATATCAACTAAATCTAAAAAATATTGAACCATTAATATCACTCCCAATAGCTTCAAACATGCTACAAATCTTTTAAAATAGTTATTGCGTAAATGATAGAATCTGCACAGATCTAATTACTATACAAATAACTTTTCAGTTGTGACCAAGGATAATAAAGAGCACATAATAAAGAGCACATAGAGACTACACAGATTTGAAATGGCCACATGCTCCACTACTATTACATAATATTGTAAAAGACAAAACCCCTCACTCTGAAGCCAACAAACTACAGCTAAAAAATAAAAAATCACTAATGATAGACAAAATAGTCTTATCTAGGAAACTTCATGAATTGAGGCATTGAAGAATTAATTTGTAGCTGCCCCATACAATATTTAAATCTCCATTGAATAAAATACCTGCTCTAATACCACTAATATTATTTGGAAGAGATGATCACAAATTCTATTCATACACAAAGATAGAATCTTATATTACACACAATAATCACACCTACATTATATCTGTTCTATTATAAAAATTAATCATTACACTACATATATATAGGAATGACTTTCTTATAATCTAGGAGGTTGGTACATCTCCTTCAATAAATATCTCACAATATCTTAAGCTGGTGAGTTGGTTTTAAAAACTAAATCTCCATATAATATACTAAATAGCTTACAATATGAGTTGTTATTACAACCACCATTATATTATCCTCGATAATATAAAGTATGCACACATTAATAATGTTATGAATATCAATTCCTAACACCGTTCTCTCCCGCACCAAGGTCTCAAAATGCTTAGAATTTATTATTACAAAATTTGGGGTCCAAAATGAACCATTGTCTATGAAGACTCGTTTAATATTATACCAGGAAATGATTTATTATAGATAAAGTGGGTTATTGTGCAAAGGTCTAAGGGAAGCCATATCAGTTTGATCAAAAGTAAGTTATTAGCATGGAGCCAAATGACTCACAAGTGTTTGAAAGTTATCAAGCACAATGTCACTTGGGACCTTAGATTGACTTAAAATCTTATTTGATATGTTCTTGTGGATATTTGATATACGTAAAAGATCTAAAATACAAATTTATGTCAGTTTATTTTGTAGTTCCATAATATCATAAAGTTTTTCATTAATAGGAGCAACTGGATTGGTTTTCTAAAGTGGAGGAGCTTGAATGGGATTTTTAGAGGAATAAGTTAGTGACCTTGAATGGTAAAGAGCGTCAAGTTAGGATTGCATAACCTCAAGTCAGCGAGGGGTTACTATAACTAGAGTAAGGAGAGTAAGGGCCTAGAATGGTAACTATTGGTTGTTGATTAATATTTGGGCTACTATAATCGAAAAGAGGATGATCGACAAATAGAGGTGGAGCCCTAAAATAGATGCTGAAGGTTGTCAGGTACTATTGGTAGTTGGCTTATGGTTGATCTTAATGTTAGTTATATGCCCACTAGTAATTTGACCTATGACATTACCATAGTCGTAAGGGACATTATTATAGTGGCATCCTAAATTTGAGTACAAATTTGTTGCTATTGATTTTGCCTTTGATTTGATTATTAGGAGGGTTTTTATGGTTTTGGTTGTTAGCTTGATGTTGATTATGGTTTTGATTATTATTGGAATTATTATGTGGAAAAAGGTTTTCATAGATACCCAAATTCTGATTAGACATTGTGGCCACATTATCCAACTTTGTTTCATCACTTTCTAGTAAATATTGAATGAGATGGTGAAGCTACACACATCTATGAATGGAATAACATTTAACCCAATGATAATCACAAAAATCATTCTCTTGATACCAATTAGATTTAGTTGGTTTTCTATAAATGGTTTGGGCACTAACCAAATGATCACGTTAGTGGTAACTAGCTTCTGGAAAACCATCTCAATAGGATCATTAAGATTACTGAAAAATCTATTGTGGTAATAACCTCTTTTTGAAGGGGGTCTTTGTAAAATGAGATGTTGAGTAGGTGGGTTTTTATGGATAGGTGGCGTTTAGACCATTTGCACATGCTAAGATTCAGTTACCCCATATCCTACAACATTTTTGTTCTTGTTGATTGGTTTAAGCTTCTCTAATGTACTTGTTTATGCTTGTGTAGGAGCTTGTGCCTGGACCTTGATCTAAACTTGATTTTGAGAGTAAATCTTGATTACCCATTTGTTGATGAGGGCTTGCTCAATCTGTATTCCCTTGGCAGTAACGTTTTCAAACCTATTACTTCAATGAAACTTGTTATGATGAGTTATATCATAATGTAGATTAACAGTGAACATTATGACTAATTGCATCTTAGGTAGATTATGTGGGGTTCAGCTAGCCAATGATCGCCACCATTGTAAATAGTTATCAAAGATTTCTCCTCCTCATTTCTTAGCCTAACATAGGTCAACCATAGTCCATTCATATTCCACATTAAAAAAGAAGTGTTGCATAAATTTCTCTAACAGGCCATCATAATTATGAATGGAATTCTTAGGTAGACCACAAAACCATTCTAAGGCATGCCCTGTCAAACTATATGGAAACAAGTGAAGTAGATAGATACTACTATATGCAACTTCTAGACATGTGACTAAGAACTCTTTTAGATGCTCCTTGGGATCACCTTTCCTTTTGTATTTTTCAAATTTGGGCATCTCAAAATGATGCAGGAAAGGTATCTGAAGATAACTCATATGAAATGCATAAGAGCATATGTCATCTAGTTTAAATTTTTTATTATGATTTCTTGTCTAAATGGTTGAAACTACATCTTTAATCTCCTGCAAATCCTGAAAAATGGGACTGAAGTGAGAGGAAGTGGGCACATTTTGTTGGGTAGTCAAAGGTAAATTAATGTGACCTTGATAAAGAGTTCATATAGAATAATGGGGAATATGTACATGATTAGTTTTATTAGGAATATTTACTCTTTGATTAGATTTATACCACTGATAGGGGACTTATTGTTGGTAAGGCACTTGCTAGTGTGTGCAAAGTTCATTTGAAGGGAATTGAGGCTTGAATGGAGGAATGGTTTGTTGGGTATTTAACATAATTTGTTGATATTGAAGAAAAATATATTGCTGATTCTTAGGAATCTACTATTGATTGTTAATAATCTTTTAGGTAGGGGGAACTTATTACTAGTTAAGCTGAATATGTTGGTGGTTTGGAGAGGCCCCTTGTTGAATAGACATGACAAGTGGTTGAATAAAAAAACTATGTTGGAGATTGGTTGGTACTTGTTGAATTGAGGGACTAGTTACCGCCTATTGAGGCTGGACATTGGTCATTACTTGTTGAAGTGATGGATCGTTACTTACAATCTATTTTTGTGGACTATGTATGGTCACAATGTGTTGTTGCAAAGTACAAAGAATATTTGGAGGAATGTTTTATTAAGAATTTATAGGAATTTTTTGTTGTGTTGTAGAGGGAACTTGATGTGGGTTAGGGTATCCCTTTTGAGATTTATCCACCACATGTTAGAAATAATTTACGGGGAGATTCAAATCAAGATTAGTTACTAGATTAATTTTAGATATAGGTGTGCTAAATAAATATTAAACTAATGTCTTGTTGGAAAATGGATCTGATTAAATGTGGGATAAGTCAAAAAATCTGAGTTATGCAGTCGAAGGACTTAGCTCTATTAATGATGGGTTTTGAATATTTCATGTTGTAAGCGAGCTAAGTAAAGTATATAGAGATTGTTTAGCTTGTTAGAGGTGAGAATCAATAAGTTGGATTTGAGAGGATTGGTTAATGAGTTGACCCTTTCCCTTGTTGGACACTATAAGAGCTTGATCAAAATTTAGTATATAAGTTTGAGCTTGATCAGAAGTGCCCTAATTATATAATAATGTTGCAAGAGGTGTTTATTTGGGTACTCTAACCAAATAGTGTAAATCTTCTATGGAAAATCCAGGGGAATTTTTTCCCTGATTTCTAACAATCTAACAAGATGATCATCCTTTTTGTTGAAGAGTTGTCGTGAAAACTGATCTTGTCTGTATTCAACGCTAGGTGGCACATTCACAAAGTACAATGGATTAAGTCTATATTGTGTTTTAAATGGTACATGTTTAATGTATGGTTGATATTGGCCTTGTTTGGTATTAAGTGGTACAATCGGAAGGTATGAGTTATGTTGTTCAAGTTCGATATTTGATGGCATGTTGGTAAGGTATGTTGATCTTCTTCGTCCTCTACATTGTGGTCATACACATATGGGTTGTAAACTACCTCTCCACCAAATGAGGGATTATAGATGGCCCCACCACGTGTGTATTTAGGCATGTTTAGGTTTATTATATTTGTTTTGAAAGAGGTTTAGACACTTGAAACTTGTCTTGATTTGGTATGGGACTTTACTTGGAATAACACTTGGGAATGTTTTGAAGTAAGAAATCATGCTTGTGTCAAGGTAAATATCAAATTGGAATGCGCCAATCAAAGGCCAAGTTAATATAAATGGTTTCAACAAGTAAGACTATGTGAATTTAAACGTGTTTCCCAAAAAGTGTGCACAATCTTTAGGTATAATGATTTCAAGTGAAAATGTTTAGATTTTGGAAATGTTTGAACTTGGTCTAATTGAAAGGATTTGGTCTTAGAAACTTGACCTAGACCTTTGGAACTTTAGAATTATAAAATGTGTCAAATGTTAGAACAAAGGTGGTTTTAGACAATATCGAATCAAGTTTGAACTAGGCTTAGATGTTTGATCTATAATAGGGGTTAAATTATTTGTCAACCTTATAACAAGTTTGACTTTGGCTTTGAAAAAAGAGCTAACTTTGGTTGACTTTACAATAGTTTGACTAGAATTGGAATTTGGTCTTAGAATTGAAATTGGTTTGACTTTGAAAAGAAAGTTGGTTAGAATCAGAACTTAGACTTTGGAACTAGGTTTGGAATAAAGTAAATGGCATAAAGACACAACTTGGACAAGAATTTGGATATTTGGTCTTGATTTGGTTTGAGATTTACAATTTGAATTAGGACAAGGCTTTAATTTTGACTTGGGTAGCCTAACGATGTAGTTTAGATAAGAAAGGTAGGTATTTGGACCAAATTTGACATGTCACTTTTGTTGACTTAGAAATTTGGAAGAGTAATGCCTCGTTTTGCATGTATAAAAATAGTTTGGATTTAGACTTGATTTGGTTTCATGTATGAACAAGGTTGTGACACAACAATCAAGAAATAAAACAAACATTACAAGGCAATTGTAATAACCGACATGGGTTTGCATCACATTCATTCAAAATTTTGATATACATGCCTTGAGAGAGGATTTATAAAATTTAAGATTATTTAAAAAAATTATTATAGTTATCGATGATGTTTTAATCACACCCTTCTCTCAAAAGGTTTGTACGAGTAAGACAATTTTCAAGGGCTATTAATTTTGTACCCCTGCATCAATGAATGTTCCATGACAAAATAAGGTCTTAATTTTTTTTACTTTGCTTTCTAAATGGTTGCAATATACCTTGCAATACATAGACATAATAAAATTCATTGATTGGACATCGAGATTTAATGGACCGTTCTTTAAAGGGTCTAGTCCTTTTATGACCACTTCAACCATAAGATTTCAATGAGGTGCCACAAGAAAAATCAAGCTCTGAGGAACTTTTCAGTTAAGATACCATTGATGTAACCTTAATTTATATACTCTTTCAAATAACGGGGTTAGTATGATACTAGGATGTGACTTCCTAGTCAAAGCACCCCTATAACCTTAAGATAGGAGATGAACTTCACCCCACTCGATCCAAAGAAAAGAAGGGTATAAGGCAAATATTAACTTTGCATTTTTGGGTCACCCAAAAGGAGAGAGCATACGTACAAAATAACCCCACAAGACACTTAAACAAAAATTAGTAAAAACCTATATAAAAAGAAAGAACTTGTAAAATATACAAGTTTTTATTATAACCCAAATGAAAGTGTGAATTCATTTTAAGCCCAAAGTGAGATGTGTATAAAAAATGTGCTTTACTTAGATTCTAAAACCAACTTTTTGACCAAGTTCTTATAGCACAAATAATTATAAGTTTAAGATAGGCGATAAATTTGGCTTTTTAAAGTCTCAGGTTTTTGTCAGAAGAAAGATTTCACCGATACGCAGGTAGGGTTAATTTCATTGATTACTAACAATATAGTTGATCACATATCAATTTCATTGATTACAAAAATAATAGGTAGAAAAGAGCAAAAAGGGCGAATTCGTTGATTGACAAGTCAATTTCACCAATTCTAGAACAATTTCACCAATTCTAGAACAATTTCACCAATTCCATAACTTGTAAATAAAATAATATATAAAGCATGGAAGGATGAATTCACCAATTAGCAAATCGAATTCACTAATTGGAAATTCAAATTCACCTTTTACAGATTTATTTCATCGATTTGAAACCTGCACATAAAACATAACAGAAAGTTTGAAAGGGCATATTCGCCGATTAACAAGTCTAATTCACCAATTGGCAGGGCGAATTCACCGTTTACAAAGCCATT
Organism: Torreya grandis; assembly: GCA_037957365.1. Classification (NCBI taxonomy): domain Eukaryota; kingdom Viridiplantae; phylum Streptophyta; class Pinopsida; order Cupressales; family Taxaceae; genus Torreya; species Torreya grandis. The sequence goes on along the minus strand of JARHVA010001045.1, from coordinate 3,326,223 downwards.
TCACCGATTTAAAACTTGCACATAGAACATAGCAAAAATTGTGAAAGGGTGAATTCACTAATTTGTAGGTTGAGTTCATTGATAGGTAACTTAAATCATTTTCAGGAGTGAAGTCATTGTTTAATAGGTTGATCTCATTGATTTCCCTTGAAATGAAGATTAATGATTTTTCTAAAGAAAAAAGAGGTGAATTAAACTAGTTACTATAATAATTCTGGTAATTAGAAGAATGTTAATAGTCTAAAAAAATTGTGGGATGCATCGAGTCCCACAGAGAGTGCAATTATTTAGATTAAAAATCTAAAAGAAATTAGTCAATTTGTTAATGAACGAAATTAAAACAAACTTACAGAACTAATATTTCAATCATAATCCCTAGGTAGGAAAAAACAACAAATGTGCATTAGAAAAAAAACCATGTTTATACCTCCTTGGAAGATTTACTTAAGAACTAATTTGAAAAGGTTGAGCTCGGCTTGTAGGCTATAGAGTCTTATGCAATGCTTGATTCTGTGTATGGGAAGCACCTCTCCTTGTCTCCACTTGATTTTTGACTTGGCATTAGAATTAGTTGAATCTCCTTGTATAATTCGACATAGTAAGTTTGCATTAAGAAACTTGTCTATAATGACCAAAGACCCTTGTATTTATAGACTTTTCAGAGGTTTATGAACCATTGATCTGAGATCAAGATCAGTGGTGGAAGATGATTCCTCAAACTCATAATCACACACATGGTGTATGTAAGATATGTCATTTAAGACCTTTTTGGAGTGTGGAAAGTATTTGGAAGAAAAGTGCACTTGTTAGTCCTCTTAAAGTGTGTAAGAGGGATATAAGAAGTGTGTAAACGTACTAAGAGAATGTGTAAGTGATCATGTCATAACCCACCTTACCTATATTTCATTTCATTCTATTGACTTACCCCTATGACATCATCTATATGAAATAATAATTTAATTTTAATTTTAGAAAAGTAAAAACGAGTCATCTCTTCCCTGCAAATTGTCCACGTCATCATCTGCATCAACGCTAACTTGGCAGCAACCCAGTGCAATTTCGACGCTTTAACACTTTCGACGTATACTTCTCTCAACACGGGAGACCTTATTTGGGCGCGTTACCACCGTGGAAGTATAACACGGGAGCCGTAAACTAGAAGAAGAGCTGGACCGCTGCATTCCAATCTTTCTTGATACAATGAATCGTCGATGAAGTTGCTCTCGCTCACCCGTTTTTAGCCCCGTCTCTTTAACTCAGCAACTTCTTTTTGTTTTACATTAAAAAACACTTTTGGGTCCTCAAGAAAAGTCAGGGGCTTCATAATCCAAGGCCTTCCAGAGACACGGCTCGCGTTCTTCACGTCATTTGAACTTTGACCCGATTCATCAACGCCTCTCGTTCATACACTCTGCTAACGCCCACGCGGCAAATTAAAATGCATCCTTTCCTCCTCACGACGGAAGTTGGATGGCAAGTGTTTCATACGAGTTCCCAAATAGGCCTTTATAAGCAATTCCCAACTGCCTTTCTCCTGCCATCAGACGTTTTGTAGATTTCAAAAAAAAAAAAGCTGGCTATGGAAATCAAAAGCGAGGCAGGCTGCCCAAAGGAATGTGTAGGGGATGTCGATGCTTCAGTCTCCCCGACAACATTCAAGCGATTGATGAGCTTTCTTTGTCTAGTGATTTGAGTGAATGCAAGTCAGCAAGCTAACAAAGTGTCTAAGAGCGATTCAATGAGAAGCAAAGCCTGTGTCAGTTCCAAGTTATATGTGAACCGTTGACTCAGCGGGTGTCAGTTCTGTTAGTGAACAGTGGGCACGATCCGTGCTAGTTTTGTGCGGGTGTTTGTGAGCAGTTCTTGGTCTTCGATTTCGTGAAGCAAAGACTAGGTTGTCTTGGGCAGAGAGTGATCAGACCCGGGAGGGGAACTGTTCATTGTAATCATACGAGTGGTTCCGAGCATTATCGACTGAGCCCGACTCGGTGTGATTGTTGTGTATGCTGCCAGTTGGCCCCGATTATTGTACATAGGACCGGATTGTCCTGAGATGTGAATAAAATACACGTTACTCCCAGCTTTCTTGCAATGTGTGAATGTCCATGTGTGTTGGGCTGGTTTACTGTTCTTTGCAAGTGAATGTTTGTTTTCCGCTGCTAATCCGTTTATGAATGCAAGTTTGTTATCCACTGGGTTTGTGGTAAGCTTGTGCAGGTAAACACTGAAGGCGTAGTCCGTAGTCCATGTGAATCCCGCCGCAAAGGGGGAATCCCGACTGGTCAAGCGGTGCCGCACGTGGGTTCCAGGCTTCGAAAAGCTAGCCCTGTGACAGTTGGTATCAGAGCACACGGTTTGTGTTTTGAGGGATTGTGTTTGCCTGGAGTCAAACAGTCTTGTGTCCCTTCCCCTGTCGAGTCAGTCCAGTGTGGGTCTGGTGTAACTGAGTCAGTATGGCAGGAGATCCGTTCAAGAAGATGAAGCTCAGCAAAATGGCCGGCTGGGGCCGTGGGCAACGTCAGAACAAAGGTGAAGGTGCAAGAGGTGGCCGTAGCCACGTTGGTAAGTCGATAGAGCCTGTAGTTGGTGAAGGCCTTGTTGAGCAAGTTAATGCCCAGTTCCAAGTGATTAGGGACCAGGTGGGCACGAGATTTGACGAGCTCGAGGAGAGGGTGACTACCTTGGAGCAGCAGGGGATCGATAGGGATCACACTATCAAAGAACTTACTGAGAAGTTGGAGGAGAGCTTGATGCTCAAAACGAAGTTGCAGGATGAAGTGACTTTAGTCCGAACAGGGGTGTCGGGTTTGGCGATTGCATCAGGGTCCAGTTCTTTTCCAGCTGTAAACCTTCCCAAGTTGAAGGAGCCGGAATGTTATGACGGTGATAGGGATGACCGTATTCTGGATAACTTCTTCTGGAGCATGGGGGAGTACCTGGCAAGTTTCGAAGGAATGCCAGGCGCACAGGAAGTGCGAGTTGCAGCAAGGTACCTTACGGGTGCTGCGAAGGTTTGGTATAGAAACCTGGCTAATGACATTGCATCAAGGAGTTCAACGCAGAGTTTGGACTCTTGGAAGGATCTGAAGGATGCCCTTGAGGCTCAGTTTCGACCTGGAAATGCAGCATGGTTGGCAAGGATCCAGTTGAGTCGCTTGAGACAAGTGGGGGAGATGGGTGAGTACATCCATGCTTTCCAAAGCCTTTTGTTGGAGGCTACCAACATGTCGGAGGCAGATAAGCTGTTTCAGTTTACTCAGGGTCTGCAGCCATGGGCTCAGGAAGAGCTCCGTATCCATGAAGTGTCCGATTTTAGTGAAGCGATTGCTGTGGCAGACCGTCTCTCAGATTTCAGAGAGGGTTTTTCATCCGGAAACACCTTGGGCCCTTGCGCACCCAGCTGGGGTGGCGTTGTTAAGGGGTTGGGGAAGTCTTCAGGGAAGCCAGGTGGTGACCAGAGAAGGAGGCTTAGCCCGATACCGTCAGAGGAATCTTGTGAGTCTGGGAGCACTACCACAAGTGGCGAGATGAAGTCACAGGGTGGGCGATCAAAGGGGAAGCAGTCCCGTTTGAAGTGTTGGACGTGTGGTGGGGATCACTATAAGCGAGATTGTCCGAACCGGTAAGGTTGGTGTTTGCAGTTCAGATGGGGGAGTCCAGATGAACTGGTGTGAGCAGGTAGGAAGCGTGCTCACGGGATCTCAACGCTGAAGGAAAGCTTGAGTTCGGAGGTGGCAGTAGTGTAGCATGCTGGGTTGATTATTGCGGATAGTGGACTCACGGACTCGAGTGTTCTGCAGTTGGAAGTCAATCAGTGTAGCCATGTGATTTTGGCTCCCAGTCCTTCGGGGGTCCAAGTAGGCTTGAGCAGTTACAAGTCATCCGTGTTGTACTGAGGCAGGGTTTGCCCAGGTTGGGTAAGTGGCAGTTTTCCTACATTTCAGTGTTCTCTTGTGTCTGATCTGTTGCGCACGTGCAAGGGGAAGGTTGGGCAGAGGAGTGAAATTGGGAAGATGGAATTGGTGTTGGGTCGAGTATGCTAAAGAGTGCAAGAATTGGTGAGGAGTCAGTGGGTTTTGCATTGCTTGGTGGCAGTTGGGATGGTGAAGGGCAGCGTGTTCCTTTTTCTCGTTGTAGTGGAGTGGTTTCTTCACAGCCATGGCGTATACCCAGTGAAGCATCAGTTTGGTTTGTCATCGTGGGAAGATAATTGGTCAAAGTTACATCACTTTGGTTTCTGAGGAGAGTTCGGTGAAGAATTCGTTACCTGCAGATGGGCCTGGGGTGTTTGATCTGAAGAGTTGTCTTCTGCCTGTTATACTCTTGGTTGAGAGTTTTAGTACTGTTGGAGGGAAGTTCATTGGAGCCGTTTTCCTCCGCCCCGCGTTTGGGGGTAAGCAAGATCCGGATTGGTCTTGCGAAGCTGCATCAGTATGGTGTGGCGTGTGTAGACAAGTTGTGTCTACGTGTGGATGCTGCCGGAGTTTCAGTTGGTTTCTCATTGGTGTAGTCAGTCGGGTTCTTGAACAGGAAGTTGGAGAGCAGACAGTGGGCTACGTGGTAGTTGACGCAGTGTGGGAGGAAAGTTCGGTCATGGGTTTTGACCTAGTCTCTTGACTCAGTTGGGGCCTGTATGGGAGGAGTGTTCTCTTGGTCCGTGAGTTAGTAAGGAGGCGTAATCTCTGGACTTTGGCGAGTGCGCTTGTGTTTAGAAGGAGATGGTGGAATTGTTCGATGGGGTCACTTGGATTGCTGTAGCTACAGAGTCCCGTAGAGTGGAACATCAGGAGCCGTTTTCCACGCCCCAGTGTTTGGGGGTTGACAAGATCCGGATTGATCTTGCGAAGTTGCATCAGCAGGGTGTGGCTTGTGTAGACAAGTTTGTCTACGTGCCGAAGTTGCCAGAGATTCAGGTGGAGTCTCCGTTATGTAACCAGTCAGTTTGCCTTAGTCGTCGATGAAGCCGAATCAGAGATGATTCTCGCCTAGGCGCCCTTCTGCGTGTAGTTGGAACAGTTTGTTGAGGAATTGGCCGTGGGTTACTTGGCAATCTAAAGCGTGGTGAAAAGGTCAGGTACTTGGCCTTGGTCTCTTAACTCGGTATGGAGCCCGCAGAAGGGATGTTTGATTCTCTTTGGTTCTTGGGTTTGAAGAAGGGACGTGTTGGTCTCTTGACTGGAAGAAGCTTGGTAGGGAGATGCGTTTCTCTTAGCTTTGGGTTTGGAAGGTGGTTGTGCAGATTTCGACCTGACTTGGAAGGAGCTTGGTAAAGAGATGTGATTCTCTTGGCTTTGAGTTTGGGAAGAGGTTGTGCTAATTACTTAACTCTGGAAGAGCTTGAACAGGGGATGGTATTCTCTTGGCTTTGGGTCTGAAGAAGGGACGTGGTGTTCTCTTGACTCCGCAGAGAGCCTGGAAAGAGCATAGTGAACTCTTGGCTTGGGTCTGAAGAAGAGATGGGGTAGCCTTGGTTCCGGATTGAGCCCGAGTGTGAAGTTGGTCGCCTTATGGTTTCCTGCCTGTGAGTTTGCCGGCGTCGGGGACGTCGCCGATCTTTAAGTGGGGGAGATTGTAGGGGATGTCGATGCTTCAGTCTCCCCGACAACATTCAAGCGATTGATGAGCTTTCTTTGTCTAGTGATTTGAGTGAATGCAAGTCAGCAAGCTAACAAAGTGTCTAAGAGCGATTCAATGAGAAGCAAAGCCTGTGTCAGTTCCAAGTTATATGTGAACCGTTGACTCAGCTGGTGTCAGTTCTGTTAGTGAACAGTGGGCACGATCCGTGCTAGTTTTGTGCGGGTGTTTGTGAGCAATTCTTGGTCTTCGATTTCGTGAAGCAAAGACTAGGTTGTCTTTGGCAGAGAGTGATCAGACCCGGGAGGGGAATTGTTCATTGTAATCATACGAGTGGTTCCGAGCATTATCCGCTGAACCCGACTCGGTGTGATTGTTGTGTATGCGGCCAGTTGGCCCCGATTATTGTACATAGGACCGGATTGTCCTGAGATGTGAATAAAATACACGTTACTCCTAGCTTTCTTGCAATGTGTGAATGTCCATGTGTGTTGGGCTGGTTTACTGTTCTTTGCAAGTGAATGTTTGTTTTCCGCTGCTAATCCGTTTATGAATGCAAGTTTGTTATCCACTAGGTTTGTGGTAAGCTTGTGCAGGTAAACACTGAAGGCGTAGTCCGTAGTCCATGTGAATCCCGCCGCAAAGGGGGAATCCCGACTGGTCAAGCGGTGCCGCACGTGGGTTCCAGGCTTCGAAAAGCTAGCCCCGTGACAGAATGGGTGAGGGGCGTCAGTATTGGAGCTGGAGCATTCGGCACTGTTAGTCTTGCCATTGACAAGTCTGACGGCGAGCTCTTCGCAGTGAAGTCCATTTCAGGCAATTCTATTTCTTATTTAGAAAACGAATACAACATTCTCAGGGCCTTAGATTCTCCCTACATTGTGCGATGTTTGGGAAAGCAGTACAGCATTGAGAATGGAGTGGATAAGTGTAATTTGATGATGGAGTACATGCCTGGTGGTAGCGTGGCAGGATTGCTGAGTAAATTTGCGGGACAGTTGGACGAATCGATTTTCAGGGCCTACACTGGTTGCATCCTCCGTGGATTAGATTACCTCCACAGGCAGGGGATTGTGCATTGCGATATAAAGGGAAACAATGTGCTTGTCGGAGCCGCTGGCGTGGTCAAGCTTGGCGACTTTGGATCTGCCAGAGACACGGACGACAAGGGATTAAGTCTTCAACATTTAAGGGGTACGCCATTGTGGATGGCTCCTGAAGTAGTCAACCAGGTGGAGCAGGGGCCGCCTTCCGATATTTGGTCTCTGGGCTGCACTGTGGTGGAGATGGCCACGGGCAGGCCGCCTTGGAGCAACGTTTAGAATCCCCTCGCAGCCATGTACCGCATCGGTTGCACAGACGAATTGCCAGACTTGCCCAAGTGTCTTTCATGTCAAGTCCGGGATTTTCTAGAGAAACGCTTCCGTAGAGATCCCAAGAAGAGGTGGACCGCTGAACAGCTGTTGGACCATCCTTTTCTCCATCAGACCGACTGCTGCTCTGCCTCTACCCCGGAGGTGAAAAGGGCTCCTGGATCTCCTACCAGTACCTTGGATTGTGCGAGCCCTGATTGGAATTTCTGTTCTTCTAGTTTGCCTGAAACTGTACCGATTTCCAGGCCTTGTGGGAAAGCTGATGTAGGGGAGGGAGAGGAGTCAATTAAGACTCAGAGACCTTCATCAAGGAACAGACTGGCAGCATTAGCTGCAGGTGTTGAGAGGCCTGATTGGTGCGCAAGCCCCCCTACGGGCCAGTGGATGGTTGCCAGATTCAATTCCCCATTGTCAAATACTCCTGTGCCATCTAAAAGCTGTTCCTCCTCGGTGGAATCGACATGCAATTCCGGCTTGGAAAGTAGTGATCGAGAAAAGCGACAACTCACATATAGAAGATCAGCTGCAGAGGCCTCTGGAGAAGAGTATCAGTATGATTGTCACGAGCAGTCCTCGAGACCGATAACAGAGCTTCTGATACTCGCTCCGGCTCAAGAATTGTGTAAACATTCCTGTGGGTGCATTGCTGAATTTCATAACAGAGCACTAAGAAGAGGCATCCTGTGTGTCTCTGTCACTCAGACCACGCAAATTTGGGGTCCCTGTTGTGTTCTGTGTATTCAGTAACGTTGCCCCAAAATGTTTGTGAACTGTAAACTGTGTATTGGCTGCACAACAAAGACACCTCCTCACTTTATCTCACAATTATTTTTAATTCATATCATTTTGCTAAGTATTTTCACTTTGTTTTTAATCATGGATTTAGTTGCAATGATGTTTTGTTTATTTAACAGAATTTTCCATTTTGTGGATAACATGTTTTCTTTTTTTATATTTTCCTTTAATAAGGTTCCATTTTTAAAAATTATGATATCAGAATTATGGCGGGAAATTTCTGATTTAAAATGAGATAAGAGTCCTTCCGCCATATGCAATTGCGTTATTTCCACCTAAATCAAACCAACTCCAATGGACATAGACATCTCTATTTAAGTGATGGTATAATATGAATAAGGGTGCATAGTACCAAGTTCCTATGGGAAGAGCGATAAGAAGTTTTGAGGATACTCAATAACATGTTTAACTATCAAGTTAGTAAATAATTGTGGTAGTAAAATAAAATGTATTTATAATCATTAGAATTGTTGTTTTCAATAAAATGTAATATATATACAATTATTATAATTGTTGTTTTCATTTGTTCTATGTGTTCATATTCTATGGTTTTATTTTTAGTGGTTCTATGCTCTCGATTAAGCTGTGACAATTACTAATTTTGTCTCGTTTATGAAACAAAAATAAATCAGAAGCAAATAAAATAATAGAAATTGTAGATCCAATCTATAAACACTCCCACAAGAGATTAAGCAAATAGAGCATTCCCTCATTGTTGTACCAAGCAGTGCTTTCAAAGAATCCTCTATGTTTTCCATATCTACTACAATTGCATTTGACATTGACAAGCTTAATTGATAAACCATTAAATTCCTTCTTTGGAAACTTCTTATGATTGTTTTCAAGGCAAGGGAAATTGATTGTGGGTTAGTAAAGCATAGAGTCTTATTACAAGATCAAAAAGGAGGGGTTTCAACGAAAGGGAAAGTTGGTTTACATGTACAAGACTGTAACAATAAAGCAGACTGAGACATATAAATATTATACTGATAACAATATGATTTTATAGATCGGACAAAACCAATACTGATTATATTGCCTAATCACAAGATTGACACTGCTCAAAAAATGAAAACCCACATAAATTTTTGCTCAGCGCATGAATACCCACTTATGTTTTTGCTTGACACATGAACACGCACATAATCGAGCACCGCTTAAGTTTACCACCAAAAAGGGGCTCTATTTTAATGGGTTGTGCAGAATTTATAAGTTCTATTTTAACAATGCATAGATCTTTAATTTTTGGATAAAGTAAATATTGGTGGATTTTGTTGTTGAAAGAAATAAATAAATAATTTCAAATCAAGATGGTCAAAGGGACAAATTAAAATGGCTAATCTTGAGTGCAAAAGCAAGCCCAACAAAACAATGCACCACCTTGAAAAATTCAGTATATCTTAAGTGGTTGAAACTCTAAAAACATGAGGATTGCATTACGTAGTTTATCATCAATAATTGAGAATTTTATATTTGTATAAAGAACTTTTCTTAAGCTTGATGCATTCAATATAATCATGGATTTATCGAATTATAGGTATGTTCAGAGGGATTATAAGTTCCGTTCTTTGCTCAGGAAATAATTTTGGTGAGACATGGAACTGCATGGACTTAGGTCTACAAATGGTAGTAGAATCTTAAGGTTCTCATTGGTGGATACTTACGCCTTTGTCATTATAAGTATATAAAAATATATTTGACTAATGTGGTTCCAATTATAAAAGCAATGCCCTGAGTTTGACAAGTGACCATCTTGATGTTTAATTGTATGCGTGTTAATGACTGATCTCATGTAAATTGCATAAATGTCATTATGAGCAACCAAGTATGGATGATATAAATTGAATGGGAAGAAAAACACGAGAGACTATTCTTTTTTGAATGCATACAAAACTAGATTATGTTAAAGCAGGGATATACTCTTCGATCATTTCATCAAAAGATTAAAAATTTATTTCAGAACATATAGTCCAATTAAAAATTATACTAATTGAAATAGTTATCTGTAATCCCAAACTATATATTTATAACTGATTGTAAAATTCTTTATTACCAATACAAGATGTAACCTTAAAATAATTTTAAGTTTTTATAAAAAAGTAAATGGATTACTTGTAGATATTCTTTAATGATTCATTCTAATATTCTTCACCATCTCAAGATAAAATCCTTAAATACACTAACCTGCGGTGAAATTAAATGATCCGTGGCCCAATCAAGAGCTCTTTGCATTCCCCACGAAGGCCCTTATTCTCTTCTACAAATCACTTTTTGTTCTTTAAGGCATTTTGCAGCGAGGCCTGAGATACAACCACACATAAAAAATATTCAAAGACTGCAAGCTTCCAGCTCCACAATCTATAATTATATAAAAATAACCTTGGGAGTTTTAACATCAACACCAGGGAAAAAATAAATAAAATGAAAACCCTTCAGCCCATAAATGCACCAAAATGCATCTAGAATCCATTTGCACCCATCATGTACGTAATGTCAAGCATAGTTGCAATTAACTGTCATAATATTAAAAAAAACTGTTTCATTGGAAATGGGGGTAATAGGTTCATTGCACACAGCGAAATAGATGTTTTGCACAGAAAATGCTTAATGTGATATATCAAGAAGGCTCGCAAATAATCATTAAAAAAATATGTTTCAATGTAGGCATCAGGGAAACAAGTATGCCAACCTTACAAAATAAATGATATATCATGCCTTCGATGCTTTGACAATGTGACATCTAAAATTTTCCCTTTATACATAAATTGCATGTGGCTCATAATGGCTTCTCTCCATGCACACAACGCCTCCGCCCTCCGCCCCCCCCCCCCCCGCTTCCTCTCTCTCTACATATGAAGCTGAAAACAGAAAAATCTTGCATGTTAAGAATCAGTGCATGCTACACAGCGTGTTGTTAATAGTCCTGTCTTTGGACCAGCTGACATTTTATTCTGATTAAAAAAGATTATTGAAAATTTTAAAAATACATAGATCTAAAAAATGATAAAACATTTTTACTACCTCCAAATGAACCATATAAATGATCCAGGAGAATTTTTGCTATAGAGTGATGTTTTGGATCACAGAGAACATTGAGATTAATCAAAACTTCAGAAAAATCCCTAACTTGAGGCAACAAGAAACCTTGTATAAAATAACAGGGTGCTTTAAATCATAAGCTGCATGTACTGCAAAAATCCTAACATAGAAGGTTTTGCTGATCAGATTCATTTCCAGTCCATTAAAGCATTGTACAAACAAGACCTTAGCATTTTTGCAATGCCAGTGTGATAAAAAACAAATATCATTCCTATTTTAAAAAAATAGTCTCTCGAAAAAGGCACAATAAATCGGTTCTTACACAGTAAAACTGCCCAACCACCACACAGCTGGCTATCACTGACAATATAAGCATCATGACTATGAGCTGTTGTAAAAATGGCGGATGCAGCCAGCCCCTTGAAACAAGTGAGGACAGAAATGACATAATAAGCTCTGAGCCAATTATCATATAACAAATAACATTATTATATTTGATCGGTTAATTTTTTTCGGGGAGCTCATCTTTACAAAGTCCCTACACATTTTCTAGCCGACAAAACAGGCATTTTGATTTCCTGATAGGAAACTTTTCCTGATAGGAAAGGGATAATAGAAAGTTAAAGACTAATAATAAGGTAGTGGGTGCATCTTACAAATAAAACTAATTTAATTGCTTACTAAACCGGTGTTGACACAATTTCGTAACGTGTGAGTTGATTATTTCCTTGTTATGTTGATTTGTTGCTGGTGTTTATCTTCAATGATAAGGAAGTGCATGAACTTCAATTAGAGTTCATTACAAATATTTAAAAAAACCTATCATGTGTCCAGTGGCTTAATTAAGAATTGAAATTTCTGGGGTTGAATGCTATAAGAGTAGTAAAGTGCCTACATTATCCATTCAACAACTATGATAGTAAGTATGATTTTCGCTACGATTTGGATCATAGTATCAATTTTTTTTAAGTTTTTTTTTTCTGGATTTTCTTAAAATTTCATGTTAATTTTAACAGCATATGGTTGATCCGACTGCACATCTTTAGTTCCACCGTTTATTAGGTCGACCTATTTTAAACTTACCTTTCAATTTTACAAAATGAATCAACACAATTTTCAAGTAAAAAAAAAAAAAAAAAAATAGTGTTTATATATATATATATATATATATATATATATATTGGAAGTAGTGAAAAAAATTATTTCTTTTCAAAATAAAATTAAAGAAAACTATAATTATTAGTTAAATCTTAGTGCTCATCGTGATCATCATTCATCAACTTAACGTATCTTATAAATGTAATATTTATAAATTTGAGAACTTTTATTTTGTCATCTAAATGATTGGTTAATGAACATTGATTATATTTATGTTATTTATGACAAATGAAACTCTGAAATTGAATTAATGTATTAATGACTTTTGTTTATGTTTTTTTTTGAACAGTGGCAGTTTATGTTAGATTAGAAGCTACGAGAAATAATATTTTTATATTTTACTCTAAATTTCAATTTGATTGTTAAATTTATTTGATATTTAAAACATATAAATATTGCTAATATTTTGTGGTTTCAAATACATATAAAATTGAAGTATTAGTGACATTTAAACTTAATTTGAGATGACATACAACATATGACAATTAAAAATGGTATAATTTAATACTTCAATTAACACATTAATTCATTTTCTTATTAAATTTTACATCTGAATTGATACTTTACACAATTAATGATTTATTAATAGAGTTGATAATACATATAGACTATTGCATTATCAATATCTATCAATCTAATTGTGTTGAGTTTGAAACTGTCACCATATAGACACATTAGCATATTGTTGAGTTCAATTATATCTTTATATACTTTCATGTTCATACGAAATTGCAGCCCTAGAGAGGAAATATGAAAGTAAGAGCATTGGTTTAAATACAAACTCATTTTGATGCCTTAGAGGCATTAACATAAGCAATAATCAAGAATAATGTTAAAAATTGTTAATTATCAAATCGGTCAAAGCCACTACGTAAATCAAAAACCCTGGTCTAAGATGCAAGTAAATTAATAATTTAAGCAAATTTACATGTTTAGATTAGTTGCAATATAGGATTCATTTTTTTATTTAACATTTTAATTTGTTTTTATAATAAATATTAAAATATTGATTTGTAGATCTACATGATTATTGGTATTGTTTTTGATTCACAAAATTTTGTGAGTAAGTCAATAATGTAGGCAAATTCACATATTTAGATTGGTTGCAATATAAGATTTATTGTTTTGATTTAAATTTTTAATTTATTTTTACAACAAATATTAAGACATTGATTTGTAGATCTAAATGATTATTGGTATTGTTTTTGGTTCATAGAATCTTTGTGAGTAAGTCAATAATGTAGGCAAATCCATATGTTTAGATTGGCTGCAACATAGGATTCATTGTTTTGATTTAAACTTTTTTCATGCAACACATTCTAAATTTTTATTATGGGACGTCCAGTTCAGTTTTACATTTGATAAGTTGGGACTTAACTTACATTCTAATGGCACTTACATCTCATAAATGGAGGGGGGAAAATGAGAAGGCCATGGACCTATTTAGCCCACAATCATAATTGAAAAACGATGACAACGTTTTTTAGAGGATTAAGAATCAAAACTGGATAGCTATAAGTTATAACGATGTTAAGAGGCTCGACCCATGATCACTTCTAGGTCCATTATCACCCATTTTCAAGCAGGGTCCTTTTTCTATTAAAATGCAAAATGGGCTCGAAAATAAAAAAATGGAAATTTGGTTCGTAGTTGTCAGAATTGAGTTTACATATATTTTGTGCATTATATGGTTAACTTGACACGAATTAGGGGAGTAATCGGGTAATTATGATTGAAGGAAGTAAACGATTATTTACAACAGGGTGAGCCATCATTGTTTGGTATGGAGGACATGATCTTGATGAAGCAGTGCATTTACAACAAATACTAAGATATTGATTTGTAGATTTATATGGTTATTGGTATTGTTTTTTATTCACAAAATTTTGTGAGTAAGTTAATAATATAAGCAAATTCACATATTTAGAATTGGTTGTAATATAAGATTCATTTTTTTATTTAAATTTTTAATTTGTTTTTATAATTAATATTAAAATATTGATTTGTAGATCTATATGATTATTGGTATTATTTTTTATTCATAAAATCTTGAGAATAAGTTAATAATGTAGGTAAATTCACATATTTAGATTGGTTGCAATATGAGATTCATTGTTTTGATTTAAACTTTTAATTTATTTTTACAATAAATATTAAGACATTGATTTGTAGATCTACATGATTATTGGTATTGTTTTTGGTTCATAGAATCTTGTGAGTAAGTCAATAATGTAAGCAAATCCACTTGTTTAGATTGTCTGCAACATAGGATTCATTGTTTTGATTTAAACTTTTAATTTGTTTTCATGCAACACATTCTAAATTTTTATTATGGGACGTCCAGTTCAGCTTTACATTTGATAAGCTGGGACTTAACTTACATTCTAATGGCACTTACATCTCATAAATGGAGGGGGAAAAATGAGATGGCTATGGACCTATTTAGCCCACAATCATAATTGAAAAATGATGACAACGTTTTTTAGAGGATTAAGAATCAAAACTGGGTAACTATAAGTTATAACGATGTTAAGAGGCTCGACCCATGATCACTTCTAGGTCCATTATCACCCATTTTCAAGCAAGTTCCTTTTTCTATTAATATTGCAAAATGGGTTTGAAAATAAAGAAATGGAAATTTGATTCGTAGTTGCCAGAATTGGGTTTACATATATTTTGTGCATTAAATTTTTATTATGTCCATTATCACCCATTTTCAAGCAAGTTCCTTTTTTTATTAAAAAGCAAATTGGGTTTGAAAACAAAGAAATGGAAATTTGATTTGTAGTCGTTAGACTTGGCATTGCATATACTTGGTGCATTAAATTTTTATTATGGTTAAGTGAAATGGTTTATATTCACTATCAACTTGCATTTTGAGGTAATGAGGATTATTGAGTTTTTTTTTTATAAGTTTTATATACAAGTAAACTAAGCATGCATTTGTTGACAAATTTTTGATACCATTTTAATATAATTTTGGTTGTGGTTGATAAGTTTATAAAATTAGTTCATTTTATTCTAGAAATTTGACAAATGTTACACCTATTCTTGCATAAATATTTTTTCATGTGAAATTGTAAGACTTCATGGAATACATGAAGTAATCATTTCGGATAGACATAAGTTGTTTACATCTTATTTTTAAAAAACTTTAATTGTTAGTTTTATAACTAAGTTGATTTTTAGTTCAACATACCACTCACAAAAATATAGGTAGAGTGAATAAGATAACTAAGTGGTTAAGGGCATGTTGCATATGTACGCAATGGATTATCCCAGTAAGCAAAAATAATATCTTTCATTGGTAGAGTTCGCCTACATTATTCACTAAAGATGACACCTATTGAGGCCTTTTATGACAAAAAAAGTAGAACTCCACTTGGTTGGGATGGTTTGAATAAATGTGTCACTCCTATAACTAAAGTCTTACATGATTATGACACACAAATGCAAATTATAAGATAAAAACTGAAAGAGGCTTCAAATCGAAGGAAATTATATGATAATATAAATCAAACTGAATGATAATTTAAGTTGGAGACCTATTATTTTTTATAATTCACTCGAACAAGAGTTCCATTAAATTTGGCAATGCAACCAAACTATCTCTTAGATTTGTTGGACCCTCTGATGTGATTAAAATAGTCAATTTGGTGGCTTATTGACTATCACGTAGATGTTGTGCCCCAACATACCCCATTTTCAAAATTCAAATAGGGACCCACTATTATTAGTAAATCTTCATATTCTAAATGAACCTTATAATTCTGAATATTGAATTGATCTATGCAACTTAAGATTCCTTCAAGTTTAAATTTACATTTTTGAATAAATTTCAAAGCTTGGGCATGATATAATTTTTTTATATATATATCCATTGATCCTATTTCAAAAAGCTTACTCTAAGATTGAATTTTTAGATTTATTGACTAATAGAGCTAATAAATTTATATTCTAGTGCATTTCACCTTCTGAATAAGTGTAGGATTGATTCTAGGGCCGTAACTTATGATAAATTTTTAAGACATTCTATGGACCATCCATGTATCAAAATCAAGGCTACCTATAGTATACAGTTCAACTGTCAGGCATTCTTACTTCACCTAATATCTGATTCCTGAGATTGAGACAAGTGACGTGATCTCAAAAGTTTAAAAACCAATTAGGACAAGTACAATGCCAAAATTCTAGAGTTTTTAGATTAATGAGAGTCATCGATGTGGTGTGATCTTGTCAACTTAGAGCCTATCAATTGAAGGTATAATGTCAAGATTTTATTCTCTCTAGAGCCTTAAAATTTCTCCACATGACATGATCACATTCATTTGGAGCACAACAAACTAAAGTACATGGACTTATCTTCTATGTTTTCTATATCTTGAGGACCATCCATGTGTCATCATCTCAAAATCTCAGAGCTTGACAGTCAAAGATACAACAACAAGGTTTTACTTCCCTAAAATGTAAAAATCCATCCACGTGGCATGATCTTGGAAGCTTAGAGCTTGACAAGACTATGCATATCTCTAAAAGTTCTATTTTCTCTAGATTATCAAGGACCATCCACATGTCATCATCTTAGAAGCCTGGGACTTGTCAAGTCAAAGGTGCATTGCCAAAGTTCTATTTTCTATGGATTCCATAAGATCATCCATGTGTCATCATTTTGGAATCCCAAGAATTTTTAAGAGGAAGGTACAAAATTAAAATACAATAGAGTCTCTGGAGGGCCAAGAGTCATCCATGTGGTGTAATCTCACTAGCCCATTGATTATCATTCAAAAACACAATATCAAAGTTCTATGAACCTCAAAGCCCTGAGATTGCTCCATGTGGCATCATCCTATGCAAATAGTGCTCACCGAGAGGAAGCACACATTTTAAATTTTAAAGAGCCACAAATCCTCAAAATCATGCCAAGTGGAAAATATTGTTAGTTCATAGCCCATCAAGCATACAAAGCAGAATTGTAAAAGCTAAAGACCCCAAAGTAAACAAGGTCAAAATAAGTGTCACAATCTCAAAGATGCATAATCAGAATACCAATGTAATATTTGACAGCTAGGCAAACGCTGATACACAGGAAATAGACACTTGGAGAATCATGATGACTAGACATTCATGATGAACAAAAAGTTACCATGGTAAAAGACACCCACCAAAGCTAACTTCCAAATTTAAAATCAAAATGGGAAACAAAGATAAAAGCTATTTTTGCATTAACTTCACATGAATCAGGCATTTAAGTCTCAATCTCTAAGTGATATAGTAAAAGTCTTAAGGACCTAAAATCACTTTTCCATTAATCAACAAACTGTAAACTATGAATTTAAGCCAAGTTATCAAAATCCATAACTTTTTTGCTAACAAATTTATGAATCAATCCAATTAAATTATGATAAATTCTACATTATAACAATGGACTCTTCATCTCAAAAATCTAACCATCTTCCCTCTCAATATTCTATCATGGAAGGATTGAGTATTTAGACATAATATTTGACAAAGGAGCATTGCAATCCCCTCATGACTCTACCCTTTGGGATGAGGTATACGACATTGAACCATATTCAACCTAGGACCAATTAAACAAAGACGAGAGAGGATACGTGGATGATTTATTACTATTCAAAATAATGGGGTTGCATAATGTGGTAATGAAATTTGAGGTAATGTCATGTATTGATTTTCTTCAAAATTTATTTCTTAATGGCACTATTAGCGGGGATTATCTATATTTTAGGCTTCATAGAAATGTGGTATCCTATATTTATGGGAAAGCTTTGAAAGGTATTTTCACCTTCTAGTACTTGAAATAAATTATAACTAGGTCATAGCCAATGCTTGGTTAGAACAAACATAATGAGTGTAAACTCAAGCAATGGCTAGAGAAAGGTGAAAATTTGAATATTTCAGGTGCTATTTCTCGATTCCCATAGTCAAATTTAGATTATGAATTAGAATATCCATGGCAATGATGAATATGTTGTATGTATTTTCTAGCATCACTTACGTGCATGAGGCATGGGTGCCCTTGTTAGATATAATTTTGACATCTGATAAAATTGTGGTACTCGGTGAAGTTATTAGTATCAGGATCTAGGCATAGATGTTCAAAGTTGATGAAAGGTCATCTGATGGGAAATTTTATATGATGTACTATGTAGTAGACATAATTATGGGAATATTACACACAACCTATGGACAACCCTGGGAACCATCTAAAAAACATGTAAATAATAGGGTCTGTGATAGCTATACTATAATGCATGTTTATAGGTTTAGAAATTAAATAAAGAGAATTGCAGAAGACATATACCTGTTAGTGTACTGATCCAATTATGGGCATCTCATGCCATAGATTTATGACAACATAAGAAGAAGCATTTTAAAGATGGGAGACTATTGGTATTATCCTGATTGCATTTTAATTAAGATAGAGGGAACTAGGGCCCTTCCTCTGAATTTGCCTTGTTTTATTCTTGACAAAGTGGTAAAGCAAGAGATAGATTATCAAATATATAATAGTGTTGATGAATAATTTGGTGCCAAATACCAAGGGTACTAGTATAACACCCCTTTGATCATCATCCAAATTCAATACTCAACAAGGAGATATCTCAGTTTAGTCCATAAGATCAGGGCCCATTATGGTTTGAATCAAGCACAATACCAAGATTGGGACCCTAAAAACAAAATCAGACAAGAACTCAATGAACTTTGGCAAAAGGAATTTCATATTCTCTATGGTCATAAATTTTTTGAACATGATAATTTTTTTATCAAAGCTGCAAATGAGCCAGAGGTTTATACTTGCATGAATCAACATAACATGCCAATGATAGTGGCCTAGGAAATTAAATATAATCCTTCAATCACTAGGGAATGGGAAAATAAAATAGGGGAGGAGGTAAACAAGGCTGCAAGCCATCAATGACCCCAACCTCAGGCTCAATTATCATTAGACCATGATCACCTCGTATCTTCATAATATGGAGAAGTTGGCCTATTAGAGGAAGGTGCCATTCAAGGGGAGATGGATCCCCACCCAACCCATCAACCTTTAAAGATTGTTGGTAAGTGCACAAAGTTGGGGGATAAAAAGGGGCCTACTCGTGGACATGATTTTATTAAAATTTCAAAATTCTGAACTTTTGTAGATAATTTGAGATGGCTACACTCAAAATTTGAATATGGTATAAAAACATGAATTGTATCATTTCGAGTCTAGTTTTCAAACCACTATTTTCTTAAAATGGTTAAGTATAACTAGGTCAAACATCTAAAATTTAAAGAGGAACTCATTTTTTTAATAAAATAGAGTTTATAGATGGTCGTGCAGCCCATCATTTTTTTAGCATCATTTAATATTGTTTGAAATCCTTAGGTGAATATTTAGATAAGATCTGTTAGTTTGTGTCCTGTAGTTTTTGTATTTTTTAAATGAAGATTTTTTTAATTAATTTTGCAAGTAAATAGATTATGAAAATCGATTAAAAAAATGGATAGCCAGCTATGCAACCCCCATAACTACCTCAAAAAAAGTGAAATCTGATTTTTTATTTTTTTAATGTGTGTAGAATTAGGCCTAGTTTATGACCATATAATTTGTTTGCACTTCGATCAATGGAATTTTTTTTAATAAACATAAATAGGCATGTATATTTGCGGCATGTAGTGGCCTAAAAAAGGTATAGTTAGAAACCAACATAGTTTGAACCCTTAAAATAGTCCATAAATCAGAGAGGGTGCTCGTTGAACCCTTGAAACCATATATTTGGAAAGAGGAGAGGGTGCTTGTTGTCATGGTAATAAATTTTCGAATTTTTTTTGTTGAAATCCATAGTGTGTTTGGCAATGGAAGTTAAAATTTGTTATTTTCTATCAAAACTTTTAGACTCGACTGTAGATTGACAGGTCTAAGCCTTTAGTTCAGGAATCTAAGCCATTTCTAAGACAAAAGGATTAGGTTTTGAATTCAAGCTTGCCATAAATGTACGATTTATAACATGTATGTGTTATTTGTTCATAAAACCAAAAAAAACAATTTTGATCTATGGATATGCATTTTAATGCTTATATCTATGTTCTTGAGCTCCCTAATAGTGGTAGATCATGATAATTTCGATTGTAAAGTGAAGTGTATCATGATAGGGGATAGGTCCCTAACTTTAGATAGTGAATTAAGGTGTTGTGGTATACATTAGACTTCAAAAAAGTTACCCATTTTATTATCTCAACTTAACCACTTATAATTAAGGTTGTAAGGTATAACTCATTGTACATATTACAATATAACCAATTTTATCATGAGAGGTCATAAAATGCATTTTTTAAACCTATGATGAAAACTTCACCTTTGGAGTACTAATATAGCTATGCATTAGAATACCAATACTTGAGTCTTACTTATGAAGATGTGATTGGTTCATTTAAATTTTATAGAGTAAATGTTGAACAAGTATATAAAATACTACATGCTTAACTTTTGGTGCACTTTAATATTTATACACACCAATACATGTTCCATCAATGAAGCACACCTTAAAAAAAAAGCTTGTTTGGTTATTGGTAGGTGCAGGTCACTACTGATACTTTTATCTTATATACACTACCACAAAAAGGATGCAATTATAATTTTATAGGCTCTACATTCTTAATTTAATAGGTTATGTGAAGATATGATGAAAATGTCTGAATGTGATGATTTAATGAGAATATTTAACATGTAGCCTAAGCCAAACACGAAACATCGAGTCTTAGTTCAATAGTAACATGTCAACCCCAATGTCATAAAAAATATAGACAAAATAGTCAAACATGGTTGAATTTGAAATAAATTGGGGCTATTTTGAGCCCCTTCAACCTAATTGCATTACTATAAAATGTGATTTGGGGGTTGATCACCTCCAATTTCATCATAGATTGAATCAAAGAAACATTAAATGTAAGTTTTACATGTGGTTTTGAGCTCAATAAACATGAATGGAACATCATATAATGAATGCAAATGTCGATTGGTTTAACATTTTTCTTGTGTTTGGGAAGGGTATTCTTGAGCCTAGAATGGGTGGTTTGTTTATCGATCAAGAATGATGGGAGGTCAAGAACCTGGTACTGGATGTTATCCACCCCTCCAAGTGTGTTGGTAGTGTCATTTTTAGCCAAGAATCATCATAAATGTAGTTTTCCAACTATAGCTTCGATTTTGGCAACTCATCTTATCAGTGTTTTTATGCTCTTGAACACTCATGAAAATGTGTTTTTGATTAGATTTGAACATCATGGTCATGGAAAAACATGTAATTTATCTATATAGATGTGATTTAAGTGATTTATTTTCATTTGGAGGTCTTAGAGGTAGAAATGCTTGTTAGAACTCAATAAGTTATCTCTTCAATGTAAAAAATTTGCATTTTAGGACCCATTACTGCAACTTGTGCCACAGATTACTCTCAAATTTTATACTAAATTTATCCAGGGTGAAATTATAGTGATTTGACATGCAGAGGAAGGATCTTATTTTTTTTCCATATGAATTACAATTCTTGTTTTATGTATGTCTAAATTTAGGCTAAAAATTTGCATTTCTCTTGTGTTGGGAATGGCATTCTTGAGCACATAATTGGTGGTGGGTTTGTATATTGGGCATGATGGGAGGTCAAGAATACATTATTAGATGTTATCTACCCCTTAAAATGTGTTATCATTACCAATTTTCAGCCAATAAATATCCAAATTGAAGTTCTCCAACTATAGCTTCAACTTTAACAACATTTATTGGTAGTGTTTATGGGCTCCTGAACAGTAGTGAAAATGCACTTCCAGGTGGACTTAGAATTCATGGTAATTATATCATGTGTAATTTAAATATATAAATGTGCTCATAGTGAAATGCCAATTGGAGGTTAAGAAGTTGTCTCTTCACTTCCAAAAATTTGAATTTTAAGATCCATTACTAAAACTTGTGCCATAGATTGCTCTCAAACTTTACACCAACTTGATTTGGGGTGAAATTAAATGGTTTTAACATTCATAGGAAGGATATTATGGGTCATACATGTGAATTATAGTTCACATTTTACACATGTCTAAAGTTAGGCTAAAAATTTGCATTTTTCTTGTGTTGGGAAGGGCATTCTTGAACCAGGAATGGGTGATGGGTTTGTTGACCAGGAATTATGGGAATCCAAGAACCTGGTATTGGAAATTTTTATCCCATATATACATGTTAAAATTTCTATTTTTTAGATAAAAATCACTGAAAATGGTGTTCTCCAACTACAACGTTAACTTTGACAACATTTGTTGTTAGTGTTTCTGTGCTCTTAAACAATAGTGAAATTCTACTTATGAGTGAACTTGGATGAAATTGGTAATTAGAAAACATGTAAATTGAATATATATATATATATGTGTGTGTGTGTGTGTGTGTGTGTGTGTGTGTGTGTGTGTGTGTGTGTGTGCTTAGATTGATGAATTTTCACTTGGGGTTCTCAGAGGTAGAAATGTCAGTTGGAGCTCAAGAAGCTATCTCTTCACTACCAAAAAGTTACATTTTAGGACCCATTACTGCAACTTATGCCACAGATTGCTCTCAAATTTTATAATGAATTGATACAAGGTGAAATTAAAAGTATTTCACATGAACATTATGGATCTTACAGTTTATCCATATGACTTATAGTTTTTATTTTATGCGTGTCTGAAGTTAGGCTAAAAATCCACATTTTTCTCATGTGGGAAATGCGTTCTTGAACCTAGAATGGGTAGTGGGTTTATCAAATAGGCATGATGGGAGGATAATAACTTGGAATTGTGTGTTTTTCATCCCTTTAGATGTATTTTTAGGGCCATTTTTAATCCTATAAGCACCAAAAATGGATTTCTCCAACTATAACTTCAAGTTTGATAAATCATCTTGTTAGTATTTTTGCATTCCTAAACACTAGTGAAAATGTGCTTCTAGGTGGATTTGAACATCATGGTCATGAAAACATGTGTAGTTTTCCTATCTAAACATGCTCAAAGTAATGTATTTTCAATTGGAGGTCTCAGAGGCATAAATGGTTGTTGAATCTCAACAAGTTGTCTCGTCAGTGCCAAAAAGTTACATTTGTGGACATGTCAAACTATTATAGCTATAAAATCATATACGACTTACAATCATATAAAAATACATATGACTTTATCATTTTTCACATTGAATATGGAATGTGATGCAAGTGGCCTAAATCCACTTACAAATAGCCCATTTACCCACAATTACACACTCTATGTTTTTTCAATTTCTGACTACTTATTTGAATGAAGAAAGTTTCTTTGATTGTTTTCTTAATTGTTTAAAATTTAATTTGCCTTGTCAAATAGATTATGTTCTTTGATTAGTCTTGTAACATAAGATTGCAAAGAAGATAGTTAGTTTTCTGTTAGTGAATAAAATTCAATCAGAAAAAATTTAGTACAAACTAAAAATTCTTGCCTACATACTAGGGTGAACTTAAGTAACAAGCACATCATGAAAACACAAAAGAAAACTCCCTTTTAGCTTCATTGTAGCTCCAAATTGCTTGTTGAAATGAAGTTGGCTTTCTTGGTTTGTGGATAATGGAGTCTTCATCAATGGTGATCTTACATCATATCTCCTTCATTCACATTGGTTTGTCTTAATTTAGCTTGGCATGTGGGCATGGTAACACTACAATCAAGTTTTTTGGATTTATTTTGGCATAATAAATTTACACCAAGAGAGCTTAAATATCAATGGGTGAGGCCTTCTATTTATAGCCTCCAAAGTTAACTCTAACCCAAGTTGAGTTAGATTAGAATTAATTGTAATTGAGTTCAAACTAACCCTAAGTTGATTTAGACTAACCATGAGGGCCATGTGAGAGGCATAGGTCAAAATGATTATTTCTTCCACTCAATTCAGATATTTTAAAGTGGATTGACAACTCACAAAAGCAATGATGAATAAGCCTGATATTTCACATTTTTGAATTTTCATTTTTAGATATTCATTAATTACAAATGGACTATTTAGTTAAGCATTTAATCTAGTTTAATTAGTTGTTTCATTCTGCTTAACATTTAGCTCTTTTACGAATTGCTCAAGTGCCCCACTTAATGGGTTCAAAGACCAAACTACCAGTTATCAAGTTGTAAGGTGACCGAGGATGAATTCATGAGATTTTAATGTTGCATACATGATGATAACCCAAATATGGATACCTCAACATGATTCTAAACACTAATGAATGATGTGTAAACAAAATTGGGACATTTAGTGATTCCTAGGCTTAATTTGCATTATTTGGTAGAAATCAGAATCCAATTGTGGCTACAATTGGGTGTCTACAGTTTTCGCCTATTTGGGAAGGCATTTCAAATTATAGTCATAGTAACGTCTTCTAAAATAATGAAAAATTTGTTAAGAAGGAAAAGAAGATAACGATTGAAGAAGAAGCTCTAAACAATGTTTTGGAAGCCTATGATGATGCCCCCTTGAGGGAGTGGCTGACACATATATTGATGGATGGTACCTCAAAATAAGTAATTAAAAGAATGAAATTAACCCATGGGTGAGATTAATCCAATCGAGATAATGATTGCATGCATTTGTTTTAAAATTATTGATTTGCCCAAAGGCAGAAATAATCAGTAATAGAGATTGAGATACTAATTTGCTCAAAGGCGGTTATAATTAGTGGAATAGGCATGTGCCCCAATAGGGTGGGTAGGTAAAAATAATTATTTGTCCAAAGGCATTTATAATCATTTTTATGACTTGGATTGAATAATTATTTTTCCCCAGTAGGGCATATTTAAACATGATAAATTGGTTGTGCCCCAGTAGGGTAGATTGCCAAGCATAACTCAAAGATATAACTTATTACATAGATTAATGATGAGAAAATAGAAACATAGATGTGATGGTCTAATGACTGAAGAAGCCACAAATAACCAAGCACATGATGATGCACAAAGTGGTGAAAGAGATAATTAGAAGAATAATGGTGGTTGGGCTGACTCGAGATACGTCATATATCTAAGAATTATTTACATAGTCTAAATAGACCTTAGGCCAATGTAGTTCACCTAAAAGTGGAAGAAAATGGAATCAAGAATAGAATAAAAGAATAAGAATTTATCAATGTGAATAACTTAATTGTATGTGCCAAAGTAGAGATGCTCATCCTTATTAGCATTGATACAAACAAAATGGTTAATGGGTTGATTTGATCAAGGAGGATGGGAGGATTTACCAAAGTGAATAAGGAGAAGTTTATACAGCACCATTTTTTATAAGATCCCTTGACCTAATTTTTTTTAGCACATAATGGTATGCACCATGATATAAAACACGATGATGACCAGGTCATAATGTGCATAAGGACTAACCCCTGATCCAATAAATAATTGACAACAACACATCAATGATAAAAAAACATGATGGAAATACTCATGAATGTTAATGGAGGGACTCAAGTACAACTACATGATAAGAAGCACCATGACGATGACCCACTAGCATACTAGACTAAGTCGATACATCAATATAAAAAGGAAAAAAATAATCAATCAAAAAACAAGCAAACATAAACTAAAAATAAAATTAACAAAAAGCATCCTAGTCAATGGGGAAAGCAAAGAAATGCATTAAAAAAATCGTTGTTGAAAAACACAAAAAATAAAAACAAATATATGTTAAGCCATTTGTGCATGTATGAATGTAAAGTGTTACTCTTGAAAAAATTTCCCCTAAGATCTAGAGGGAAATTGATAGGTTAATATGACAACCTACATAGAAGGGGGGAAGAGAAGAAAAGGGAAGGGGTGGTTGAGTTGTCTCTAAATGTTCTATACAAATGGACACTGCCTACATAGTCCAATGGAATTCAAGAAAAATATAGTTCTCCCAATGATGTGGGAAAGAATAAAAATGATGAAAAGTAATAAATGTTAATTTAGAGGAAGAATACTAAAATTACACTCACAAAATAGTGAGAGAGTTGAGGTAAATTGAGAAAAATGAAATGGTAAGAAGAATGGTTGAGCTAACATGAGATTCCCCATGCATCCAAATGCTACCTAGATAGCCCACATGAACCTTAGGCTGATGTATTTATCCCAAAAATGGGAGCGTAAATGAATTAATGAAAAATGTAAATTAGAAATGATCATAGTTAGATAAGGGGTTCCAACCCTAAAAATACAGTAAATCGTGCCATCTAGAATAGAGCCAAAGGCCACTAGTGAACATGATGACAGATTAAGTAAATATTTTGTGGCTTTATATATCTTGTGGATAATTTAAACCATTTTTAGAAATTTTTTGGTTTTTAGGTTACTTTTGGGATTTTCATCATTTTAGGGCTTTTTGACTATTTTAAATGTTTTTGGGTTTTTGACATCTTAACTCAATGGAGGATTACAAGATGTATAATGCTTTAACTCATAAAATAAAGAGGGTGTGGCTTAGGTTTATCACAAAAAGGTGAGAGTGTATAAAAGGGGGTGACCAAGCTAACCTCAGGAACTAAACGCTACCTACATAGTTCAAATAGACCTCAAGTCATTGTAGTTTAAACTACAATGGAAGATACTACGAATGAATAGTAAGGTGGAAAATAAGAACGACACATGAGCATAATCAAATGGTATAGGATTTTAACAAGAGATCAAAGATGTAATTCAAAGACCATCATATAGGGAAATCATATGTAAGTTACTCTAAGATACCACATGTCTTGGATGTGTTGATGGTGACCAAATCCAAATAATTCACTTGAGACATTCTTTAAATTATGGCATCTAAAATTATGCTTTGTATTTGTGAACTAAAATCAAGATGAAGATTGATAATAGGATGGGGGAATAAGATTAGGATATACTAACTTAATTATAAGTGGGATGAATGAAGGGTGTTTTTAGGTCATGCCTCCAAGCAAGGGTTTTCATATATAATGTTCAATAAAATAATGTGTAAAAATGTTTGAGATGCATAATATTCATGGGTTCATCCAGCTTTTCCCCATCTGGTTTAGCCAATCTATATGCCCAATAACTGTAGAACTAGTTTTGGTAATGAATGGGCCCAACCAATTAGGTTTAAACTTTCCCATCTTTTCACAGGTGGTATTGGTATTCTTTTGGTTTTCTTTCAATAATAGGTCACCAATTTCAAAGTATTTATGATTGATATGATTGTTTTAGCTATGATGTACTCTATTCTTATATATATGACTATTTTTCAAAGTATCTACCCATTTTTTAACAATTAGTTCTAATTTTTTAAGTCGAGAGACCCTATATTCCTCCTGATCAAGGATATCCTGCAATGAAATGCACAAGGAAAATCAATCTCAACGAGGAGAATAACTTTAGTGCCATAAATATGGGAGTATGGTGTGGCTCTTGTTGGATTTTGAGTATTGGTATGGTAGGTCTAGAGGGCGGGAAATAGTTGAAAATGCCAATCACGTCTAAAATCATTAACAATATCTTTAAGGATTTAGACTAGCGTTTTGTTAGATGCTTCGAATTGGCCATTATTTTAAGAAAAATAGGTAGTGGAAAAGTGTTGTTTGATATGGTATTGGGCATAGAGGGATTTGACATCCTTATTTTTAAAGGAGCTACCATTGTTAAAAATGAGGTCAGAGGGAATACCAAAGTGGAAAATGAGATGATTCAGGATGAATTTAAATATCTTATTACCTTTTACATAAGTGTGTGGAATGGCTTCAACCCACTTTGTAAATATTTACTTGTAGTGAGGATATGTCTATGGCCATCTAGAGAAGCAAGATTGATTTTCCTTACAAGATCAAGTCCCCATGTGTAAAATTCTCATGCATAGCGATTGATTGAAGTGGTTGAGCTGGTGCATGAATGAGACTGACATGATTCTGACAAGCCACACACTTTTTCACATAAGCAAACACATCAGCCTCTATAGTGAGATAGTAATACCCAACACGTAGAAGTTTCTTCATAAGGACCTTTCCACTAGTGTGGTCCCTAAAAATTCCTTCGTGTACTTTTTAAGAGTTAATATAGACTCTATTGAAGATGAGAAATGAAGTAGCATTCTATCATACCTTATATGATAGAGTGTGGCTATCAATATCGTATAACATGAGGTATTATGATTGAAGGCTTTTTATTTTTTATGGGAAAGGTTAGAAGGGAGAATATGATCATGAAGGTATACATATATATTGGAGTACCAAGGTGAGATGGGACCAATAATATCACATACCATTTTAGATTCATAATGTTCTTGAGTTGGATTTATGAGATGTTCAATAAGGAATTGGTAATCTAAAACATGATTTAAAATTATTATTAGTGAATTGATTATTGCCATTGCATCTACAGTCATATTGTTTCCCCTTGGGATCTATTCAAATTGGATGTGTTCAAATATTTGTTTAGTATGGTCCACCATATGCTTGTAAGGAATAACCTTGTCATCTTTGGTCGGATACTGCTCTATCACTAGGTTAATAATCAATTGAGAATATCCATGAACATGTAATTTATTAATATTCCATTGTACTACTAGATAAAGTCCTACGATGAGTGCTTCATATTCTATTATATTGTTGGTACAAGAAAAAATTATGTGGAATGCTTTGGGAATAAGATCACATTGTAATGTTATAAAGATAATGTTAGGTCCAGATCCAAAATAAGTGTAGGAACCATCAAAGTAAAGAGTCCAATACTGAGGCTCCGAAGAATTATCATCTAAAGTCATGATTGACTCATCAGGTAAATCAATCCAAATCATGCATATTTGAATAATACCAAGAAAAAATATCAACAAACTTCTAAAGGAGGGCATTAAGAAGCTCACATTCCTCTTTAGTGTGGGATACTCCAAATTTGATCCATTTAGGATCGGACGATGTTCTAGTATTGACTTATGTGGTATATTACATAAGTATATTGGAACCATTTTATAGAATATTTGGTAGTGTGGTACATTGGTATTCTTCTTTATTTGGTGGCTCGACTGGCTCAATAGGATGAATCTGAATTTCCAAAATTTGGCAAAGGTCATTTTGCAAAGGCATGCAAGAAATCTTAAACTAATTAATCAAATACTTTCTAATCTTATAAACTGATTCTTTATAAACATGAATTTTAGGAACTGGTAGAGGCATGGGATATATTTGAAAGAGGGTGAACTACCTCATCCAGTGGTACCTAAAATAGGTTTTTCACCATGAGACTCGTCTCTTACTTTATTTTTTGCATGGTCCAAAAGTACCTCAAAGAGATTTTCACTTTGGGACCTTAATTTTTTATTTTATTTTTATTTTTCTTTGTGATTAAGGAATTTCACTTGCTCTCCAAAATAAGAAGCAAGGTATGATCATCAAGTGGCAAACCATATTTGAGACCAAAAAATTTATAGATTGTCTCATTCTTTTGAAAACCATCTAATGGTATGTATGAGTCTTGTTGGTCCTAATCGATCAATTAGGGATGATGGGAGAAAATATAGGAATATGATGGGATAGAAGTAATGGTAAGGATGGTATGAGGATCAAATAGTTTAGTATTAGGAAACTCATCATAAATGCTATAATAAGACTCTACATCATTCTCAGCATTATCAAATTGCTAGATGATAAATTAGTGTCACTCTTAAGATCTGAAGGGTCACCCCTAGGTGGTTTGTATCTAGTACCTAGATGTCCTTTGTGTTTGGTAACTGATAATGGATCAAAAGTTTTTTGCTACTTTGCCCCCAGGCCTTTACTCTTATAGGCTTGATTATTCATTATCCTTTTTGGAATAAGATACTCTATGATCTGGTAGAAGGTGGAAAAATAATCATTATATAGCCATGATTCGTCATCACCTTTGATCTAATATTATTCTTGTGAAGTGGTTTTGATGAAATCAATGGGTCCTTTCTTGAGAGAATCATCTTTCCTATGCCATTCCATTTTATTCATTTTCATTTTAGGTCTACCATATAATTTTGATGTCTTAGGAAACTTGGATATATGGAGATAATTTCCAATCTTGTATTCCCCAAGGCCATTATCTTGAATGGTAAAATGATTGGCTATTTCAAGAGGTAGTGCAAATGAAATGGAGGTAAGAGTACTTGGACCCACATAATTGGACTCGGGTAGTTGATCAACTACATCCTTGTCCTTATTGTGGATGGGCTCCATGCCAAGGCAATAGTTGTAGCTTCCATACTCTACTTCTAGGTGTTAATAGAATTGGTATGGTTGCACGTTATTAGGAATAGTAAATTTTAATCTATAATGGGGAAATTTTATATTCTAATAGAGAGTAGAAGGTACAACATGTACTTCATGAATCCATGGTCACCCAAGGATTAAATTATATGATAGTTCTAAATCAAGAACATGGCATATTATATCATGAGTTAGATGCCCAATGATAAAAGGTACACAAATGAAACCTTAAGATTACCACTCCACATTATCATATGCCTTGATAGGAATGGTATTCAGTTAAAGATCTATTATTGTGTAGCCCAAGTGTTTGACCAACTTTAAATTTACAATATTTAGCAATGAACTATTGGGTTTCTTTTTATCCTTAGTTTCACATGACTAAGTACTAGTCACCTTCCTAGAGGAAAGAAGAATCGAACATGATAGTGTTTTGGCATATCACTTGAGTGAACTCATGCACTCACCTGAGGCATGCATCTTAAACTGGTTCCTATTATTTATGCCATGTGATGGTGGATAGACAATGTTACTTAGGCATTTGAGTTAACACATTTAATCATTTTTCCTATAAACATTATTCTATAATTATCCATTTTATGCATTCACATAGTGCATGTAGATATCTAGTATCATAAAAGTAAAATTAACACCAAAGAGATTCAATAGACGATCTCTTCAAATCTCAATCTTGATAGTAACAAAACATATATATATATATATATATATATATATATAATAATTTTTTTTAATCAAAGCTAAGGGGTATTTATAAACAAGATAACCCTTTCTTGGGTTGCATCATTAACATGTTATAGATGAAAAGCTAATGACTGTTTTAGAAAAGAAGTCATGGCAAGCTGTTATAATTAAGTTCCTTTTGATTTGGGCCTAATATCCCCTATATAATCTCTATGATAGATATTTGATTTTTTACTCCTCTTCTCTTGTGAACCAATGTATATTTTCAATTGAGTAATCTTTGATGCTTTCATGAATTACTTTGAAACTAACTCCACTTTTTGTGCCCTTGTCCTAGTCTTGCACTTTTCTGAGTTATGCATATTATGTTCTTTGTTCTTCATTTCCTTATATTTTGTAACTCTCTCTTCTCTACCAAGGTCTTCCATGATATTATTCCATGTTTCTCATATGTCATCTATCATGTGCCAAGGTACCAAAATACTTAATGTATTATTACAAAATTTAGGGTCTGACATCACCCCTTACTAAATGGATAGTTCATTTTGGACTATACTAGAGTCTCCTCAGACAAAAAAATTGGGATCCTCCTATTGCACTTGGTGCTTGAAATCCTCCCACTAATTAAGGGCCATCTAAAGATTAGAAGTAATAACTTCTCCTTCACCTCTCAATATTTTCATCTCCTCGAGCTTCTCTACAAAATTATATGTTTGAGTTGCCAAAATCTCAAGTTGAGTAGTTGTATCTTTGTGAGCATCCTTGTGTGCCCTGACCTCTACCAAAACATGTCGTTGAAGCATTAATAAAATAGAATTAAATTATTATTGATGGGTGCTTATTTTTTTGTCTAGTTTTTCAACATCTTATAATACATTCATGCATTAGGATTTGTCCTTAATTTTTAGTGCATTCTTAGCCAATTACTAGCATTGTTATTCTTCAGACAGTAGCTGCACTTCCAAAATTTTACTCGATCGTGGTAAGTTTACAAGCACCCCATCTACAAGGAGAATAGTAGTGTTCATTTTATTCAAAAATTCATGGTGGATGTCCATGTCCACTGTAAACTAATTTATTATCCATAGCTTCTCATGTTTAGGATCCACTTAGTTTTTACATTTATTGAGAAAGAGGTCCACAAGTGTCTCCAATTTATTAATATCCTCACTAGTAACTAGAATTACATTTGTGAGTGTTGGTTCACTTATCAAATTTGTCTGACAGAGGCCCAAAGTCCTAAGTCAAGATGCTTTGGCCATATCCAGTCAGTGCTTGAGTTCTTCAAATTTTTATTCGAGTTTGTGCCTCATTTCATGTTATTCCTTGTACAGTCAGACGACATCTCAATGATTGTAGTGAAGTTGGCCAACATCATGGCTATTGAGAATGTTTTACCTAGAAACCTCTACGAAAACTTTATAAGGGTTTTACCTGTTTATGCTTGAGAGAAATTCAAGGGACTTACATAGAGCATTTTTGGAACATTTGTCACATTTAGGATTATATTAGTGTTGGCCTTTGGAAACTCAAAATGTCCTTCATCATGATATACTTCCATCACAAAAGACATCTTGCATCGAGCTTGTTCAGTGGACTCATGTTCAGCGAAATAATCCCACAAATATAGTTGTTTGACTGGAGTATCCTATTGGAATAGGGTGCGAATGGGAGGGTCCTAGTTTGTATATTATTGCTGCACTACCTCCTACATAAGTTCCTTTCCATTTTGAGGGTCGCACTCTAGATCAATAAATTTGGGATCTTTTCCTATTGTACATTGGTATTGATGCCAAGGTCTTCTATGTCGGGGCCTTCCCCTCATTCTAATTCTTTAGGTTTTGGACTTTCAATTTCCATTTTTTTATTAGGAATAGGCTATTCTTTTTTGGGCTTAGGAGTGGGTTCATTTGCAGGTTGTGCTTCCAGTGATGCTTCACCTATTTTAAGAATTACCACTTGGGGCATTTCAAGCTCAAGGTTTGGTCAGGTAGATATTTGTGAAGTAAAAACATAATTTTTATATTTTACAGGCATCCCCTAGGCTCTTGTTGACAATGAGGTTCGCCTTTGTCATTTGGGTTTGGCCTTAAGCTCTTCCTCATGCACCCTACTCGATTTGGTGGCCTCAAGTCTTAACCTTTTCTCCTTAATTTGTGCCCTTTATTCTACACATGTTCATGGATGAGGGTAGAGAGATTCCTTTTATGCCTCACACCTCGACATTTTCTTCTATGTCTCGAGCATATAAAAGATCACCTAGATCTTTCCTTACATGACTATCTTGTAAGGTTTGATATCAGTTTTATCATACTTGCGACACTCTACATATGCTTACCTTCTTAGATAGACATAAATATTTCAAAGAGTGTGAATCTAAACATCAATCTTATCTTTATCAATAATTACAAAGCATGTATCTGTAATGTGATTCACAAAGTCCATAAAATATCTAGTAATGAATGTGTAAGATAATTTGAGTCATCCTAATAGTTGTCAGTGATTGCCATCCATATTTATGTGAGATAATAGTGTTGCTTTATAGTATATGTAAAATAGGTTCCGATTATGTGGGAAACTCCTTTGGTACATGCCATTCATTCCCAAATGCCTCCTTCATGACATCAAACCAACCCTTCATCTTTGCTTTGTAGGAGGGTGTGATGGTGTTTGGGCATGTGAATTATTTGAACCTTTCAACAGGGGACTTATGATATGTTGGGTAAACCCACTTCATTTCCTTATCAAAATAATCTAGGATGCCAATCTTATAAAATACCAACAATAACAAAATTTCCTCCCAAGCAAACTTGTAGTTGGGTAAACAATTTACCTTCTCTGCATCTTGTTTAATTTTATTAGTAAACCTACTTACATGGAGTAATTGTACTTTATCCCCTTGTTAATTTGGTTGGAAACATAAAAGTGGGCCATATCCACCTCCTTCCACCTATTTACTCCCCCTAACTTGGTCATGGCCAAGTGTATAGCTAATTGAATCATGAGATCAGAAATACCCATGATATACATAATGTGCCCTTTCTTTATATATTTTAGCACCATCTTCATTCTATCAATCACTTTTTGATCCTCAATATTGCACTAACATCAGATCCATAACATAGTAACCCAGTTACTTTAATGATGTATTCATGGGTAATCCTCATTCTGCACACAACAAAGCAGAGGTAATCTTCATAAATGCTCAAAATTATAAAATGAAATGCCCCCTAAGGTTTCCCAAAATATGGTAGTTGGAAGATTTGGAGCACAACCACATCCTCCAGTAAGTTATAAACTATGAGATCATAAGTGATCTCATTCATGGTGTTTTGGTGCTTCACCTAGTAGTCCCATTGTAAGTTGCCTTCATTTCTAGTCTAGTGATGATTGTAATTGAGGACCTACTAGGTGGAAGCCTTAGATTGCCAATCATCCATGTGTAAAATTTTCTCTAGGTATTTCATTTACTCAATCAAAATATGAGAGGGCAGTGGTGTTACAATAACCTTCTTTCCCACATGCACCATTTCTGGTGTTTTTCTAACAAGGGTCCCTTCCCTCAACGCCGCTAAGTCCTTGCCTTGCACTCTTATTACACCATAACCTTCTTTCTTAATAAAAACATGACTTCCTTCTTCTATGCCCTCGTGCTCTTCTTCTTTAGGAATAACACGAAGTGGATTTCTTGCCTTTTTGATTTGGATGCATCACCAACTAGGTTCTTGAAGGCTAACATAAGGCCAACCAATTCTTCCAAACAAAGATGTTTTGTATCATTTTTATAGACCCAAAATACTTTAACTTCCTACTTCAACCTCTTCTAATGGTGGACTTAACACCTGCAACCTACAACTTATATTTATCTTGCTTGTGTGGATGCATTTCCACTCCTCTTTTCTTAAATGCATGTCACTTTAATC
Source organism: Torreya grandis (assembly GCA_037957365.1). Taxonomy (NCBI): domain Eukaryota; kingdom Viridiplantae; phylum Streptophyta; class Pinopsida; order Cupressales; family Taxaceae; genus Torreya; species Torreya grandis. The sequence goes on along the minus strand of JARHVA010001045.1, from coordinate 3,291,426 downwards.
TCTATTTTGATTTTTTAAATGAGAGTACTGTGTAGATGCCTTCTTCGTTTCTCATTTTTGCTTGTTTATTTTCAATTTTTCAATATTAAAAATGAAAATGAGAAGCCTCTCGATCTTTTATAGGCTATCCCAAATTTTTATCTTAACTGTTCTCCATGATGCCATCCATCACTTCCACCATTTAATGTTTTAAATGACATGCCTTGGTGTCTATTTGGCATGCTTGCCATTTATACCACTCTGTCATTAATAAATGCATGTCCCATCCTTTACGAGTTTTTGTGCCTTTCCTAGCGTGCTTGCTAGTTGTAATTATTTAAATTAGCCATTTTATCATGGGAAACTGTCTTTTCTATTTTAACCTATTTTTATAATGATATTTCCTTTGTCATCTTCACTATGTATTTTTGGGTTACACACCCCATCTTATGTGCCTCCTCTTGCACACTTTTAGCTTGAGTAGTTTATCCACCCTCAAAACGTACCCCATATTAAAATTTGTGTGTGGTCCTCCACGCCATAGCTTAGTGAAATTTATGTCAATAAAGAAAGAGAAATAAAGTGATAAATATCAAAGAATATCAAAAAGTGGTAAAAATAAATTACAAAAGGCATGTAACTAATGCCATGCTTATTTTAAAAAGAAACAACATCCTAAGTGGCATATTCATTATTCATTAAATTGAATAATTACATAGAATGGCAGGGCCAGAGTTGACTACCATTGAAATGGCTTGGTAGGAATTAGCCATCTAATCTTATCAATTTATAGGTGCCTATTGTAGAAATATCATGAATGATAAATGGACCATTCCAATGGATCCATAGTTTACTTGGATGGCACACAAATTTTGAATCATAGACCAAGATATCCATACCAGGATGAAATTTTTTGGTTTTAATGTGTCGATCATGTTAGGATTTTTGTTTTTATTTTTCAACCCCTTGAACTCAATGTGAGAGAATGCGCATTTCATCTAACTGAAGTAAAGAGTCTAGGAAATATTTGAGGGATTATTCTTCATCGAGTCTACCCATGCACATAATATGTAGGGAAGGCACAATGAACTCCATCAGTAAAATTGCTTCAGAACCAAAGACAAGGTTAAAAGGAGTATTCCTATATAACCTTTTGTATGTGGTCTAATAAGCCCATAAGACTTTTAAAACCTGATCATCCTAATCAATGTGACTGATATTGTAAATCTTGGTTAGTGTAGTATCTAGGACCTTGTTGAAGGCTTCAATTGTGCCATTGGCTTGAGGGTGGTATAGTGTGGTGTTATGGTGCATAATTTGAAAGACAGAGAGTAATTGCATTAACAAGAGAAATACAAGAGGTGTTTATTTATACATCAACACATGATATTAAATCTCCTAATATGTAGGGGATTAAGTCTCATAATGTAACTAATCACACATAGGAAATAACACACATAACTAACCTATGCTACATGTCAATCAAAGGTGTAACTACACCATGTGACATTTATTACATATATGGTAGGATAAAATAATTATTCTAACATTCCCCCTTAATTGATCATACCCTGAAGAGAAGAAGAGAGAAAAATTATAAATGCCTCAAACTTATCACATGCAAGTGACTTTCTGAAGACATCTGCACACTGATCCTGAGTGGGGAAATACTAGAATTGTATGTTGTGTTATTGAACATGTTCATATATGAAATGAGTCTAAACCTCTATGTGCTTAATTATCTCATGAAACATTGGATTGCGAACAAGATGTATAACACACCAATTATCACAATACAGAACTGTAGGTTGAGTTTATGGAACACCAAGTCCTAAAGGAAAGCAACATATCCATATTGCTTTGAAGATAGCTCCTATTGTAGCATGATATTATGCCTTTGTGGAAGATCTAGAAACATAGTTATTCTTCTTACTTCTCCATGAAATTGGACCATATCCTAAAAAGAACACAAGTCTAGAAGTAGATTTCTTGTCATCACTAAAAGCTACATGATCTACATCTATGTATCCTATAAAGAAAAACTTATCATTCTTCTTGTACTCTAAGCCATACTCTATTTTACCTTTGATTTACCTCAATACTTGTTTTGCTTCTTTTTAATGTGTTACCTTTGGTTCCTACAAGAATAGAGAAAGATAACTGATAGCATAGCTAATATCTAGCCTAGTATATGTCAAGTAAATGAGATTCCCAATCAACTACCGATAGAGAGTTGCATTTACTTCTAGTGATGGATCTATATCTTGTCTTCATAGGTGTTGTAATAGGCCTTAAGTCCATCATCTTGAATTTCTCAAGCAACGTCTTGGTATAATTCATCTGTGAAACAAAAATGTGATGGTCCTTTTGCCATACCTCCAAACCAAGATAATAGTGTAGTAGCCGAAGATCTGTCATGTTGAATGATTACTTGAGTTCATTCTTAGTTGTATCAATCATCTTCACTATGCTATATGTGATGACTACATCATCTACATAAACAAACAATATATCAACCTCTCCCATCCCACCCCCCCTCTCCCCATGTTGTTTGAGGTAAAGGTTAGGATCATATGGACTCCTATTAAATCTATGTTGTACGAGATGCTCATCAATCTTGATGTTCCAAGATTGGGAATCTTGTTTTATCCTATAGAGAGACTTGATAAGCCTACACATCTTCTATTCTTAATCAGGTACCATAAATCCTTCAGGTTGAGTCATGTAGACTTCCTCTTGCAAATCTCCATTGAGAAATCCAATTTTTACATAAATTTGATGGACTTTCCATCCAAAGTGCGAAACCATAGCAAAAACCATTCTGATAGTCTTTATCTTAGCTATGGGAGAAAAAATCTCCTCATAGTCAATGCTTTATTTTTGAGCATACCCTTTTGCAACAAGCCTTGTCTTGTACTTATCAATACTGCCATTTACTTTGTAATTGGTCTTAAAGACCCATTTGTATGCAAGAGGTCACAAAGATTTTGTATGCAAGAGGTAGTGCTCTAAGGACTATAGGGACCAAAGAATCATCTGTCATCGATTCACCCAAATATTGAAGCAAAGCTTGTGAAGCTATAACCCCTCTAAGGAATGCTTCTACTTTTTCATCTAATTTGAGATTGAGAGTGTGTAATTGGCTCTAAAATGCAAGATTTGATTTTGATTTTTTACTTCATCTACTATTTTAAGCTTATTCCAAGCATCTTTTACAGTTATAGCACTTCTGATATGAGTTTCTACCTCATCCAAAACTCCAAACATGATTATTAACTTAGCTTTTTTATTAGCTTTGTCATGTTTCTACTATTGATCAATATTTATTGCATGTCTAACCCATGTGCCTTCTACAACTGACCAAATATCTTCAAACTCTATATATATTTGCACTTTTATTTTTCAAGCAGCTTACTTGTCATCGTGAAGCAATTATGTGTCAAGAACAAAATGAGGTCTAAAACTAGACATCATAAAATGCAAGTTATGCATGACAAGAAAGTACAAGTGTGTTTTAAGTGCAAAAATAGAAGTTAAAAATTCACACACATAATGAAATGCAAGTTCACACAAACACACAAAGGACATCAGACTCTGTCAAAAATGTGTCTTGGAATGCAATGTAAAATCGAGGAATCTAGAAGTCAGTTTCAACCAAAAATATGTCTGAGAAGTCTACATTATGATATAGAATCAAAAAATAGATGTTTTATTTGTAAAGATAACATAAAAATATGCATATTTAAAAAAGATAGCATGCAAATCAGAGTTACCGATAAAAAATTATGGCCTCTTAAAAGTCCAAAATGCATGAACTAATCAACGAAATTGGCAAGAAACTTGAGATTATGGAAATATGGGTGATCAAAAAGTAAAAAATAGCCTTATCACTACATATATATCAAAAAAAAAGCCAAGGTGAAAAAAATCATCTTCCCAGGCTTCATGGATCAAAAGTTGAGTCTCGAAAGAAAATATCTTCAAAGATGGCTCATAGTGTTTAATGACAAGCCCTTAGGGGCTAAAAATGTCCAATAAGTGGTCATATAACGTGAATAAAGGCTAAAAACTACTGGTGGTGCGATGTTGGTGCTTCTACTAAAAGTGATAGATCTGGGTGGTGCTTCTACTAGAAGTGGGAGATCTGGGTGGTGCTCCACCTAAAAAATTAATCCTGCACCAAATGAAGACTTCCAAATTGCCCTCTACCTTCAAACTTTCACCACGGGTGCTTCAGTGCTCCATTTTCAAAAAATGAATAATTTTCAAAAATATATCGATGAGAGGAATCTGGTGATATAATATTTTATCCATGATTTTGCAAAAAATGTCAAAAATAGTCATTTTTATGTTGTTCCTTATTTGTCCTGCAAAATAGAAACTTAAAAAAATCATAGAAAATCACCAAAAGCTCCAACAAATTGATTTTTTTTTTGAATTGTATTTTTCTAAGTAGAATTCATAAAAAAATATAGGATCGGTTCTAGAGATTCTATATTTTCTAGAAAATAAAAAATAAAAAAATGACCCTAAAAAAGATTATATTTGATATGCCAAGTTGGGATTTAAGATTCACAAATCTGCATGACAACTTTTTTCTTCTATAATTTGTCATATTTTCAACATGAGATGGCAGAAATTGGAGCAATGTGCTGCTATCAAGGCTAGAACAATCTTATCTCTCGATCTCTACCTTATCTTCACCACTTTGAAACCTCCTCAGGAGAACTTACTCTAATATCAAATGAAAGACGAAAAGTAATTGCATTAACAAGAGCACTACAAGAGGTGTTTATTTATACATCAACAAGTGAGATTAAATCTCCTAATCTATAGGGGATTAAGTCTCACAATGTAACTAATCACACATATGAAATAACACACATAACTAATCTATGTTACATGTCAATCAAATGTGTAACTACACCATATGACATTTATTACAAATAGGCTAGGATAAACTAATTATTCTAACATAATCATGAACTAAACCAAGAGGATACACACTATTTGATTGTGAAAGTGAGTGCCACGATCACTTGTTAAACTTAAAGAGAATCAATACCTTATGATGATATTTTTTTAGAGTAATCTAGCAATGGTAGCAACAATACAATCCTGTGTTGGTGTTACTTTGGCCCAGTGTGTGAAATAGTTTATGCATTAATGATGTAGTATGTGTCAGTCTATCTTGAAGTAGGTTGAATGGGGTCAACAAAATTAATATTCCATTTCTAAAAAGGTTCATGAGCAACCAATGGATGAGGAAGCATAGCATACCTTTGTTTTGGTTTGCCTACACGCTGACAGAGATCACATTGACATGCATAAGTTTTAGCATCTTTGAATAAGGCAGGACATCCGAATTTCACTACACCGTTTTATTCATTTCCCATCATTTTTTATTTTGTCTTGTTTTCCGTAACATTTTACAAGACTCCATATCTCAATAGACAATACATCATTTTTGACTAACCCATAGGTTGTAAATTGTACATTTGATATGGTGGGTTCGACATGAAATTTATTTACTTAATTACATTATTAATTATTTTATAATTAATTAGCATTAATTAGAGTCATTAAAGGACTATATTCTTTTTAGTCATTACACATATTAATTCTTTTTAGAATTAATATTTGTGTACAAATTTAAAGTGAAAAGTTCATTTTATATTGTGAGTTATCTCAAATAAAAAGGAGATTAAAAAATGGTCAAATAAATTACTTTTCATATTCCAAAGGGTGGAGGTTACAAAAACAAGAAATCTAGATTTTGTACAAGTTCTTTTCCTTAAGCTCTTGGAGAGAGCAAGATGCAACTTTGTGTGGAGCCATGTTAAGTGTCATCTTGAGCTACCTCTTGATCCTCCTATAGCTCCAGTAGCACCACCATGAGTGTTGCATCTCATGCCTCCTACAACAATAGGTGTACTAGAAATAATGGGTGCTAAGGGAGCTTCAATAGTTATTGTTGGGACCGTATTTTCTACAGAATCTACATTTGGCCTAATTGGCATCCTAAGGTGAGCCATAGTTATTTCTTGAAATATAAAAGTAAAGGGTAAGGGTAAATTATTATTTTAAACATGCACTCCCAAGGATTCCTCTATAGTCTCAGTTTCAAATTTAACTTCAAATTTTGCATTGTCACTATGCCAATTTATATCAAGAATTCTATCAAACTCAAATGCATGAACATGCAATGTGGTGGGGCAATTAGGTCTATTTATATTGGGTTATGCTATCATAAATTTTTATACTTATTTTGCATGTATATGTGCCAGCGAGTGACATGAAATTGTGATTAGGGAGTACTCACCATTCCTTTCTACCCTCTTACAAATTCTTGCAACACTTCCAATATCCTCTCATTTACTCTTGGGATCATTTCCTCTCATAGCATTACATCTGGCCTCATCATACTTACACTTCCGTAGTTCTTAGTATCAACTTCCATGTTGAACTATCAATCCCATACCAATGCATACCCCTTCATTTCCCCACTAGTCGTGCCACTCATGCACAAGAGAGTTTATCTCTCCATGGGGAAGCTCTCAATCCCAAAATCAACCATAAGTTTTGTAATTTCTAAAATAAATTGATTAAGATACCTCCCGCATGGATCTTTGAGGAAGTTGAATCGTGCTTCCTTTGAACAAAAGTATGTAGAGACAACATATTCCAAGATGTAGCTATTGAGCTCTCTCTTCCACCGTACATCCACCACATGTGTTCAAGTAAATTTAAACTTTGCTAAGGCTATCTGACACTCTATTGACCATGGAGCCTTCATTTTGTAATTTATTTAACTATCTTCCACATATGTTGAAAGCCAAGAATGCAATTAAATAGTTAATTATACAAAAAATGGTTCATATAAAGAATCATATAAGTGTTTTTCTACCCATGTGTGTGTCTAAACTCCTAGTTCAATATATTAAAGCATAAAATTTCTCTTATACGGTACCAAGCCAACACATGACATTTTCCAAAGATCGCTACTCAAGCATCTTTCTACCATCATGCTAACAAATACAATAAGTCCTGGTAATGAAACCAAAATGTTGAATTTATTTTTATCCTTAGTTCTGCACAACTTAGTACTAGTCACGCAGCTACATGAAGGAAGAAGCCAACATTCTATCACATCAGCATATCATGTGAGTGACCTCATGTGCTCACCCAAGGCATGCATCCTAGACTGGTTCCCATCAATTTTTTTTCATGATGGTGGACAGACAAATGTTACTTAGGTGTTTGAGTTAAGACATTTAATCATTGTAACTACAAACATCATTCTAGAGCTATCCATTTGATGCATTCACATAGTGCATGTACTTGTATAGTATCATAAAATAAAAATTAACACCAAAGATATTTAACACATCAAGATTCGTAAACAAAGTATTAGTTCTATTGATCTCATTTGATAAGTTTACAAAGGTACTTTATTCAATACAAATTTCTCTAGATCTCTATCTTGACATCAACAACACATTTACATCCAAAAACACTTTCTAATCAAAGATAAGGGGTATTTATACATAAGCTAACCCCTTTTCAGGTTGCATCATTAATACATAATAGATGACAAGCCGATGACAGTTTCAAAAAAATAAGTCGTGGTAAGTCGTTACAATTAAGTTCCTTTTGAGTTTGGCCTACTAACCCCTATATACTCTCTCTATGCCACATATTTAATTTTGTTCTCCTCTTCTCTCATGGATCGATGCTAGATTCATACTTGAATAATCTTTGATGCTTCCATGAATTACTTTGCAAATACCTCCACTTTTCGTGCCCTTGAGCTAGTCTTGCACTTTTCTGAGTCCTACATTTTATACTCCTTATTCTTATTTTGTTTGTTTTTTTCCACTTGATCTTCTGTGCCGAGGTCTTTCACATTGTTATTCCATGTCTCTCCTATGCCATAATTTGATATTATTTGGAATATCTGAATACATATTTTGTTCACAGAGAGAGAGAGAGAGAATATTATATTACACAAAGTAATCACACTTGCATTATATTTTTTCTATTATATAAATTAATTGTTACACTACATATATATAGGAATGAATTTCCTATAATCTAGGAGGTTGATACATCTTCTCCTCCCTTAAATATCTCACAATATCATAAGATGGTGAGTTGGTTTTTACAACCACATCTCACACTAATATGATATAATAAATAACTCATATTACAAGTTGTTATTACAACCACAATTATATTATCCTCAATAATATAAATTATACACATATTAATAATATTATGAATATAAATTCCTAACATTCACCCCCTTAACATTATTAATTCCTAGTATACACCCCCTTAGTGTGAACATAAGGAAAACATCAATCTCGTATTTTCCCTTGCGCTCATGTTTTTATGATTTTCTTAAGACAATCACAAACTTTAATGATGGTTTTGCATATAGATTACCAATAACTAAAATGGATGGTTTTTAAGTGGTTTATCAACAACCACAAAAAAGATGGTTTTGCAAGTGGCTTACCACCAACCACATTATGATGTGCAGTACGTTTAATAGCTCTCTTCACTATCTCACATTAGGAAAAAATACAAGGAATTTTTCACCTCACTTGTTACAAATGTAAACAGTAATATAACATCTATTATTATTCATAGATAAATGAAATCAAACAGACAACTGAAGCTAATGCCACCATAGCTTCATGTGACCTCATCGTTGGTGATTGATAAGAGGTTGTTAAAAGACCTCCAACCTCTATTTCCTCCATCTTCTTTCAGGGCATTGCTCACTGAAGATGTGAAGCACACCTGTTTCCACATTGGTTTTACTTCCCCCCTCAATATGAAACATTAAAAATGACATCGGGGTCACCTAAAAATGCGTCCATAAAGAATTTTATTTTTTACAATTTTGACTTTTTCGAAGCTCAAAATAACTCTAAACTCTCGACTCAAAAATACCAAAAAATTATTTAGATAAAATATTGAAATTGGCACTTTAAGATTGTTGGCTTTCAATATTTTGACATACAAGACTATACTATAACTTCGAGATAATAAAAATGACCCCTAAATAAAAACTTCTTTGAATTTATAAAACTAATTGGTCTAAAATAACAAGAACAAAGATGCTTTACTAACTAACTAAAGCATGTAGACTCGATACACAATTAGAAACTAAGACTTAACCGATTATATTTATTTGATCACCTAAAATAAAACTATATATTGGCACACCTAATCACATTTAAACCAAAATTACTATTCCAACTTGATAACCTAAACATTATCTATGCATGGACAGTTGGCAAACCAATGCATTATATTTACTTGGAAGAATTTCACTACAGGATAAATTTGAATGGTGCACAATAGAGATGAACACAAATTTGTTGTGCACAATAGAAAACTTTGATGCTTTTGCTTTAACTAGATCCACTTTGATAATGGCTCAATGGTGCTTGGTTCCTCATGAAAAGATTCTGAACATGACAAAATTAGATTGACATGAATATAGGAAACGGTCGATGGTTCGATGTAGAACGAGTTGTCTAAGTGCAAAGAAATGTTGTAAAACTAAAATGTGCCGATAATTTTTTTTATCAATCCAGACTAAAAGTACTTTTCGGTTGTTCTTGTAGGCTAATAAACCATCCTTGTCAAAACTACATGCACAATGAATTGCTTGGAGAGCTCTTCAACAAACATTCAGATATGAGATGGATAACAAGTTGGCATAGAGATATTGGGCATGATTAGCATGTCAACTATATCTAAAAAATATTGAACCATTAATATCACTCCCAATAGCTTCAAACGTGCTACAAATCTTTTAAAATAGTTACTACGTAAATGATAGAATCTACACATATCTAATTACTATACAGATAACTTTTCAATTGCGACCAAGGATAATAAAGAGCACATAGAGACTTCACAGATTTTAAATGGCCACATGCTCCACTACTACTACATAATATCGTAAAAGACAAAACCCCTCACTCTGAAGCCAACAAACTACAGCTAAAAAATAAAAAATCACTAATGATAGACAAAATAGTCTTATCTAGGAAACTTCATGAATTGGGGCATTGAAGAATTAATTTGTAGCTTCCCTATACAATATTTAAATCTCCATTGAATAAAATACCTGCTCTAATACTACTAATATTATTTGGAAGAGCTGAACACATATTCTATTCATACACACAGAGAGAATCTTATATTCCACACGGTAATCACACCTACATTATATTTTTTCTATTATATAAATTAATCATTACACTACATATATATAGGAATGACTTTCTTATAATCTAGGAAGTTGCTACAACATCTGCTCCCATAAATATCTCACAATATCCTATGCTGGTGAGTTGGTTTTGAAAGCCAAATCTCCATATAATATACAAAATAGCTTACAATACTAGTTGTTATTACAACCACTTTTATATTATCCTCGATAATATAAATTATACACACATTAATAATGTTATGAATATAAATTTTTAACACCATTCTCTCCTGCACCAAGGTCTCAAAATACTTAGAATATATTATTACAAAATTTGGGGTCCAAAATGAACCATTGTCTATGAAGACTCATTTAATATTATACTAGGAAATGATTTCTTATATATAAAGAAGGTTATTGTGCAAAGGTCTAAGGGATGCCATATCAGTTTGATCAAAAGTAAGTTATTGGCATGGATCCAAATGACTCACAAGTTTTTGAAATGTATCAAGCGCAATGTCACTTGGGACCTTAAACTGACTCAAAATCTTATTTGATATGTTCTTGTGGATATTTGATATACGTAAAATATCTAAAATACAAATTTATGTCAGTTTCTTTTGTAGTTGCTCCACAATATCATAAGGTTTTTCATTAATAGGAGCAACTGGATTGGTTTTCTAAGGTGGCGGACCTTGAATGGGATTTTCAAAGGAAGAAGTTACGTGACCTTGAATGGTAACATTAGAGCATCAAGTTATGATTGCATAACCTCAAGTAAACAGGGGGTTACTATAACTAGAATAAAGAGAGTAAGGGACTAGAATGGTAACTATTGGTTGTTGATTAACATTTGGGCTACTACAATCCAAAAGAGGATTATTGACAAATATAGGTGGGGCCCTAAAATAGATGTTGAAGGTTGTCAGGTACTATTGGTAGTTGGCTTAGGGTTGATCTTAATGTTAGTTATATGCCCACTAGTAATCTGACCTACGACATTACCTTAGTCATAAGGAACATTATTATAGTGGCATCCTGAATTTGATTACAAATTTGTTTCTATTGATTTTGCCTCTAATTTAATTGTTAGGAGGGTTTTTATGGTTCTGGTTGTTAGCTTGATGTTGATTATGGTTTTGATTATTATTGGAGTTATTATGTGGAAAAAGGTTTTCATAGATACCCAAGTTCTGATAAGACATTGTGGCCACATTATCCAACTATGTTTCATCACTTTCTAGTAAATATTGAATGAGATGATGAAGCTACACACGTCTATGAATGGAATAACATTTAACCCGATGATAATCAAAAAAGTCATTCTCTTGATACCAATTAGGTTTAGTTGGTTTTCTATAAATGGTTTGGGCACTGACCAAATGATCATATAAGTGGTAACTAACTTATGGAAAACCATCTCAATAGGATCATTGAGATTAACTGAAAAATCTATTGTGGTAATAACCTCTTTTTGAAGGGGGTCTTTGTAAAATGAGATGTTGAGTAGGTGGGTTTTTATGCATAGGTGGTGTTTAGACCATTTCCACATGCTGAGATTTAGTTACCCCATATCCTACAACATTTTTGTTCTTGTTGATTGGTTTAGGCTTCTCTAATGTATTTGATTATGCTTGTGCAGGAGCTTGTGCCTGGACCTTGATATGAACTTGATTTTGAGAGTAAATCTTGATTACCCCTTTGTTGATGAGGGCTTACTCAATCTGTATTCCCTTGGCAATAATGTTTTCAAACCTATTACTTCAATGAGACTTGTTATGATGAGTTATATCATAATGTAGATTAACAGTGAACATTGTAACTAATTGCATCTCACGTAGATTATGTGGGATTCAGCTGGCCAATGATCGCCACCATTGTAGACAGTTATCAAAGATTTCTCCTCCTCATTACTTAGCCTGACATAGATCAACCATAGTCAATTCATATTCCACATTAAAAGAGAAGTGTTGCATAAATTTCTCTAACAAGTCATCACAATTATGAATGGAATTCTTAGGTAGACCCTAAAACCATTCTAAGGCATGCCTTGCCAAACTATATGGTAACAAGTGAAGTAGATAGATACTGCTATATGCAAGTTCTTGACATGCGACAAAGAACTCTTTTAGATGCTCCTTGGGATCACCTTTTCTTTTGTATTTTTCAAATTTGGGCATCTCAAAATGATGCAGGAAAGTTATCTGAAGATAACTCATATCAAATAGATAAGAGCATATGCCATCTAGTTTGAATTTTTTATTATGATTTCTTGTCTAAATGGTTGAAACTACATCTTTAACCTCTTACAAATCCTAAAAAATGGGACCAAAGTGAGAGGAAGTGGGCACATTTTGTTGGGTATTCAAAGGTAAATTAATGTGACCTAGATAAAGAGTTCATATAGAATAATGGGGAATATGTACATGACTAGTTTTATTAGGAATATTTACTCTTTGATTAGATTTAGACCATTGATAGGGGACTTGTTGTTGGTAAGGCACTTGCTATTGTGTGCAAAGTTGATTTGAAAGGAACTGAGGCTTGAATGGAGGAATGGTTTGTTGGGTAATTAACATAATTTGTTGATATTGAAGAACAATTTATTGTTGATTCTTAGGAATCTACTATTGATTCTTAATTATCTTTTAGGTAGGGGGAACTTATTATTGGTTAAGTTAAATATGTTGGTGGTTTGGAGAGGCCCCTTGTTGAATAGACACGACAAGTGGTTGAATAATAAAAATATGTTGAAGATTGGTTGGTACTTGTTGAAGTGAGGGACTAGTTACCACCTATTGAGGTGAGACATTGGTCATTACTTGTTGAAGTGATGGATTTTTACTTACAACCTATTATTGTGGATTATGTATGGTCACAATGTGTTGTTGCGAAGTACATGGAATATTTGGAGGAATGTTCTATTGAGAACTTGTAGGAATGTTTTGTTGTGTTATAGGAGGGAACTTGATGTGGGTTAGGGTATCCATTTTGAGATCTATCCACCACATGTTAGAAATAATTTACAGGGTGATTCGAATCAGGATTAGTTACTAAATTAATTTTAGAAATGGGTGTGCTAAATAAATATGAAACTAGTGTCTTGTTGGAAAATGGATTTGATTAAATGTGGGATAAGTCAAAAAACCTATGAGTTATGCAATTGAAGGACTTATCTCAATTAATGATGGATTTTGAATATTTCATGTCGTATGGGGGCTACGTAGAGTATTTAGAGCTTGTTGAGCTTATTAGAGTTGAGAATCAATAAGTTGGATTTGAGAGGACTGGTTAATGAGTTGACCCTTTCCCTTGTTGGACACTATAAGAGCTTGATCAAAAGTTAGTATATAAGTTTGAGCTTGGTTAGAAGTGCCCTAATTGTATAATAAAATTGCAAGAGGTGTTTATTTGGGTACTCTAACCAAATAGTGTAAATATTCTATGAGAAATCTAGGGGAATGTTTTCCTTGATTTCTAACAATCTAACAAGATGATCATCCTTTTTGTTGAAGAGTTATCGTGAAAACTGATCTTGTCTGTATTCAACACTAGGTGGTGCATTCATAAAGTACATTGGATTAGGTATATATTGTGTTTTAAATGGTACATGTTTAAGGTATGGTTGATATTGGCCTTATTTGGTATTAGGTGCTACGATCGAAATGTATGGGTTATGTTGTTCAAGTTCAATATTTGATGGCATGTTGGTAAGGTATGTTGATCTTCTTCGTCCTCTACATTGTGGTCATACACATATGGGTTGTAAACTACCTCTCCACCAAAGGAGGGATTATAGATTACCCCACCACGTGTGTATTTAGGCATGTTTAGGTTTATTATATTTGTTTTTAAAGAGGCTTAGACACTTGAAACTTGTCTTGATTTGGTATGGGACTTTACTTGGAATAACACTTGGGAATGTTTTGAAGTAAGAAATCATGCTTGTGTTAAGGTAAATATCAAATTGGAATGCACCAATCAAATGCTAAGTTAATATAAATGGTTTCAACAAGTAAGACTATGTGAATTGAAACATGTTTCCCAAAAAGTGTGCATAATCTTTAGGTATAATGGTTTCAAGTGAAAATGTTTAATGTTTAGATTTTGGAAACGTTTGAACTTGGTATAATTGAAAGGATTTGGTCTTAGAAACTTGACTTAGACCTTTGGAACTTTAGAATTCTAAAATGTGTCAAATGTTGGAACAAAGGTGGTTTTATACAATATTGAATCAAGTCTGAACTAGGCTTAGACCTTTGATCTATAAAAGGAGTTAAACTATTTGTCAACCTTATAACAAGTTTGACTTTGGATTTGAAAAAAGAGTTAACTTTGGTTGAATTTAGAATAGTTTGACTAGAATTAGAATTTGGTCATAAAATTGGAATTGGTTTGACTTTGAAAAGAAAGTTGGTTAGTATCAGAACTTAGACTTTAGAACTAGGTTTGGAATAAAGCAAATGGCATAACGACACAACTTGGACAAGAATTTGGATCTTTGGTCTTGATTTGGTTTGAGATTTATAATTTGAATTAGGACAAGGCTTTAATTTTGACTTGGGTAACCTAACGATGTAGTTTAGACAAGAAAGGTAGGTATTTGGACCAAATTTGACATGTCACTTTTGTTGACTTAGAAATTTGGAAGAGTAATGCCTCGTTGTGCATGTATAAAAATAGTTTGGATTTAGACTTGATTTGGTTTTATGTATGAACAAGGTTTTGACACAACAATCAAGAAATAATACACAAACATTACAAGGCAATTGTAATAACCGACACGGGTTTGCATCATATTCATTCAAAATTTTGATATACTTGCCATGAGAGAGGATTTATAAAATTTAAGATTATTTAAATAAATTATTACAGTTATCGGTGGTGTTTTAATCTCACCCTTCTCTCAAAAGGTTTGTACAAGTAAGACAATCTTCAAGGGCTATTAATTTTGTACCCCTACATCAATGAATGTTCCGTGACAAAATAAGGTCTTAATTTTTCTTACTTGGCTTTCTAAATGGTCACAATATACTTTGTGATACATAGACATAGAAAAATTCATCAATTGGACATTGAGATTTAATGGACCATTCACTAAAGGGTCTAGTTCTTTTATGACCACTTCAGCGATAAGATTTCAGTGAAGTGCTACAAAAAAAATAAGGCTCTGAGGAACCTTTCAGTTAAGATACCATTGATGTAACCTTAATTTATATACTCTTTCAAATAATGGGGTTGGTACGATACTAGGATGTGACTTCCTAATCAACGCACCCCTAGAACCTTAAGGTAGGTCATGAACTTCACCCCACTCGATCAAAAGAAAAGAAGGGTATAAGGTAAATATTAACTTTGCATTTTTAAGTCACCCAAAAGGAGAAAGCATACGTACAAAATAACCCCACAAGACACTCAAACAAAAATTAGTAAAAAATTATATAAAAAGAAAGAACTTGTAAAATATACAAGTTTTTCTTATAACCCAAATGAAAATGTGAATTCATTTTAAGCCCAAAGTGAGATGTGTAGAAAAAATCTGCTTTGCTTAGAATCTAAAACCAACTTTTCAACCAAGGTCTTATAGCACAAATAATTATAAGTTTAAGATAGACAATAAATTCGGCTTTTTAAAGTCTCAGGGTTTTGTCAGAAGAACGATTTCACCAATACACAAGTAGGGTCAATTTCACTAATTACTAAAAATATTGCCGATTACATATCAATTTCATTGATTACAAAAATAATAGGTATAAAAGAACAAAAAGGGTGAATTCGCTATTTGGTAGGTCGAATTCGTTGATTAACAAGTCAATTCCACCAATTCTAGAACAATTTCACCAAATCCATAACTTGTAAATAAAATAGAATATAAAGCATGAAAGAGCGAATTTACCAATTAGCAAATCAAATTCACTAATTGGAAAGTCAAATTCACCTTTTACAGATTTGTTTCATCAATTTGAACCCTGTACATAAAACATAACAGAAAGTGTGAAAGGGCAAATTCACCGATTAACAAGTCTAATTCACCAATTGGCAGGGCAAATTCACCGTTTACAGAGCCATTTCACTGATTTGAAAATTGCACATAGAACATAGCAAAAAGTGTGAAAGGGTGAATTCACTAATTCATAGGTTGAGTTCATTGATAGGTAACTTAAATCATTTTCAAGTGTGAAGTCATTGTTTAATAGGTTGATTTCATTCATTTCACCTGAAACGAAGATTAATGATTTTTCTAAAGAAAAAATAGGTGAATTAAACTAGTTGCTATTTTAATTCTGGTAATTAGAAGAATGTTAATAGTTTAAAAAAACTTGTGGGGTGCATTGAGTCCCACAGAGAGTGCAATTATGTAGATTAAAAATCTGAAAGAGGTTAGTCAATTTGTTAATGAATGAAATTAAAACAAACTTACAGAACTAATATTTCAATCATAATCCCTAGGTTGAGCTATATAGAAAAAAACAACAAATATGCGTTAGAAAAAAACCATGTTTATACCTCCTTGGAAGATTTACTTGAGAACTAGTTTGAAAAGGTTGAGCTCGGCTTGTAGGCTATAGAGTCTTCTCCAATGCTTGATTCTGTGTGTGGGAAGCACATCTCCTTGTCTACACTTGATTCTTGACTTGGCATGAGAATTGGTTGAATCTCCTTGTATAATTTGAAATAGTAAGTTTGCATGAAGAAACTTGTCTATAATGACCAAAGACCCTTGTATTTATAGACTTTTCAGATGTTTTTGAACCATTGACCTGAGATCAAGATCAATGGTGGAGGATGAGTCCTCAAACTCATAATCACACACATGGTGTATGTAAGATATGTTATTTAAGACCTTTTTGGAGTGTGGAAAGTATGTGGAAGAAAAGTGCACTCGTTAGTCCTCTTGGAGTGTGTAAGAGGGGTATAAGAAGTGTGTAAGCACTCTAAGAGAGTGTGTAAGTGGTCATGTCATAACCCACCTTACTTACATTTCATTTCATTCTATTGACTTACCCCTATAACATCATTTATATGAAATAATAATTTAATTTTAATTTTAGAAAAATAAATAATTTTAAATTTATAGAATTTTCCATTAAAAAAGTGATTAAATCTTGATTAATTGGTAATTAGAAGAATGGTAACTTTTGTAATATTCTTGTGTAGCGTGTTGACTTCGATCATTAACTACAAAAACGAACTCCCCATGACATAACGTGACAAGTAAAAACGAGTCATCTCTTCCCTGCAAATTGTCCACGTCATCATCTGCATCAACGCTTAACACTTTCGACGTATTAAGTCTTCAACATTTAAGGGGTACGCCATTGTGGATGGCTCCTGAAGTAGTCAACCAGGTGGAGCAGGGGCCGCCTTCCGATATTTGGTCTCTCGGCTGCATGGTGGTGGAGATGGCCACCGGCAGGCCGCCTTGGAGCAATGTTTCGAATCCCCACGCAGCCATGTACCGCATCGGTTGCACAGACGAATTGCCAGACTTGCCCAAGTGTCTTTCATCTCAAGGCCGGGATTTTATAGAGAAATGCTTCAGTAGAGATCCCAAGAAGAGGTGGACCGCTGAACAGCTGTTGGACCATCCTTTTCTCCATCAGACCGTCTGCTGCTCTGCCTCTACCCCGGAGTGAAAAGGGCTACTGGATCTCCTACCGTACCTTGGATTTTGCGAGCCCTGATTGGAATTCCTCTTCTTCTAGTTTGCCTGAAACTGTACCGATTTCCAGGCCTTGTGGGAAAGCTTATGTAGGGGAGGGAGAGGAGTCAATTAAGACTCAGAGACCTTCATCAAGGAACAGACTGGCAGCATTGGCTGCAGGTGGTGAGAGGCCTGATTGGTGCGCAAGCCCCCCTACGGGCCAGTGGATGGTTGCCAGATTCAATTCCCCATTGTCAAATACTCCTGTGCCATCTAAAAGCTGTTCCTCCTCGGTGGAATCGACATGCAATTCCGGCTTGGAAAGTAGTGATCAAGAAAAGCAACAACTCACATATAGAAGATCAGCTGCAGAGGCCTCTGGAGAAGAGTATCAGTATGATGAACAGTCATTAAGGCCAATAACAGAGCTTATGATACTCGCTCCGGCTCAAGAATTGTGTAAACATTCCTGTGGGTGCATTGCTGAATTTCATAACAGAGCACTAAGAAGAGACATCCTGTGTGTCTCTGTCACTGAGACCACGCAAATTTGGGGTCCCTGTTGTGTTGTGTGTATTCAGCAACGCTACCCCAAAATGTTTGTGAACCGTAGACTGTGTATTGGCTGTAAAGCAAAGACACCTCCTAACTTTATCTCACAATTATTTTTAATTCATATCATTTTGCTATGTATTTTTACTTTGATTTTAATCATGGATTTAGTTGCAATGATGTCATGTTTATTTAACAGAATTTTCCATTTTGTGGATAACACGTTTTCTTTTTTTATATTTTCCTTTAATAAGGTTCCATTTTTAAAAATTATGATATCAGAATTATGGCGGGAAACACCTGATTTAAAATGAAGACTAATTAGTGATATAAGAGTCCTTCCGCCATATGCTGACACATACTTTGCAATTGCGTAATTTCCACTTAAATCAAACCAACTACAATGGACATAGACATGTCTCTATTTAAGTGATGGTATAATATGTATGAGGGATGTGTTGCTTCGTAACTTCATTCACGGGTTTAGTCTGCGTTGATCAAACGAATGGTGAGTTTTCTTTGCACAGTGATTTGGGTGAATGCAACTCTGAATTGTCAAAGTGGTGAAAAGCGAATCATTGTAACGCTGGTGTGTCAGTCCCAAGTTTATGTGGACCGTGGGTACATGTCTGTGCAAGCATCGTGCGGGTGTTTGTGGGCAGTTCTGTTGGTCTCAAATTTCATGAAGCAGGTGTTGGGTTGTCCTAGGCAGAGAGTAATCAGAGCTGGGGAGGGAATTGTTCATTGTAATCATTCGAGTGGTTCCGAGCATTATTGACTGAGGTGGACTCGGTGGTTGTTGTGTCTGTTGGCCAGTTGGCCCGTTTATTGTACTTGGGACCGGATTGCCCTGAAGAGTTAATAAAATACACATTACTCCCAGTGTTCTTGCATTGTGTGAATGCTCATGTGTGTTGAGTCAATTCCCTGATCTTTGCAAGTGTGTGTTTGTCTTTCCACTGCTAATCCTTTCTTTATACAAGTTGTTGTCCACTGTGTTTGTGGGTTACTTGTGCAAGTAAACACTGAAGGCGTAGTCTGTAGTTCTTGAAGGATCCAATCGCAATGAGGGATTCAGGTTAGGACAAGTCGTGCTGCACGGCCACCCAACTCCAGAGAGTTGGCCGGAGTTGGCCCCGTGACAATATGAACAAGGGTGCATAGCACCAAGTCCCTATGGGAGGAGCGATAAGTAGTTTTGAGGATAGTCAATAACATGTTTAACTATCAAGTTAGTTTATAATTGTGGTAGAAAAATAAAATGTATATATAATCATTAGAATTTTTGTTTTCAATTATTCTATACCAGTAAAATGCAATATATACACAATCACTAGAATTGTTATTTTCATTTGTTCTATGTGCTCATAGTCTATAGTTCTGTTTTTAGTGGTTCTATGCTCTCGACTAAGCTGCGACAATTACCAATTTTACCTCATTATGAAACAAAAGTAAATCAGAAGCAAATAAACTAATGGAAATTGTAGATCCAATCTATAAACAATCCCACAAGAGATTAAGCAAATAGAGCATTCCCTCATTGTTGTACCAAGCAGTACCTTCAAAGAATCCTCTATGTTTTCCATATCTACTACAACTGCATTTGACATTGACAAGCTTGATTGATAAACCATTAAATTCCTTCTTTGGAAACTTCTTCTAATTGTTTTCAAGGCAAGGGAAATTGATTATGGGTTAGTAAAGCATAAAGTCTTATTACAAGATCGAAAATGAGGGGTTTCAGCGAAAGGGAAAGTTGGTTTACATGTACAAGACTGTAACAATAAAGCACACTGAGACATATAGATATTATACAGATAACAATATGATTTTCTAGATTGGACAAAACCAACACTGATTATATTGCCCAATCACAAGATTGACACTGCTCAGAAAATGAAAACCCACATAAATTTTTGCTCGACACATGAATACCCACTTATGTTTTTGGTTGACACATGAACACCCACATAATCGAGCACCGCTTAAGTTTACCACCAAAAAGGGGTTTTGTTTTAATGGGTTGTGCAGAATTTAAAAGTTCTATTTTAACATTGCATAGATCTTTAATTTTTGGATAAAGTAAATACTGGTCGATTTTGTTGTTGAAATAAATAAATAAAGAATTTCAAATCAAGCGGGTCAAAGGGACAAATTAAAATGGCTAATCATGAGTACAAAAGCAAGCCCAACAAAACAATGCGACACCTAAAAAAATTCAATATGTCTTAAGTGGTTGAAACTCTAAAAACATGAGGATTGCATTACCTAATTTATCATCAATCATTGAGGATTTTATATTTGTATAAAGAACTTTTTTTAAGCTTGATGCATTCAATACAATCATGGTTTTATAGAATTATAGGTATGTTCAGAGGGATTATAAGTTCTGTTCTTTGCTCAAGAAGTAATTTTGGTGAAACATGGAACTGCATGGACTTAGGTGTACAAAAGGTAGTAAAATCTTAAGGTTCTCATTGGTGGATACTTATGCCTTTGTCATTATAAGTATGTAAAAATATACTTGACTAATGTGGTTCCAATTATAAAAGCAATGCCTTGAGTTTGAGAAGTGACCATCTTGATGTTTAATTGTATGCGTGTCAATTACTGATCTCATGTAAATTGCATAAATGTCATTATGAGCAACCAAGTATGGATGATATATATTGAATGGGAAGAAAAACACGAGAGACTATTTCTTTTTGAATGCATACAGAACTAGATTATGTTAAAGCAGGGATATACTCTTTGATCATTTCATCAAAAGATTAAAAATTTATTCCAGAACATATAGTCCAATTAAAAATGATACTAATTGCAATAGTTATCTGTAGTCCCGAACTATATATTTATAACTAATTGTGAAATTCTTTATTGCCAATGCAAACTGCTACCTTAAAATAATTGTTTTTATAAAAAAATAAATGGATTGCTTGCAGATATTCTTTAATGATTCATTCTAATATTCTTCACCATCTCAAGATATAATCCTTAAATGCACTAACCTGCGGTGGAATTAAATGATCCGTGGCCCAATCAAGAGCTCTTTGCATTCCCCACGAATGATAAAACATTTTTATTACGTCCAAATGAACCATATAAATGATCCAGGACAATTTTTGCTATAGGGTGATGTTTTGGATGACAGAGAACATTGAGATTAATCAAAACTTCAGAAAAATCCCTAACCTGAGGCAACAAGAAACCTTGTATAAAATGACAGGGTGCTTTAAATCATAAGCTGCATGTACTGCAAAAATCCTAACATAGAAGGTTTTGCTGATCAGATTCATTTCCAGTCCATTAAAGCGTTGTACAAACAAGACCTTAGCATTTTTGCAATGCCAGTGTGATTAAAAAAAAAATATCATTCCTATTTTAAAAAATTAGTGTCTCTCGAAAAAGGCACAATAAATCGGTTCTTACACAGTAAAACTGCCCAACCACCACACAGCTGGCTATCACTGACAATATAAGCATCATGACTATGAGCTGTTGTAAAAATGGCGGATGCAGCCAGCCCCTTGAAACAAGTGAGGACAGAAATAACATAATAAGCTCTGAGCCAATTATCGTATAACAAATAACATTATTATATTTGATCGGTTAATTTTTTTCGGGGAGCTTATCTTTACAAAGTCCCTACATATTTTCTAGCCCACAAAACAGGGATTTTGATTTCCTGATAGGAAAGGGATAATAGAAAGTTAAAGACTAATAATAAGGTAGTGGGTGCATCTTAAAAATAAAACTAATTTAATTGCTTATTAAACCGGTGTTGACACAATTTTGTAACGTGTGAGCTGATTATTTCCTTGTTTGGTTGATTTGTTGTTGGTGTTTATAAGGAAGTTCATGAACTTCAGTTAGAGTTCATTAAAAATATTGAAAAAACCTATCACGTGCTCAGTGGCTTAATTAAGAATTGAAACTTGTGGGGTTGAATGCTATAAGAATAGTAAAGTGCCTATATTATCCATTCAACAATTACGATTTTTGCTATGATTCAGATCATAGTATCAAATTTTTTATTTGTTTTTTCTCTCGATTTTCTTAAGATTTCATGTTAATTTTAACAGCATATGGTTAATGCGCCTGCACATCATTAGTCCCACCGTTTATTAGGTCAACCTATTTTAAACTTACCTTTCAATTTTACAAAATGAATCAACACAATTTTAAAGTGAAAAAAAATAGTATATATATATATATATATATAAAATATTATAATTTAAAAATTATTTTAGAAAATAATGTATAAATAATTGTTTTACATGAATAAATAAATTTATTTATTCATGTAAAACAATTATTTATACATTATTTTCTAAAATAATTTTTAAATTATAATATTTTATATATATATATATATATATATATAATGCCATTGAAAGTAGTGAAAAAAATTATTTCTTTCCAAAATAAAATTAAAGAAAACTATAATTATTAGTTAAATTTTAGTGTTCATCGTGATCATCATTCATCAACTTAACGTATTTTATAAATGTCATATTTATAAATTTGAGAGCTTTTATTTTGTCGTTTAAATGAATTATTAGTTAAATCCTAGTGTTCATCGTGATCATCATTCATCAACCTAACGTATCTTATAAATGTCATATTTATAAATTTGAGAGCTTTTACTTTGTCGTCTAAATGATTGGTTAATGAACATTGATTATATTTTTGTTATTTATGACAAATGAAACTCTGAAATTCAATTAGTGTATTAATGACTTTTGTTTATGTTTTTTTTTTGAACAGTTGCAGTTTATGTTGGATTAGAAACTGCAAGAAATAATATTTTTATATTTTGCTCTAACTTTCAATTTGATTGTTAAATTTATTTGATATTTGAAACATATAAATATTGTTAATATTTTATGATTTCAGATACATATAAAATTGAAGATTAATGACATTTAAACTTAATTTGAAATGACATACAACATGTAGCAATTAAAAATGATATAATTTAATATACTTTAATTAACATATTAATTCATTCTCTTATTAAATTTTACATCTAAATTAATAGATTACACAATTAATGATTTATTAATAAAGTTGATAATACATATAGACTATTGCATTATCAATAGCTATCAATCTAATTGTATTGAGTTTGAAACTGTCACCATACAGAGACATTAGCATATTGTTGAGTTAAATTATATCTTTATATACTTTCATGTTCATACGAAATTGCAGCCCTAGAGAGGAAATATGAAAGTAAGAACATTGGTTTAAATACAAACTCATTTTGATGCCTTAGGCATTAACATAAGCACTAATTGAGAATAATGTTAAAAATGTTAATTATCAAATCGGTCAAAGCCACTACGTAAATCAAAAACCCTGGTCTAAGATGGAAGGGCCCCTTCCTCACCTTGGCATTTGTTGTGGTTAATGAAATGTGGGAAAGACTTTACAGTGGTGACATTTACCAAATCCAAACCTAAACCTAACCAAACTTGAAATATGGTGTACAAAAGTTTTGAGTTATGTAATGGTGTAGAATTATATGATTAACTTGACACAAATTAGGGGAGTAACCGCGCAATTATGATTTGAAGGAAGTAAACGATTATTTACAACAGGTTCAGCCATCATTGTTTGGTATGGAGGACATAATCTTGGTGAAGCAGTGCATTTACAACAAATACTAAGACATTAATTTGTAGATCTATATGGTTATTGGTATTGTTTTTTATTCACAGAATTTTGCAAGTAAATTAATAATTTAAGCAAATTTACATGTTTAGATTAGTTGCAATATAGGATTCATTTTTTTATTTAACATTTTAATTTGTTTTTATAATAAATATTAAAATATTGATTTGTAGATCTACATGATTATTGGTATTGTTTTTGATTCACAGAATTTTGTGAATAAGTCAATAATGTAAGCAAATTCACATATTTAGATTGGTTGCAATATAAGATTCATTGTTTTGATTTAAATTTTTAATTTATTTTTACAACAAATATTATGACATTGATTTGTAGATCTACATGATTATTGGTATTGTTTTTGGTTCATAGAATCTTATGAGTAAGTCAATAATGTAGGCAAATCCATATGTTTAGATTGGCTGCAACATAGGATTCATTGTTTTGATTTAAACTTTTTTCATGCAACACATTCTAAATTTTTATTATGGGACGTCCCGTTCAGTTTTACATTTGATAAGCTGGGACTTAACTTACATTCTAATGGCACTTACATCTCATAAATGGAGGGGGGGAAATGAGACGGCCATGGATGTATTTAGCCCACAATCATAATTGAAAAACGATGACAACGTTTTTTAGAGGATTAAGAATCAAAACTGGATAGCTATAAGTTATAACGATGTTAAGAGGCTCGACCCATGATCACCCATTTTCAAGCAAGGTCCTTTTTCTATTAAAATGCAAAATGGGTTTGAAAATAAAGAAATGGAAATTTGGTTCGTAGTTATCAAAATTGAGTTTACATATATTTTGTGCATTAAATTTTTATTATGTCCATTATCACCCATTTTCAAGCAAGTTCCTTTTTCTATTAAAATGCAAATTGGGTTTAAAAACAAAGAAATGGAAATTTGATTTGTAGTTGTTAGACTTGGAATTGCATATACTTGGTGCATTAAATTTTTATTATGGTTAAGTGAAATGGTTTATATTCATTATCAACTTGCATTTGAGGTAATGAGGATAATTGAGTTTTTTTTTTATAAGTTTTATATACAAGTAAACTAAGCATGCATTTGTTGACAAATTTTTGAAACCATTTTAATATAATTTTGGTTGTGGTTGATAAGTTTATAAAATTAGTTCATTTTATACTATAAATTTGACAAATGTTATACCTATTCTTGCATAAATATTTTTTCATGTGAAATTGTAAGACTTCATGGAATACATGAATTAATCATTTCGGATAGACATAAGTTGTTTACATCTTATTTTTCAAAAACTTTAATTTCTAGTTTTAGAACTAAGTTGATTTTTAGTTCAACATACCACTCACAAACATATAGGTAGAGTGAATAAGATAACTAAGTGGTTAAGGGCATGTTGCGTATGTACGCAATGGATTATCCCACTAAGCGAAAAGAATATCTTTCATTGGTAGAGTTCACCTATATTATTCACTAAAGATGACACCTATTGAGGCCTTTTATGACAAAAAAATTAGAACTCCACTTGGTTGGGATGGTTTGAATAAATGTGTAACTCCTATAACTAAAGTCTTACATGATTATGACACACAAATGCAAATTATAAGATAAAAACTGAAAGAGGCTTCAGATCGAAGGAAATTATATGATAATATAAATCAAACTGAATGATAATTTTAATTGGAGATCTATTATTTTTTATAATTCACCCGAACAAGAGTTCCATTAAATTTGGCAATGCAACCAAACTATCTCTTAGATTTGTTGGACCCTCTGATGTGATTAAAACAGTAAATTTGGTGGCTTATTGACTATCACATAGATGTTGTGCCCCAACATACCCCATTTTCAAAATTCAAATAGGGACCCACTATTATTAGTAAATCTTCATATTCTAAATGAACCTTATAATTTTGAATATTGAATCGATCTATGCAACTTAAGATTCCTTCAAATTTAATTTTACACTTTTGAATAAAGTTCAAAGCTTGGGCATTATGTATGTATGTATGTATGTATGTATGTATGTATGTATATATATATATATATATATATATATATATATATATATATATATATATGTATGTATATATATGTATATATATATATGTATATATATATATATATGTATATTTATATATATATATATATACATATATATATATATATACATATATCCTATTTCAAAAAGCTTACTCTAAGATTGAATTTTTAGATTTATTGACTAACAGAGCTAATAAAGTTATATTCTAGTGCATTTTGACTTTTGAATATGTGTAGGATTGATTCTAGGGCTGTAACTTATGATAAATTTTGAAGACATTCTATGGACCACCCATGTATCAAAATCAAGGCTACCTATAGTATACAGTTCAACTGTCAGGCCTACTTCCTTCACCTAATCTCTGAATCCTGAGATTGAGACAAGTGACGTGATCTCATAAGTTTAAAAACCAATTAGGACAAGTACAATGCCAAAATTCTAGAGTTTTTAGATTAATGAGAGTCATCCATGTGGTGTGATCTTGTCAACTTAGAGCCTATCAATTGAAGGTATAATGTCAAGGTTTTATTCTCTCTAGAGCCTTAAAATTTCTCAACATGACATGATCACATTCATTTGGAGCACAACGAACTAAAGTACATGGACTTATCTTCTATGTTTTCTATATCTTGAGGACCATCCATGTGTCATCATCTCAAAATCTCAGAGCTTGATAGTCAAAGATACAACAACAAGGTTTTACTTCCCTAAAATGTCAAAATTCATCCACGTGGCATGATCTTGGAAGCTTAGAGCTTGACAAGACAACGTATATCTCTAAAAGTTATATTTTCTCTAGATTATCAAGGACCATCCACATGTCATCATCTTAGAAGCCTGGAACTTGTCAAGTCAAAGGTGCATTGCCAAAGTTCTATTTTTTATGGATTCCATAGGATCATCCATGTGGCATCATTTTGGAATCCCAAGACTTTTTAAGAGGAAGGCACAAAATTAAAATACAATAGAGTCTCTAGAGGACCAAGAGTCATCCATGTGGTGTAATCTCATTAGCCCATTGATTATCATTCAAAAACACAATATCAAAGTTTTATGAACCCCAGAGCCCTGAGATTGCTCCATGTGGCACCATCCTGTGTAAATAGTTCTCACCAAGAGGAAGCACACATTTTAAAATTTAAAGAGCCACAAATCCTCAAAATCATGCCAAGTGGAAAATATTGTTAGTTCATAGCCCATCAAGCATACAAAGCAGAATTGTAAAAGCTAAAGACCCCCAAGTAAACAAGATCAAAATAAGTGTCACAATCTCAAAGATGCATAATCAGAATACAAATGTAATATTTGAAAGCTAGGCAAAAGCTGATACACAGGAAATAGACACTTGGATCATCATGATGACTAAACATTCATGATGAACAAAAAGTTACCATGGTAAAAGACACCCACCAAAGCTAACTTCCAAATTTAAAATCAAAATGGGAAACAAAGATAAAAGCTATTTTTGCATTAACTTCACACGAAACAAGAATTTAAGTCTCAATCTCTAAGTGATATACTAAAATTCTTAAGGACCTAAAATCACTTTTCCATTAATCAACAAACTGTAAACTATGAATTTGAGCCAAGTTATCAAAATCCCTAACTTTCTTGCTAACAAATTCATGAATCAATCCAATTAGATTATGATAAATTCTACATTATAACAATGGATTCTTTATCTCAAACATATAACCATCTTCCCTCTCAATATTCTATCATGGAAGGATTGAGTATTTAGACATAATATTTGACAAAGGAGCATTGCAATCCCCTCATGACTCTACCCTTTGGGATGAGGTATACGACATTGAACCATATTCAGCCCAGGACCAATTAGACAAAGATGAGAGAGGATACGTGGATGATTTATTACTATTCAAAATAATGGGGTTGCATAATCTGGTAATGAAATTTGAGGTAATGTCGTTTATTGATTTTCTTCAAAATTTATTTCTTAATGGCACTATTAATGGGGATTATCTATATTTTAGGCTTCATAGAAATGTGCTATCCTATATTTATGGGAAAGCTTTGAAAGGTATTTTCACGTTTTAGTACCTGAAATAAATTATAACTAGGTCATAGCCAATGCTTGGTTAGAACAAACATAATTAGGGTAAACTCAAGCAATGGCTAGAGAAAGGTGAAAATTTGAATATTCAAGGCGCTATTTCCTTGATTCCCATAGTCAAATTTAGATTACGAATTAGAATATCCATGGCAATGATGAATATGTTGTATGTATTTTATAGCAGAACTTACGTGCATGAGGCATGGGTGCCCTTATTAGATATAATTTTGACATCTGATAAAATTGTGGTACTCGGTGAAGTTATTAGTGTCAGGATCTAGGCATAGATGTTCAAAGTTGATGAAAGGTCGTCTAATGGGAAATTTTATATGATGTACTATGCAGTAGACATAATGAAGGGAATATTACACACAACCTATGGACAACCCTGGGAACCATCTACAAAACATGTAAATAATAGGGTCTGTGATGGCTATACTATAATGCATGTTTATAGGTTTAGAAATTAAATAAAGAGAATTGCAGAAGACATATACCTGTTAGTTTACCGATCCAATTATGGGCATCTCATGCCCAAGATTTATGACAACATAAGAAGAAGCATTTTAAATATGGGAGACTATTGGTATTATCCTGATTGCATTTTAATTAAGATAGAGGGAATTAGGGCCCTTCCTTTGAATTTGCCTTGTTTTATTCTTGACAAAGTGGTAAAGCAAGAGATAGCTTATCAAATTTATAACCGTGTTGATGAATAATTTGGTGCCAAATACCAAGGGTACTACTATAACACCCCTTTGATCATCATCCAAATTCAATACTCAACAAGGAGATATCTCAGTTTAGTCGATAAGATCAGGGCCCATTATGGTTTGAATCAAGCACAATACCAAGATTGGGACCCTAAAAAAAAAATCAGACAAGAACTCAATGACCATTGGAAAAACGAATTTCATATTCTCTATGGTCATAAAAATTTTGAACATGATAATTTTTTATCAAAGCTGCAAATGATCCAGAGGTTTATACTTGCATGAATCAACATAACATGCCAATGATAGTGGCCTAGGAAATTAAATATGATCCTTCAATCACTAGGGAATGGGAAAATAAAATAGGGGAGTAGGTAAACAATGCTGCAAGCCATCAACGACCCCAACCTCAGGCTCAATTATCACCAGACCATGATCACCTCGTATCTTCATAATATGGAGAAGTTGGCCTATTAGAGGAAGGTGCCATTCAAGGGGAGATGGATCCCCAAATTAGGAAGAAAATTCTTAAAGGACTCCCAACCCATCAACCTTTAAAGATTGTTGGTAAGTGCACAAAGTTGGGGGATAAAAAGGGGCCTACCCGTGGACATGATTTTCTTAAAATTTTAAAATTCTGAACTTTTGTAGATAATTTGAGATGGCTACACTCAGAATTTGAAGATGGTATAAGAACATGAATTGTATCATTTCGAGTCTAGTTTTCAAACCACTATTTTCTTACAATGGTTAAGTATAACTAGGTCAAACATCTAAAATTTGAAAAGGAACTCATTTTTTTAATAAAATAGAGTTGATAGATGGTCATGCAGCCCATCATTTTTTTAGCATCATTTAATATTGTTTGAAATCCTTAGGTGAATATTTAGATAAGATCTTTTAGTTTGTGACCTGTAGTTTTTTGTATTTTTTCAATGAAGATTTTTTTAATTAATTTTGCAAGTAAATAGATTATGAAAACTGATTAAAAAAATGGATAGTTGGCTATGCAACCCCCATAACTACCACAAAAAAAGTGAAATCTAATTTTTTATTTTTTTAATGTGTGTAGAATTAGGCCTAGTTTATGACCATATAATTTGTTTGCACTTGGATCAATGGAATTTGTTTTAATAAACATAAATAGGCATGTATATTTGAGGCATGTAGTGGCCTAAAAAAGGTATAGTTAGAAATCAACATAGTTTGAACCCTTAAAATAGTCCATAAATCCGAGAGGGTGCTCGTTAAACCCTTGAAATCATATATTTGAAAAGAGGAGAGGGTGCTTGTTGTCATGGTAATAAATTTTTGAATTTTTTTTTATGAAATCCATAGTGTGTTTGGCAATAGAAGTTAAAATTTGTTTTTTTTATCAAAACTCTTAGACTCGACTGTAGATTGACAGGTATAAGCCTTTGGTTCAAGAATCTAAGCCATTTATAAGACAAAAGGATTAGGTTTTGAATTCAAGCTTGCCATAAATGTATGATTTATAACATGTATGTGTTATTTGTTCATAAAACCTAAAAAAACAAATTTGATCTATGGGTATGCATTTTAATGCTTATATCTATGTTCTTGAGCTCCCTAATAGTGGTAGATCATGATAATTTCAATTGTAAAGTGAAGTGTATCATGATAGGGGATAGGTCCCTAAATTTGGATAGTGAATTAAGGTGTTGTGGTATACATTAGACTTCAAAAAAATTACCCATTTTATTATCTCAACTTAACCACTTATAATTAAGGTTTTAAGGTATAACTCATTTTACATATTACAATATAACCAATTTTATCATGAGAGGTCATAAAATGAATTTTTTAAACCTATGGTGAAAACTTAACCTTTGGAGTACTAATATAGCTATGCATTAGAATACCAATACTTGAGTCTTACTTATGAAGATGTGATTGGTTCATTTAAATTTTATAGAGTAAATGTTGAACAAGTATATAAAATACTACATGCTTAAATTTTGGTGCACTTTAATATTTATACACACCAATACATGTTCCATCAATGAAGCACACCTTAAAAAAAATAGCTTGTTTGGTTATTGGTAGGTGCATGTCACTACTGGTACTTTTATCTCATATACACTACCACAAAAAGGATGCAATTATATTTTTATAGGCTCTACATTCTTAATTTAATAGGTTATGTGAAGATATGATGAAAATGTCCTAATGTGATAATTTAATGAGAATATTTAACATATAGCCTAAGCTAAGCACGAAACATCGAGTCTTAGTTCAATAGTAACATGTCAACCCCAATGTCATAAAAAATATAAACAAAATAGTCAAACATGGTTGAATTTGAAATAAATTGGGGCTATTTTGAGCCCCTTCAACCTAATTGCATTACTATAAAATGTGATTTGGGGGTTGATCACCTCCAATTTCATCATAGATTGAATCAAAGAAACATTAAATGTAAGTTTTACATGTGGTTTTGAGCTCAATAAACATGAATGGACCATCATATAATGAATGCAAATGTCGATTGGTTTAACATTTTTCTTGTGTTGGGAAGGGTATTCTTGATCCTAGAATGGGTGGTGTGTTTATCGATCAGGTATGATGGGAGGCCAAGAACCAGGTACTAGATGTTATCCACCCCTCCAAGTGTGTTGGTAGTGTCATTTTTAGCCAAGAATAATCATAAATGTAGTTTTCCAACTATAGCTTCAATTTTGGCAACTCATCTTATCAGTGTTTCTATGCTCTTGAACACTCATGAAAATGTGTTTCTGATTAGATTTGAACATCATGGTCATGGAAACACATGTAATTTAACTATATAGATGTGAATTAAGTGATTTATTTTCATTTGGAGGTCTTGGAGGTAGAAATGCTTGTTAGAGCTCAATAAGTTATCTCTTCAATGTAAAAAATTTGCATTTTAGGACCCATTACTGCAACTTGTGCCACAGATTACTCTCAAATTTTATAATAAATTTATCTATGGTGAAATTAGAGGGATTTAACATGCACAGGAAGGATATTATTTTTTTTCCATATGAATTACAATTCTTGTTTTATGCATGTCTAAATTTAGGCTAAAAATTTACATTTTTCTTGTGTTGGGAATGGCGTTCTTGAGCACATAATTGGTCGTGGGTTTGTATATTGGGCATGATGGGAGGTAAGTAATATATTATTAGATGTTATCTACCCCTTAAAATGTGTTAGCATTACTAATTTTCATCCAATAAATATCCAAAATGAAGTTCTCCAATTATAGCTTCAACTTTGACAACATTTGTTGGTAGTGTTTCTCTGCTCCTAAACAGTAGTGAAAATGCACTTCCAGGTGGACTTAGAATTCATGATAATTATATCATGTGTAATTTAAATATATAAATGTGCTCATAGTGAAATGCCAATTGGAGCTTAAGAAGTTGTCTCTTCACTACCAAAAATTTGAATTTTAAGACCCATTACTAAAACTTGTGCCATAGATTGCTCTCAAAGTTTAGACCAACTTGATCTGGGGTGAAATTAAATGAGTTTAACATGCATAGGAAGGATATTATGGGTCATACATCTGAATTATAGTTTACATTTTACACATGTCTAAAGTTAGGCTAAAAATTTGCATTTTTTTTGTGTTGGGAAGGGCATTCTTGAACCAGGAATGGGTGGTGGGTTTGTTGACCAGGAGTTATGGGAGTCCAAGAACCTGGTATTGGATATTTATATCCCATATATACATGTTAAAATTTATATTTTTTAGCTAAAAAGCACTAAAAATTGTGTTCTTCAACTACAACGTTAACTTTGACAACATTTGTTGTTAGTGTTTCTGTGCTCTTGAACAATAGTGAAAATATACTTATGAGTGAACTTAGACGAAATTGGTAATTAGAAAACATGTAAATTGCCTATATATATGTGCTTAGATTGATCAATTTTCTCTTGGGATTCTCAGAGGTAGAAATGTCAGTTGGAGCTCAAGAAGCTAGCTCTTCACTACCAAAAAGTTACATTTTAGGACCCATTACTGCAACTTATGCCATAGATTGCTCTCAAATTTTATAGTGAATTGATACAAAGTCAAATTAAAAGGATTTCACATGAACATTATGGATCTTACAGTTTATCCATATGACTTATAGTTTTTATTTTATGCATGTCTGAAGTTAGGCTAAAAATCCACATTTTTCTCATGTTGGGAAAGGCATTCTTGAACCTAGAATGGGTAGTGGGTTTATCAAATAGGCATGATGGGAGGATAATAACTTGTTATTGTGTGTTTTTCATCCCTTCATATTTGTTGGTAGTTCCATTTTAAATCCTATAAGCACAAAAAATGGATTTCTCCAACTATAACTTCAAGTTTGATAAATCATCTTGTTAGTATTTTTGCGTTCCTAAACACTAGTGAAAATGTGCATCTAGGTGGATTTGAACATCATGGTCATGAAAAAATGTGTAATTTTCCTATCTAAACATGTTCAAATTAATGTATTTTCAATTGGAGGTTTCAGAGGCATAAATGGTTGTTGAATCTCAACAAGTTGTCTCGTCAGTGCCAAAAAGTTACATTTGTGGACATGTCAAACTATTATAGCTATAAAATCATATATGACTTACAATCATATACAAATACATATGATTTTAACATTTTTCACATTGAATATGGAATGTGATGCAATTGGCCTAAATCCACTTACAAATAGCTCATTTACCCACAATTACACACTCTATGTTTTTTCAACTTCTAACTACTTAATCTCTTTGTGGCCAATATTAAATTGTTTAGGCCTTTTCAGGGCTTTCCATTAGGTCTTAAAACTATAATTTTACATCTTATCTTATAGGTCTGACTACTTATTTGAATGAAGAAAATTTCTGAGATTTTTTTCTCAATTGTTTAAAATTTAATTTGCCTTGTCAAATAGATTATGTTCTTTGATTAGTCTAGTAACATAAGATTGCAAAGAAGATAGTTAGTTTCTTGTTAGTGAATAAAATTCAATAAAAAAAATTTAGTACAAACTAAAAATTCTTACCTACATACTAGGGTGAACTTAAGTAACAAGCACATCATGAAAACACAAAAGAAAACTCCCTTTTAGCTTCCTTGTAGCTCCAAATTGCTTGTTGAGATGAAGTTGGCTTTCTTGGTTTGTAGATAATGGAGTCTTCATCAATGGTGATCTTACATCATATCTTCTTCATTCACATTGTTTTGGCTTAATTTAGCTTGGCATGTGGGCATGGTAACACTACAATCAAGTTTTTTGGAGGTATTTTGGCATAATAAATTTACACCAAGAGAGCTTAAATATCAATGGGTGAGGCCTTCTATTTATAGCCTCCAAAGTTAACTCTAACCCAAGTTGAGTTATATTATAATTAATTGTAATTGAGTTCAAACTAACCCTAAGTTGATTTAGACTAACCATGAGGGCCATGTGAGAGACATAGGTCAAAATGATTATTTCTTCCACTCAATTCAGATATTTTAAAGTGGATTGACAACTCACAAAAGCAATGATGAATAAGCCTAATATTTCACATTTTTGAATTTTCATTTTTAGATATTCATTAATTACAAATGGACTATTTAGTTAAGCATTTAATCTAGTTTAATTAGTTGATTCAATCTGCTTAACATTTAACTCTTTTAGGAATTGCTCAAGTGCCCCACTTAATGGGTTCAAAGACCAAACTACCAGTTATTAAGTTGTAAGGTGACCGAGGATGAATTCATGAGATTTTAATGTTGCATACATGATGATAACCCAAATATGGATACCTCAACATGATTATAAACACTAATGAATGATGTGCAAACAAAATTGGGACATTTAGTGATTCCTAGGCTTAATTTGCATTATTTGGTAGAAATCAGAATCCAATTGTGGCAATAATTGGGTGTCTACAGTTTGCCCCTATTTGGGAAGGCATTTCAAGTTATAGTCATAGTAACGTCTTCTAAAATAATGAAAAATCTGTTAAGAAGGAAAAGAAGATAACGATTGAAGAAGAAGCTCCTGTTTGGGAAGCCTATGATGATGCCCCCTTGAGGGAGTGGCTAACACATATATTGATGGATGGTACCTCAAAATAAGTAAGAAAAAGAATGAAATTAACCTAAGGGTGAGATTAATCCAATCGAGATAATGATTGCATGCATTTGTTTTAAAAGTATTGATTTGCCCAAAGGCAGTTATAATTAGTAACAGAAGTTGAGATACTAATTTGCTCAAAGGCGGTTATAATTAGTGGAATAGGCATATGCCCCAATAGGGTGGGTAGGTCAAAATAATGATTTGTCCAAAGGCATTTATAATCATTTTTATGACTTGGATTGAATAATTATTTTTCCCCAGTAGGGCATATTTAAACATGATAAACTGGTTGTGCCCAGTAGGGTAGATTGGCAACCATAACTCAAGGATATAACTTATTACATAGATTAATGATGAGCAAACAGAAACATAGATGTGATGGTGTAATGACTGAAGAAGCCACAAATAACCAAGCACATGATGATGCACAAAGTGGTGAAAGAGATAATTAGAAGAATAATGGTGGTTGAGTTGACTCAAGATATGTCATATATCTAAGCATTATCTACATAGTCTAAATAGACCTCAGGCCAATGTAGTTCACCTAAAAGTGGAAGAAAATGGAATCAAGAATAAAATAAGAGAATAAGAATTTATCAATGTGAATAATTTAATTGTACGTGCCAAAGTGGAGATGCTCATCCTTATTAGCATTGATACAAAAAAAATGGTTAATGGATTGATTTAATCAAGGAGGGTGGGAGGATTTACCAAAGTGAACAAGGAGAAGTTTATACAACACCATTTCTTATAAGATCCCTTGACCTAATTTTTTTTTTAGCACATAATGATATGCACCATGATATAAAACACCATGATGACCAAGTCATAATTTGCATAAGGACTAACCCCTGATCCAATAAATAATTGACAACAACACATCAATGATAAAAAACATGATGGAAATACTCATGAATGTTAATGGAGGGACTCAAGTACAACTACATGATAAGAAGAACCATGACGATGACCCACTAACATACTAGACTAATTTGATACATCAATATAAAAAGGAAAAAAATAATCAATCAAAAAGCAAGAAAACATAAACTAAAGATATAATTAACAAAAAGCATCCTAGTCAATGGGGGAAGCAAAGAAATGCATTAAAAAAATCATTGTTGACAAACACAAAAAATAAAAACAAATATATATTAAGCCATTTGTGCATGTATGAATGTAAAGTGTTACTCTTGAAAATTTTCTAGAGGGAAATTAAATAGGTTAATATGACAACCTACATAGAAGGGGGGAAGAGAAGAAAAGGGAAGGGGTAGTTAAGTTGTCTCTAAATGTTCTATACAAATGGACACTGCCTACATAGTCCAATGGAATTCAAGACAAATATAGTTCTCCCAAGGATATGGGAAAGAATAAAAATGATGAAAAGTAATAAATGTTATTTTAGAGGAAGAATAGTAAAATTACACTCACAAAACAGTGAGAGAGTTGAGGTAAATTGAGAAAAATGGAATGGTAAGAAGAATGGT
The DNA here is from genome assembly GCA_037957365.1 of Torreya grandis. NCBI lineage: Eukaryota > Viridiplantae > Streptophyta > Pinopsida > Cupressales > Taxaceae > Torreya > Torreya grandis. Next base: position 3,254,940 of record JARHVA010001045.1, on the reverse strand, counting down.
CGAGCTAACATGAGATTCCCCATGCATCCAAATGCTACCTAGATAGTCCACATGGACCTTAGGCTGATGTATTTATCCCAAAAATGAGAGTGTAAATGAATTAATGAAAAAGGTAAATTAGAAATGATCATAGTTAGATAAGGGGTTATCACCCTAAAAATACGATAAACCGTGCCATCTAGAATAGAGCCAAAGGCCACTAGTGAACATGATGACAAATTAAGTAAATATTTTGTGGCTTTATATATCTTGTGGATATTTTAATCAAATTTTAGAACTTTTTTGGTTTTTTAGGTTACTTTTGGGATTTTCATCATTTTAGTGTTTTTTGACTATTTTAAATGTTTTTGGGTTTTTGACATCTTAACTCGATGGAGGATTACAAGATGTATAATGCTTTAACTCATAAAATAAAGAGGGTGTGGCTTAGGTTTATCACAAAAAGGTGAGAGTGTATAAAAGGGGGTGACCAAGCTAACCTCAAGAACTGAACGCTACCTACATAGTTCAAATAGACCTCAAGTCATTATAGTTCAACCTACAACAGAAGATACTACGAATGAATAGTAAGGTAGAAAATAAGAACGACACATGAACTTAATCAAATGGTATAGGATTTTAACAAGAGATGGAAGATGTAATTCAAAGACCATCATATAGGGAAATCATATGTAAGTTACTCTAAGATACCACATGTCTTGGATGTGTTGATGGTGACCAAATCCAAATAATCTACTTGAGACATTCTTTAAATTATGGCATTTAAAATTATGCTTTGTATTTGTGAACTAGAATCAAGATGAAGATTGATAATAGGATGGGGGAATAAGATCAGGATGGACTAACTTAATAATAAGTGGGATGAATGAAGGGTGTTTTTAGGTCATGCTTCCAAGCAAGGGTTTTCATATATAATGTTCAATAAAATAATGTGTAAAAATGTTTGAGATGCATAATATTCATGGGTTCATCCAGCTCTTCCCCATCTGGTTTAGCCAATCTATATGCCCAACAACTGTAGAACTAGTTGTGGTAATGAATGGGCCCAACCAATCAAGTTTAAACTTTCCCTTCTTTTCACAGGTGGTATTGGTATTCTTTTGGTTTTCTTTCAATACTAGGTCACCAATTTCAAAGTATTTATGATTGATATGATTGTTTTAGCTATGATGTACTCTATTCTTATATATATGACTATTGTTCAAAGTATCTACCCATTTTTTAACAATTAGTTCTAATTTTTTAAGTCGAGAGACCCTATATTCCTCCTGATCAAGGATATCCTGCAATGAAATGCACAAGGAAAATCAATCTCCACAAGGAGAATAACTTTAGTGCCATAAATATGGGAGTATGGTGTGGCTCTTGTTGGATTTTGAGTATTGGTATGGTAGGTCTAGAGGGTGGGAAATAGTTGAAAATGCCAATCACGTCTAAAATCATTAACAATATTTTTAAGGATTTAGACTAGGGTTTTGTTAGATGCTTCGACTTGGCCATTATTTTAAGAAAAATAGGTAGTGGAAAAGTGTTGTTTGATATGGTATTGGGCATAGAGGGATTTGACATCCTTATTTTTAAAGGAGATACCATTGTTAGAAATGAGGTTAGAGGGAATACCAAAGTGAAAAATGAGATGATTCAGGATGAATTTAAATATCTTATTACCTTTCACGTAAGTGTGTGGAATGGATTCAACCCACTTTGTAAATATTTAGCTGTAGTGAGGATATGTTTATGGCCATCTAGAGAAGCAAGATTGATTTTCCCTACAAGATCAAGGCCGCATGTGCAAAATTCTCATGCATAGTGATTGATTGAAGTGGTTGAGCTGGTGCATGAATGAGACTAGCATGCTTTTGACAAGCCACACACTTTTTTACATAAGCAAACACATCGGACTCTATAGTGAGATAATAATACCCAGCATGTAGAAGTTTCTTTGTAAGGACCTTTCCAATAGTATGGTCCCTAAAAATTCCTTTGTGTACTTTTTAAGAGCTAATATAGACTCTATTAAAGTTGAGCAATGAAGTAGCATTCTATCATACCTTATATGATAGAGTGTGGCTATCAATATCATATAACAGGAGGTATTATGATTGAAGGCTTTTTATTTTTTATGGGAAAGGTTAGAAGGGAGAATATGATCATGAAGGTATGCATATATATTGGAGTACCAAAGTGAGATGGGACCAATAATATCATATACCATTTTAGATTCATAATGTTCTTGAGTTGGACTTATGAGATGTTCAATAAGGAATTGGTAATCTAGTACATGATCTAAAATTATTATTAGTGAATTGATTGTTGCCATTGCATCTACAATCATATTATTTCCCCTTGGGATCTATTCAAATTGGATGTGTTCAAATATTTGTTTAGTATGGTCCACCATATGCTTGTAAGGAATAACCTTGTCATCTTTGGTTGGATACTGCTCTATCACCAAGTTAATAATCAGTTGAGAATCTCCATGAACATGTAATTTATTAATATTCCATTGTACTGCTAGATAAAATCCTACGATGAGTGCTTCATATTCTGTTATATTGTTTGTACAAGAAAAACTAATGTGGAATGCTTTGGGAATAAGATCGCATTGTAATGTTATAAAGATAATGTTAGCTCCAAATCCAAAATAAGTGTAGGAACCATAAAAGTAAGGAGTCCAATGCTGAGGCTCCAAAGAATTATCATCTAAAGTCATGATTGACTCATCAGGTAAATTGAAAATGAGTGGCTTGGTATCTAATAAGAGTGGTTTGGCAAGTTTATTTGCAATTGTCTTCCCCTTGATGGAATTTTGATGTACATATTTGATCTCAAACTCACTCAATAGCATGATCCATTCAACCATACGAGTAGTCAAAGTTACCTTGGAAAGGAGGTATTTAAGTGGGTCCAATTTGGCAATGACAATGGTCTTATTATTGAGCATTTAATGTCATAACTTTTGGGATAAAAACACCATTACTAGGCAACCTTTTTCAACTGAGTTTTAATTATGCTCATAGGCTACCAATTTGTGGCTTAAATAGTATACAAATCTTTATTTATCTTGATTATTATGTTGTGTCAGGAGTTCTCCCAAGGCATACTCAATTACTAAGATGTAAAGAAGAAGTAACTTTCTAGGGGTGGGTAGAGCTAGAACAAGTCGATTTTATAGATATTCTTTTAACTGTTTAAATAACTATTGATGATTAGTATTCCATGAGAAAATGGTACCTATCTTTATAAAATGAGTGAAGGGAAGGCATGTGTCTGCCAACTGAGAAATGAAGCGCATGATGGGTTGGATCTTGCCATGAAGGCTACAGAGCTGCTTCAGATTATAAGGTAGAGGAATTTATGTAATGGCATTAACCTTGGATGGATCAACTTTAACCCCTATGGGAGATAATGAAACCTAGCATTTTGATGTAAGTAATGCCAAAATGCAATTTTTAGGGTTAATCCTTGATATTCTTGAAGTCTTTCAAAGATTCTTGGTAACACATATAGATGTCCTACTCCAGTCTTGGATTTTCCAAAATATCATCCATGTAATCTTAGACAATATCATGCATCATGTCATGGAAAATCATAGTCATTGCACATTGGTATGTTACAATAGCATTCTTGAGGCCAAATAGAATCACTTGATAGCAGAACATTCCCCATGAAATGGTGAATGTTGTCTTGTGTTGGTATTTAGGTGTTGTTTTGATTTGATTATAGCTAGAGATGTCATCCATAAGAGATATCATTTCATACCCTACTATGGAATCTATAATCATATTAATGTTGGGAAAAAGAAAGTCATTCTTTGGGCATGCTTTATTGATATTTCTAAAATCAATACATAATCTGATTCATTATGGTTTTTTTTACTAGGAACATGTTGGATATTAACTCAAAATAATCTATAGGATAGATACACCCTACCTCCAATAATTTTTCTAATTCTTGATAAGTACAACTATGTGAGGGTGAATTTTTCTTAGCTTATGCTTGATTGGCTTCGCATGAAGGTGTACAACAAGGTGATGTAAAACTAAATCAATCCAAGTCATGCATATTTGAATAATACCAAGAAAAAATATAAACAAACTTCTAAAGGAGGGCATTAAGAAGCTCACATTCCTCTTTAGTGAGGGATACTCCAAATTTGATCCATTTAGGATCGGACGATGTTATAATATTGACTTATGTGGTATATTACACAAGTATTGTGGAACCATTTTATAGAATATTTGGCAGTGTGGTACATTGGTATTCTTCTTTATTTGGTGGCTCGACTGGCTTAGTAGGATGAATCTGAATTTCCAAAATTTGGCAAAGGCCATTTTGCAAAGGCATGCAGGAAATCTTAAACTAATTAATCAAATACTTTCTAATCCTATAAACTGATTCTTTATAAATATGAATTTTAGGGACTAGTAGAGGCATGGGATATATTTGAAAGAGGGTGAACTACCTCATCCAATGGTACCTAAAATAGGTTTTTCACCATGAGACTCATCTTTTACTTTATTTTTTGCATGGTACAAAAGTACTTCAAAGAGATTTTCACTTTGGGACCTCAAATTTTTATTTTATTTTTCTTTGTGATTAAGGAATTTCACTTGCCTTCCAAAATAAGTAGCAAGGTCTGATCATCAAGTGGCAAACCATATTTGAGACCAAAAAATTTAAAGATTGCCTCATTGTTTTGAAAACCATCCAATGGTATGTATAAGTCTTGTTGGTCCTAATCAATCAATTAGGGATGATGGGGGAAAATATAGGAATATGATGGGATAGAAGTAATGGTAAGGATGGTATAAGGATCAAATAGTTTAGTATTAGGAAACTCATCATAAATGTTATAATAGGACTCTACATCATTCTCAGCATTATCAAATTGCTAGATGATAAATTAGTGTCACTCTTGCGATCTGAAGGGTCACCCCTAGGTGGTTTGTATCTAGTACCTCGATGTCCTTTGCATTTGGTAACTGATAATGGATCAAAAGTTTCTTGCTACTTTACCCCTAGGCCTTTACTCTTATAGGCTTGATTATCCATTATCCTTTTTGGAATAAGATACTCTATGATCTGGTAGAATGTGGCAAAATACTCTATGATCTAATCTTATTCTTGTGAAGTGGTTTTGATGAAATCAATGGGTCCTTTCTTGAGAGAATCATCTTTCCTATGCCATTCCATTTTATTCATTTTCATTTTAGGTCTACCATATAATTTTGATGTCTTAGGAAACTTTGATATATGGAGAGAATTTCCAATCTTGTATTCCCCAAGGCCATTATCTTGAATGGCAAAATGATTGGCTATTTCAAGAGGTAGTGCAAATGAAATGGAGGTGAGAGTACTTGGACCCACATAATTGGACTCGGGTAGTTGATCAACTACATTCTTGTCCTTATTGTGGATGGGATCTATGCCAAGGCAATAGTTGTAGCTTCCATACTCTACTTCTAGGTGTTAATAGAATTGGTGTGGTTGCACGTTAGTAGGAATAGTAAATTTTACTCTATAATGGTGAAATTTTATATTATAATAGAGAGTAGAAGGTACAACATGTACTTCATGAATCCATGGTCACCCAAGGATCAAATTATATGATAGTTATAAATCAAGAACATGGCATATTATATCATGGGTTAGATGCCCAATGATAAAAGGTACACAAATGAAACCTTAAGATTACCACTCCACATTATCATATGCCTTGATAGGAATGGTATTCAGCTAAAGATCCATTATTGTGTAGCCCAAGTGTTTGACCAACTTTAAATTTACAATATTTAGCAATGAACTATTGGGTTTCTTTTTATCCTTAGTTTCACATGACTAACTACTAGTCACCTTCCTAGAGGAAAGAAGAATCGAACATGATAGTGTTTTGGCATATCACTTGAGTGACCTTGTGTGCTCACCTGAGGCATGCATCTTAAACTGGTTCCTATTGGTTATGCCATGTGATGGTGGATAGACAATGTTACTTAGTCATTTGAGTTAACACATTTTATCATTTTTCCTATAAACATCATTCTATAATTATCCATTTTATGCATTCACATAGTGCATGTAATTATCTAGTATCATAAAAGTAAAATTAATACCAAAGAGATTTAACACATCAATATTCACAAACAAAGTATAAGTTCCATTGATCTCATTTGATAAGTTTACAAAGGTACTTCATTCAATAGACAATCTCTTCAGATCTCAATCTTGATAGTAACAAAACATATATATCTAATAAAATTTTCTAATCAAAGCTAACAGGTATTTATACACTTGTTAACCCTTTCTTGGGTTGCATCATTAACACATTATAGATGAAAAGCTAATTACTGTTTTAGAAAAGAAGTCATGACAAGCTGTTATAATTAAGTTCCTTTTGATTTGGGCATAATATCCCCTATATAATCTCTATGATAGATATTTGATTTTTTACTCCTCTTCTCTTGTGAACCAATGTAGATTTTCAATTGAGTAATCTTTGATGCTTTCATGAATTACTTTGAAACTAACTCCACTTTTTGTGCCCTTGTCCTAGTCTTGCACTTTTCTGAGTTATGCATATTATGTTCTTTGTTCTTCATTTCCTTATATTTTGTAACTCTCTCTTCTCCACTAAGGCCTTCCATGCTATTATTCCATGTTTCTCATATGTCATCTGTCATGTGCCAAGGTACCAAAATACTTAATGTATTATTACAAAATTTAGGTTCTGACATCAGCCCTAACTAAATGGATAGTTCATTTTGGACTATACTAGAGTCTCCTCAGACAAACAAAATTGGGACCCTCCTACTACACTTGGTGCTTGAAATCCTCCCACTAAATGAGGGCCATCTAAAGATTAGAAGTAATAACTTCTACTTCACCTCTCAATATTTTCATCTCCTCGAGCTTCTCTACAAAATTATATGTTTGAGTTGCCAAAATCTCAAGTTGAGTACTTGTATCTTTGTGAGCATCCTCGTGTGCCCTGACCTCTACCAAAACATGTTGTCAAAGCATTAAGAAACTATCTTTAAATTATTATTGATGGGTGCTTATGTTTTTGTCTAGTTTTTCAACATCTTAGAATACATTCATGCATTAGGATTTGTCCTTAATGTTTAGTGCATTCTCAGCCAATTACTAGCATTGTTATTCTTCAGACAGTACCCGCACTTCCAAAATTTTACTCGATCGTGGTAAGTTTACAAAAACCCCATCTACAAGGAGAATAGTAGTGTTCAATTTATTCAACAATTCATGGTGGACGTCCATGTCCACTGTAAACTACTTTATTACCCATAGCTTTTCATGTTTAGGATCCACTTAGTTTTTACATTTATTGAGAAAGAGGTCCACAAGTGTCTCCAATTTATTAATATCCTCACCAGTAACTAGAATTACATTTGTGAGTGTTAGTTCACTTATCGAATTTGTCTGACAGAGGCCCATAGTCCTAAGTCAAGATGCTTTGGCCATATCCAATCAGTGCTTGAGTTCTTCAATTTTTTATTCGAGCTTGTGCCTCATTTCATGTTATTCCTCGTACAGTCAGATGACATCTCAATGCTTATAGTGAATTTGGCCAACATCATGGCTATTGAGAATGTTTTACCTAGAAACCTCTAGGGAAAACTTTATAAGGGTTTTACCTGTTTGTGCTTGAGAGAAATTCAAGGGATTTACCTAGAGCATTTTTGGAATATTTGTCACATTTAGGATTATATTGGTGTTGTCCTTTGGAAACTCAAAATGTCCTTCAACATGATATACTTCCATCACAAAAGACAGCTTTGATCGAGTTTGTTCAGTGGACTCATGTTTAGGGAAATAATCACACAAATATAGTTGTTTGACTAGAGTATCCTATTGGAATAGGCTATGAATGGGAGGGTCCTAATTTGTCTATTATTGCTGCAGTACCTCCTACATAAGTTCCTTTCCCTTTTTAGGGTCGCACTCTAGATCAATAAATTTGGGATTCTTTTCCTATTGTCCACTAGTATTGATGCCAAGGTCTTCTATGTTGGGGCCTTCCCCTCATTCTAATTCTTTAGGTTTTGGACTTTCAATGTCCATTTTTTAATTAGGAGTAGGCTATTATTTTTTGGGCTTAGGAGTGGGTTCATTTGTAGGTTGTGCTTCTAGAGATGCTTCACCTATTTTAAGAATTACTACTTGGGGCATTTCATGCTCAAGGTCTGGTTAGGTAGATATTTGTGAAGTAACAACATCATTTTTATGTTTTACAAGTATCCCCTAGGCTCTTGTTGACAATGAGGTTCGCCTTTGTCATTTGGGTTTGGCCTTAAGCTCTTCCTCTTGCACCCTACTCGATTTGGTGGCCTCAAGTCTTAACCTTTTCTCCTTAATTTGTGCCCTTTATTCTACACATGTTCATGGATGAGGGTGGAGAGATTCCTTTTATGCCTCACACCTCGACGTTTTATTCTATGTCCTGAGCATATAAAAGATCACCTAGATCTTTCCTTACATGACTATCTTGTAAGGTTTGATATCAGTTTTATCATACTTGTGACACTCTACATATGCTTACCTTCTTGGATAGACATAAATATTTAAAAGAGTGTGAATCTCACCATTAATCTTATCTTTATCAATAACTACAGAGCATGTATCCGTAATGTGATTCACAAAGTCCATGAAATATCTAGTAATGAATGTGTAAGATAGTTTGAGTCATCCTAATAGTTGTCAGTGATTTCCATCCATATTTATGTGAGATAATAGTGTTGCTTTATAGTAAATGTAAAATAGGTTCCCATTATGTGGGAAACTCCTTTGGTACATGCCATTCATTCCCAAATGCCTCCGTCATGACATCAAACCAACCCTCCATATATGCTTTGTAGGAGGGTGTGATGGTGTTTGGGCATGTGAATTATTTGAACCTTTCGATAGGGTACTTATGGTATGTTGGGTAAACCCACTTCATTTCCTTATCGAAATAATCTAGGATGCCAATCTCATAAAATACCAACAATAACAAAATTTCCTCCCAAGCAAACTTGTAGTTGGGTAAACAATGTACCTTCTCTGCATCTTGTTCAATTTTATTAGTAAACTACATGGAGTAATTGTACTTTATCCCCTTGTTAATTTTGTTGGAAACATAAAAGTGGGCCATATCCACCTCCTTCCACCTATTTACTCCCCCTAACTTGGTCATGGCCAAGTGTATAGCTAATTGAATCATGAGATCGGAAATACCCATGATATACACAGTGTGCCCTTTCTTTATATATTTCAGCACCATCTTCATTCTATCAATCACTTTTTGATCCTCAATATTGCACTAACATCAGATCCAGAACATAGTAACCCAGTTACTTTACTGATATATTCATGGGTAATCCTCATTTTGCACACAACAAAGTAGAGGTAATCTTCATGAATTCTCAAAATTAGAAAATGAAATGCCCCCTAAGGTTTCCCAAAATATGGTAGTTGGAAGATTTGGAGCAAAACCACATCCTCCAGTAAGTTATAAACTATGAGATCATAAGTGATCTCATTCATGGTGTTTTGGTGCTTCAGCTAGTAGTCCAATTGTAAGTTGCCTTCATTTCTAGTATGGTGATGATTGTAATTGAGGACCTACTAGGTGGAAGCCTTGGATTCCCAATTATCCATGTGTAAAATTTTCTCTAGGTATTTCATTTACTCAATCAAAATATGAGAGGGCAGTGGTGTTACAATAACCTTCTTTCCCACATGCACCATTTCTAGTGTTTGTCTAACAAGGGTCCCTTCCCTCAGCCCCCCTAAGTCCTTGCCTTGCATTCTTCTTACACCATAACCTTCTTCCTTAATAAAAACACGATTCCTTCTTCTATGCCCTCGTGCTCTTCTTCTTCAGGAATAACACGAAGTGGATTTCTTGCCTTTCTGATTTGGATGCATCACCAACTAGGTTCTTGAAGGTTAACATAAGGCCAACCAATTCCTCCAAACAAAGATGTTTTGTATCATTTGTATAGACCCAAAATACTTTAACTTCCTACTTCAACCTCTTCTAATGGTGGACTTAACACTTGCAACCTACAACTTCTATTTATCTTGCTTGTGTGGATGCATTTCAACTCCTCTTTTCTTAAATGCACATCACTTTAATGTCTACTTTGATTTTTTAAATGAGAGTACTGTGTAGATGCCTTCTTCGTTGCTCATTTTTGCTTGTTTATTTTCAATTTTTCAATATTAAAAATGAAAATGAGAAGCCTCTCGATCTTTTATAGGCTATCCCAAATTTTTATCTTAACTATTCTCCATGATGCCATCCATCACTTCCACCATTTAATGTTTTAAATGACATGCCTTGGTGTCCATTTGGCATGCTTGCCATTTATACCACTCTGTCATTAATAAATGCATGTCCCATCCTTTACGAGTTGTTGTGCCTTTCCTATAGTGCTTGTTAGCTGTAATAATTTAAATTGCCCATTTTAATCATGGGAAATTGTCTTTTCTATTTCAACCCTTTTTTATAATAATATTTCCTTTGTCATCTTCATTATGTATTTTTGGGTTACACACCCCATCTTATGTGCCTCCTCTTGCATGCTTATTTTATGCATCTCTTGCACACTTTAGCTCGAGTAGTTTATCCACCCTCAAAACCTACCCCATATTAAAATTTGTGTGTGGTCCTCCATGCCATAGCTTAGTGAAATTCATGTCAATAAAGAAATAGAAATAAAGTACACTCAAGCAAAAATAACCCCACAAGACACTCAAGCAAAAATAAGTAAAAACCTATATAAAAAGAATTAACTTGTAAAATATACAAGTTTTTCTTATAATCCAAATAAAGATTTGAATTAATTTTAAGCCCAAAGCAAGATGTGTAGAAAAAATGTGCTTTACTTAGAATCTAAAACCAACTTTTTGACCAAGGTCTTATAGCAAAAATAATTATAAGTTTAAGATAGGTAATAAATTTGGCTTTTTAAAGTCTCAGGGTTTTGTCAGAAGTACAATTTCACCTATATGTAGGTAGGGTCAACTTCATCGATTACTAACAATATTATCGATTACATATCACTTTCATGGATTACAAAAATAATAGGTAGAAAAGAACAAAAAGGGAAAATTCGCTAATTGGTAGGTCGAATTCGTTGATTGACAAGTCAATTTCACCAATTCCATAACTTGTAAATAAAATAGAATATAAAGCATGAAAGGGCGAATTCACCAATTAGCAGATCGAATTCACTAATTGGAAAGTCAAATTCACCTTTTACAGATTTATTTCATCGATTTGAAACTAGTACATAAAACATAACATAAAGTGTGAAAGGGCAAATTCATCGATTAACAAATCTAATTCACCAATAGGCAAGGCAAATTCACCATTTAAAGAGCCATTTCACCGATTTGAAACTTGCACATAGAAATAGAAAAAAGTGTGAAAGGGTGAATTCACTAATTCGTAGGTTGAGTTCATTGATAGGTAACTTAAATTATTTTCAGGTGTGAAGTCATTGTTTAATAGGTTGATTTCATTGATTTCCCATGAAACGAAGATTAATGATTTTTCTAAAGGAAAAAGATGTGAGTTAAACTAGTTACTATTTTAATTCTGGTAATTAGAAGAATGTTAATAGTCTAAAAAAACTTGTGGGGTTCATCAAGTCCTACAGAGAGTGCAATTATGTAGATTAAAAATCTAAAAGAGGTTAGTTAATTGTAAATGAATGAAATTAAAACAAATTTACAAAACTAATATTTCAATCATAATCCCTAGGTTGAGCTATATAGAGAATAACAACAAATGTGCATTAGAAAAAAAATCATGTTTATACCTCCTTGGAAGATTTACTTGAGAACTAGTTTGAAAAGGTTGAGCTCGGCTTGTAGGCTATAGAGTTTTTTGCAATGCTTGATTCCATGTGTGGGAAGCACCTCTCCTTGTCTACACTTGATTCTTGACTTGGCATGAGAATTAGTTGAATCTCCTTGTATAATTCGACATAGTAAGTTTGCATGAAGAAACTTGTCTATAATGACCAAAGACCCTTGTATTTATAGACTTTTCAGATGTTTATGAACCATTGATTTAAGATCAAGATCAATCATGGAGGATGAGTCCTCAAACTCATAATCACACACATGGCATATGTAAGATATGTCATTGAAGACCTTTTTGGAGTGTGGAAGGTATTTGGAATAAAATTGCACTTGTTAGTCCTCTTGGAGTGTGTCAGAGGGATATAAGAAGTGTGTAAGCACTATAAGAGAGTGTGTAAGCACTTTAAGAGAGTGTGTAAGTGTGTGTGTTTTTCTTTCTGTTGCTAATCCTTTCTTTATACAAGTTGTTGTCCACTATGTTTGTGGGTGTACTTGTGCAAGCAAACATTAAAGGCATAGTCTGTAGTTCTTGTAGAGTCCCGTCGTAATGAGGGATTCAAATTAGGATAAGCGGTGTTGCACGATCAGTCAGCTCCAGAGAACTGGCCCCATGACAGTTGGTATCAAAGCACAAAGTTTGTGTTTTGTGGGATTGTGTTTGCCTAAAGTTAAACAGTCTTGTGCCTTCCCCTGTCGAGTCAGTCCAGTGTTGTGTCTGAGTCAGTATGGCAGGGGATCTATCCAAGATGTTGCTCAAGAAAGCAACCAACAAGGGTCGAGAGTAGGGTCAAGGCAAAAGTGAAGGTGAAGGTGGTGGTAGTTGCCACATTGGTAAGTCGAGAGTTGTTGTAGTGGGTGAAGGCCTTGTTGAGCGAGTTGGTGCCCAGTTCCAATTGATGGGGGACCATGTGGGTACAAGATTCAACGAGCTTGAGGAGAAGGTGATTACCATGGGGCAGACGATCATGGAACTTACTGGTGGGTTGGAGAAGAGTTTGGTGTTCCAAACAAAGTTCCAAGATGAAGTGGCTTTGTATCGATCAATGGTATTGGGTTTGGTGAAAGCATAAGGGTCTAGTTCTTCTTCAATCGTGAAGCTCCCCAAGTTGAAGGAAATAGAGTGTTATGATGGTGAGCGAGATGACCATCTTCTGGAAAGTTTCTTCTGGGACATGGAGGAGTTCTTGGTAGGGTTAGGGGGTATGTCAAGGGCACAGGAGGTGCGTGCTGCAGCTAGGTACCTCACTTGTTCGACAAAGGTTTGGTATAGAACCTTGGCTAATGACATTGCATCAAGGAGTTCTACACAGATGTTAGACTCTTGGGAGGATCTGAAGGAAGCCCTTGGGGTTCAGTTTTGACCTGGGAATGCAACATGGTTGGCTAAGACCAAGTTGAGTCAGTTGAAGCAAGTGGGGGAGATGGGAGAGTATATCCATTCTTTCCAAAGCTTTTTGTTGGAGGCCACTGACATGTCAGAGGTGGATAAGTTGTTTCAATTTACTCATGGTCTTCAGTCATGGGCTCAGGAGGAGCTCCGTCGCCATAAAGTGTCTGATGTTAGTGAAGCAATTGCTATAGCAAACCACCTCTTGGATTGTAGAGAGGGTTATTCATCCAGAAACACCTTGGGCCTTTGCACATCCATGTGAGGAGGCATTGGTAAGGGGTTGAGTAAGTCTTCAGGGAAGCCAGTGGGTGACCAGGGAAGGAAGGCTACTTCGGAGTCGTCAGAGGGATCTTATAAGTCTTGGAGCACTTCCATGGGTGGCAAGAAGAAGTCACTAGTTGGAGAGACAAGCGGGAAGTAGTTTCATTTGAAGTGTTGGATGTGTGGTGGGAGTCACTACAATCAAGATTATCTGAAGCGACAAGGGGTGTTTGCAGTTCAGAAGGAGGATCCAGATGAACATTTTGAGCTTACTATGTGTGTGCTCAGGGAAGCTCAATGCTAGGTGAAGCTTGGGTTCGGAGGTGGTCGTTGTAACTTGCTGGGGTTGATTATTGTGGAAGGGGTGCTCGTGGACTCGGGTGTCCTACAATTGGAAGTCAACCAGTTTAGCCTTGGAAACTTTGCCTCCAGACCTCTGAGGGTTCAAGTAGGCTTAGAGTAGTTACAAGCCATCTGTGTTTGTGCTGAGACAGGGTTTATCCAAGTTGGGTAAGGTGACAATTTTTCCCCATCTTGGAGTTCTTTTGTGTCGGATCTGTTGCAAATGTGCATGGTGAAGATTGTGCAGAGGAGTGGGATTGGGCAGATGAAAGGGGTGTTGGGTTGAGTGTGTAGAAGAGTGCAAGAATTGGCAAGGAGTCAGTGTATCTTGTATTGCTTATTGGCAGTTGGGATGTTGAAGGAGCAATAAGTTCCTTTTTCCCGTAGATGTGAGGTGGGTTCTTCACAACCATGGAGTATGCTCAAGGAAACATCATGTTGTGTCACAAAGAAGATAATTGATCATGTGCATCGCGTTGGTTCTCGAGGAGAGTTCTTGGGAAGCTCTTCGTTCCTATTATTGGGCATGGGGTGTGTTGATATGAAGAGTTGTCTTTGCCTGTTATTCTCTTGTTTTGGAGTTTCAATACTATTTTTGGGGGAAAGTTCGATGGGGTCACTTAGGCCTTGCTGGGTTTGCAGAGTCTTGAAGAGGTGGGTCATCAGGGGCCGTTTCCCTCCACCCCAAGTTTGGGGGTTGGCAAGATCCGGGTGATCTTGTGAAGCTGCATTGGTTTGGTGTAACTTATGTAGGCAAGCTTTGTCTACGTGCAGAAGTTGCAAGAGATTCAGTTTGTTCTCAGTTTTGTAACCAGTCGGATTCCTTAGTCGCTGATGAAGTCGAACCAGCGATGGTTCCCACCTAAGCGCCCTTATGTGTGTGTGATGGGTAAAATCAAAGCGGCAGTTAGAACCGTTTGTTGGGGTGAAGACAGTGGGTTACTTGGCAATCTGAAGCGGAGGGAGTTTCTAGTGGTGTTGGAATGGGAGTTTTTTAGCAAGCTGGGAGCAGTTGGAAGCCCTCAAAGTTAAGGTCATGGAGTTTGGCCTTGGTCTCTTAACTCTGGATGGACCTTGAATAGGGGATGTGTTTATCTCATGGCTTTGGGTTTGAAAAGGAGGTGTGTTAACCTCTTGACTCTTAATGGAGCTTGAAAAGGGGATGCGTTTATCTCTTAGCTTTGGGTCTGAAAAGGGGACGTGGTGGTATCTTGATTATGAAGGGAGCTTGAAAAGGGGATGTGGTTATCTCTAAGCTTTGGGTCTGAAAAGGGGACGTGGTGGTCTCTTGATTCTGGAATTTTGGATAGAGCCTGGAAAGGGGACGTGTTGGCCTCTTAGCTTGGATTGGGTTTGAAGAAGGGACATGTTAATCTTTTGGCTCTGGGTTGACTCTGAATAGAAGATTGCCTCATGGGTTCCTGCCAATGGAGTCGTGCTGACATCAAGAACGTCGTCGATTTTTAAGTGGGGGAGTCTATGAGGGATGTGTTGCTTCAACATCCCTAACTACATTCACGAGTTTGGTCTGCCTTGATCAAGCAAATAGTTAGCTTTCTTTGCACAATGATTTAGGTGAATGCAAGTCTGAACTGTCAAAGTGGTGAAAAGTGAATCATTGTGATGCTGGTGTGTCAGTCCCAAGTTTATGTGGACCGTGGGCACGTGTTTGTGCAAGCATCGTGTGGGTGTTTGTGAGCAGTTCTATTGGTCTCAGAGTTCGTGAAGCAAGGGTTGGGTTGTCCTAGGCAGAGAGTAATCAGATCTTGGGAGGGAATTGTTTATTGTAATCATTTGAGTGGTTTCGAGCATTATCTAGTGAGCCCAACTCAGTGGTTGTTGTGTATGTTGCCCAGTTGGCCCATTTATTGTAATTTGGACCGGATTGCCCCTGAAGAGTTAATAAAATACACTTACTCCCAGCGTTCTTGCATTGTGTGAATGCTCATGTGTGTTGAGTCGATTTCCCGATCTTTGCAAGTGTGTGATTTTATTTCCGCTGCTAATTCTTTCTTTATACAAGTTGTTGTCCACTGTATTTGTGAGTGTACTTGTGCAAAAAAACACTAAAAGCGTAGTCCGTAGTTCTTGTAGATTGCGGTCGCAATGAAAGATTCAGAGTAAGACAAGCAGTGCCGAACCGCCGGCCAACTTTGAAGAGCTGGCCCCGTGACAACTACCATCAATGAATACAAAAACTAACTCCCCATGACGTAACGTGACAAGTGAAAATGAGTCATCTCTTCCCTGCAAATTGTCCACGTCATCATCTGCATAAACGCTAACTTGGCAGCAACCCAGTGCAATTTTGACGCTTTAACACTTTCGACGTATACTTCTCTTAACACGGGAGACCTTCTTTGGGCGCGTTACCACCGTGGAAGTATCACACGGGAGCCGTAAACTACAAGAAGAGGTGGACCGCTGCATTCCAATCTTTCTTGATACAATGAATCGTCGATGAAGTTGCTCTCGCTCACCCGTTTTTAGCCCCCTGTGAAGAAGGCGAGCCGTGTCTGTGGAAGGCCTTGGAATATGAAGCCCCTGACTTTTCTTGAGGACCCAAATAGGCCTTTATAAGCAATTCCCAACTGCCTTTCTCCTGCCATCAGACGTTTTGTAGATTTCAAAAAAAATAAATGCTGGCTATGGAAATCAAAAGCGAGGCAGGCTGCCCAAAGGAATGGGTAAGGGGCGTTAGTATTGGAGCTGGAGCATTCGGCACTGTTAGTCTTGCCATTGACAAGTCCGACGGCGAGCTCTTCGCACTGAAGTCCATGGCAGGCAATTCTATTTCTTATTTAGAAAACGAATACAACATTCTCAGGGCCTTAGATTCTCCCTACATTGTGCGATGTTTGGGAAAGCAGTACAACATTGAGAATGGCGTGGATAAGTGTAATTTGATGATGGAGTACATGCCTGGTGGTAGCGTGGCAGGATTGCTGAGTAAATTCGGGGGACAGTTGGACGAATCGATTTTCAGGGCCTACACTGGTTGCATCCTCCGTGGATTAGATTACCTCCACAGGCAGGGGATTGTGCATTGCGATATAAAGGGAAACAACGTGCTTGTGGGAGCCGCTGGCGTGGTCAAGCTTGGCGACTTTGGATCTGCCAGAAACACTGACGACAAGGGATTAAGTCTTCAACATTTAAGGGGTACGCCATTGTGGATGGCTCCTGAAGTAGTCAACCAGGTGGAGCAGGGGCCGCCTTCCGATATTTGGTCTCTCGGCTGCACGGTGGTGGAGATGGCCACCGGCAGGCCGGCTTGGAGCAACGTTTCGAATCCCCTCGCAGCCATGTACCGCATCGGTTGCACAGACGAATTGCCAGACTTGCCCAAGTGTCTTTCATCTCAAGGCCAGGATTTTCTAGAGAAATGCTTCCGTAGAGATCCCAAGAAGAGGTGGACCACTGAACAGCTGTTGGACCATCCTTTTCTCCATCAGACCGACTGCTGCTCTGCCTCTACCCCGGAGGTGAAAAGGGCTCCTGGATATCCTACCAGTACCTTGGATTGTGCGAGCCCTGATTGGAACTCCTCTTCTTCTAGTTTGCCTGAAACTGTACCGATTTCCAGGTCTTGTGGGAAAGCTGATGTAGGGGAGGGAGAGGAGTCAATTAAGACTCAGAGACCTTCATCAAGGAACAGACTGGCAGCATTAGCTGCAGGTGGTGAGAGGCCTGATTGGTGCGCAAGCCCCCCTACGGGCCAGTGGATGGTTGCCAGATTCAATTCCCCATTGTCAAATACTCCTGTGCCATCTAAAAGCTGTTCCTCCTCGGTGGAATCGACATGCAATTCCGGCTTGGAAAGTAGTGATCGAGAAAAGCAACAACTCACATATAGAAGATCAGCTGCAGAGGCCTCTGGAAAAAGTATCAGTATGAGTGTCATGAGCAGTCCTCGAGACCGATAACAGAGCTTATGATACTCGCTCCGGATAAAGAATTGTGTAAACATTCCTGTGGGTTCATTGCTGAATTTCATAACAGATCACTAAGAAGAGGCATCCTGTGTGTCTCTGTCACTCAGACCACGCAAATTCGGGGTCCCTGTTGTGTTCTGTGTTTTCATCAACGTTGCCCAAAATGTTTGTGAACTGTAAACTGTAAACGTTGCCCAATAATTTTAAGTTTTTATAAAAAATTAAATAGATTGCTTGTAGATATTCTTTAATGATTCATTTTAATATTCTTCACCATCTCAGATATAATCCTTAAACGCACTAACCTGCGGTGAAATTAAATGATCCATGGCCCATTCAAGAGCTCTTTGCATTCCCCACGAAGGCCCTTATTCTCTTCTGCAAATCACTTTTTCTTCTTTAGGGCATTTTACAATGAGCCCTGAGATACAACCACACATAAAAAATATTCAAAGACTGCAAGCTTCCAGCTCCACAGTCTGTAATTATATAAAAATAACCTTGGGAGTTTTAACAACATCAACCCCGGGAAAAAAATAAATAAAATAAAAACCCTTCAGCCCATAAATGCATCTAGAATCCATTTGCACCCATCATGTACGTAATGTCAAGCATAGTTGCAGTTAACTGTCATAATATTAAAAAAACTGTTTCATTGGAAATGGGGTTAATAAGTTCATTCCCCACTCCTAAATAAATGTTTTGCACAGAAAATGCTTAATGCTCAAGAAGGCTCGCAAATAATCATTAAAAAAATATGTTTCAATGTAGGCATCAGACAAACAAGTATGCCAACCTTACAAAATAAATGATATATCATGCCTTCGATGCCTCGACAATGTCACATCTAAAATTTTCCCTTTATACATAAATTGCATGTGGCTCATAATGGCTTCTCTCCATGCACACAACCCCCCCCCCCCCCGCCCCCCCCGCTCTCTCTCTCTACATATGAAGCGGAAAACAGAAAAATCTTGCATGTTAAGAATCAGTGCATGCTACACAGCTTGTTGTTGATAGACCTGTCTTTGGACCAGCTGACATTTTATCCTGATTAAAAAAGAGTATTGAAAATTTTAAAAATACATAGATCCAAAAAACGATAAGACATTTTTACTACCTCCAAATGAACCATATAAATGATCCAGGGCAATTTTTGCTATAGGGTGATGTTTTGGATCACAGAGAACATTGAGATTAATCAAAACTTCAGAAAAATCCCTAACCTGAGGCAACAAGAAACCTTGTATAAAATGACAGGGTGCTTTAAATCATAAGCTGCATGTACTGCAAAAATCCTAACATAGAAGGTTTTTCTGATCAGATTCATTTCCAGTCCATTAAAGTGTTGGACAGACGAGACCTTAGCATTTTTGCAATGCCAGTGTGATAAAAAAAAGTATAATTCCTATTTTAAAAAATTAGTCTCTCCAAAAAGGCACAATAAATCGGTTCTTACACAGTAAAACTGCCCAACCACCGCACAGCTGGCTATCACTGACAATCTAAGCATCATGACTATGAGCTGTTGTAAAAATGGCGGATGCAGCCAGCCACTTGAAACAAGTGAGGACAGAAATAACATAATAAGCTTTGAGCCAATTATCATATAACAAATAACATTATTATATTTGATCGGTTAATTTTTTTTGGGGACCTTATCTTTACAAAGTCCCTACATATTTTCTAGCCCACAAAACAGGACATTTTGATTTCCTGACAGGAAAGGGATAATAGAAAGTTAAAGCACAATGAAATGAAAGCTATTAGTCACCCTTCCGGACTAATAGGAACGTAGTGGGTGCATCTTGAAAATAAAACTAATTTAATTGCTTACTAAACCGGTGTTGACACAATTTGCTGGTGTTTATCTTCAATGATAAGGAAGTTCATGAACTTCAATTAGAGTTCATTAAAAATATTGAAAAAAACTACCACGTGTCCAGTGGCTCAAGTAAGAATCGAAACTTGTGGGGTTGAATGCTTATAAGAATAGCAAAGTGCTTACATTATCCATTCAACAATTACGATAGTAAGTATGATTTTCGTTATGATTTGGATCATAGCATCAATTTTTTTATTTGTCTTTCTCTCGATTTTTCTAAAATTTTATATCAATTTTAACAGCATATGATCGATGCGACTGCACATCTTTAGTTCCATCGTTTATTAGGTTGATCTATTTTAAACTTACCTTTCAATTTTACAAAATGAATCAACACAATTTTAATGTGAAAAATAAAAAAAATAAAATAAAAAAAAATTAGTATTTATATATTCTATATTATTTTATATATAATATTATAATTTAAAAATTATTTTAGAAAATAATGTATAAATAATATTATACATAAGAAACTCCTTTGGTACATGCCATTCATTCCCAAATGCCTCCTTCATGACATCAAACCAACCCTTCATGTTTGCTTTGTAGGAGGGTGTGATGGTGTTTGGGCATGTGAATTATTTGAACCTTTCGATAGGGGACTTATGCTATGTTGGGTAAACCCACTTCATTTCCTTATCGAAATAATCTAGTATGCCAATCTCATAAAATACCAACAATAACAAAATTTCCTCCCAAGCAAACTTGTAGTTGGGTAAACAATGCACCTTCTCTGCATCTTGTTCAATTTTATTAGTAAACTACATGGAGTAATTGTACTTTATCCCCTTGTTAATTTGGTTGGAAACAATGAAGTGGGCCATATCCACCTCCTTCCACCCATTTGATCCCCCTAACTTGGTCATGGCCAAGTGTATAGCTAATTGAATCATGAGATCGGAAATACCCATGATATACACAGTGTGCCCTTTCTTTATATATTTCAGCACCATCTTCATTCTATCAATCACTTTTTGATCCTCAATATTTCACTAACATTAGATCTAGAACATAGTAACCCAGTTACTTTACTGATGTATTCATGGGTAATCCTCATTTTGCACCCAACAAAGTAGAGGTAATCTTCATGAATGCTCAAAATTAGAAAATGAAATGCCCCCTAAGGTTTCCCAAAATATGGTAGTTGGAAGATTTGGAGCACAACCACATCCTCCAGTAAGTTATAAACTATGAGATCATAAGTTATTTCATTCATGGTGTTTTGGTGCTTCACCTAGTAGTCCCATTGTAAGTTGCCTTCTTTTCTAGTCTGGTGATGATTGTAATTAAGGACCTACTAGGTGGAAGCCTTAGATTCCCAATCATCCACGTGTAAAATTGTCTCTAGGTATTACATTTACTCAATCAAAATATGAGAGGGCAGTGGTGTTACAATAACCTTCTTTCTCACATGCACCATTTATGGGATTTGTCTAACAAGGGTCCCTTCCCTCAGCGCTGCTAAGTCCTTGCCTTAGACTCTTCTTACACCATAACCTTCTTCCTTAATAAAAACATGACTTCCTTCTTCTATTCCCTCATGCTCTTCTTCTTCAGGAATAACACGAAGTGGATTTCTTGCCTTTCTGATTTGGATGCATCACCAACTGGGTTCTTGAAGGTTAACATAAGGCCAACCAATTCTTCCAAACAAAGATGTTTTGTATCATTTTTATAGACCCAAAATACTTTAACTTCCTGCTTCAACCTCTTCTAATGGTGGACTTAACACTTGAAACCTACAACTTCTATTTATCTTGCTTGTGTGGATGCATTTCCACTCCTCTTTTCTTAAATGCACGTCACTTTAATCTCTACTTTGATTTTTTAAATGAGAGCACTGTGTAGATGCCTTCTTCACTGCTCATTTTTGCTTATTTATTTTCAATTGTTCAATATTAAAATGAAAATGAGAAGCCTCTCAATCTTTTATAGGCTATTCCAAATTTTTATCTTAACTATTCTCCATGATGCTATCCATCACTTCCACCATTTAATGTTTTAAATGACATGCCTTGGCGTCCATTTGGCATGCTTGCCATTTATACCAATCTGTCATTAATAAATGCATGTCCCATCCTTCACGAGTTATTGTGCCTTTCCTATAGTGCTTGCTCGCTGTAATAATTTAAATTGCCCATTTTAATCATGGGAAACTATCTTTTCTATTTTAACCCATTTTTATAATAATATTTCCTTTGTCATCTTCATTATGTATTTTTGGGTTACACACCCCATCTTATGTGCCTCCTCTTGCACGCTTATTTTATGCATCTCTTGCACACTTTTAGCTTGAGTAGTTTATCCACCCTCAAAACCTACCCCATATTAAAATTTGTGTTTGGTCCTCCATGCCATAGCTTAGTGAAATTCATGTCAATAAAGAAAGAGAAATAAAGTGATAAATACCAAAGACTATCAAAAAGTGGTAAAAATAAATTACAAAAGG
Source organism: Torreya grandis (assembly GCA_037957365.1). Lineage (NCBI taxonomy): Eukaryota > Viridiplantae > Streptophyta > Pinopsida > Cupressales > Taxaceae > Torreya > Torreya grandis. Next base: position 3,232,807 of record JARHVA010001045.1, on the reverse strand, counting down.
CATGTAACTAATGCCATGCTTATTTTAAAATGAAACAACATCCTAAGCTAACCTAGTGGCATATTCCTTATTCATTAAATTGAATAATTACATAGAATGGTAGGGCCAAAGTTGACTACCATTGAAATGGCTTGGTAGGAATTGGCCATCTAATCTTATCAATTTATAGGTGCCTATTAAACGAATATCATGAATGATAAACGGACCATCCCAATGGATCCATAGTTTACTTGGATGGCACACAAATTTTGAATCATAGACCAAGATATCCATACCAGGATGAAAAAAATTGGTTTTAATGTGTCGATCATGTTAGGCCTTTTGTTTTTATTTTTCAACCCCTTGAACTCAATGTGAGAGAATGCATGTTTCATCTAACTGAAGTAAAGTGTCTAGGAAAGATTTGAGGGATTATTCTTCATCGAGTCTACCCATGCACATAATACGTAGGGAAGGCATAATGAACTCCACTAGTAAAATTGTTTCAGAACCAAAGACAAGGTTAAAAGGAGTACTCTTGTGTAACCTTTTGTATGTTGTATAATAAGCCCATAAGACTTTTAAAACCTGATCATCCCAATCAATTTGACTAATATTGTACATCTTGGTTAGTGTAGTACCTAGGACCTTGTTGAAGGCTTCAGTTGTGCCATTGGCTTGAGGGTGGTATAGTGTGGTGTTATGGTGCATAATTTGAAAGACAAAAAGTAATTGCATTAACAAGAGAAATACAAGAGGTGTTTATTTATACATCAACACGTGATATTAAATCTCCTAATATGTAGGGGATTAAGTCTCATAATGTAACTAATCACACATAGGAAATAACACACATAACTAACCTATGCTACATGTCAATCAAAGGTGTAACTACACCATGTGACATTTATTACATATATGGTATGATAAATTAATTATTCTAACATTCCCCCCTTAATTGATCATACCCTGAAGAGAAGAAGAGATAAAATTTATAAATGCCTCAAACTTATCACGTGCAAGTGAATTTCTGAAGACATTTGCACATTGATCCTGAGTGGGGAAATACTGGAATTGTATGTTGTGTTATTGAACATGTTCGTATATGAAATGAGTCTGAACCTCTATGTGCTTTTTTATCTCATGAAACATGGGATTGCGAACAAGATGTATAACACACTAATTGTCACAATACATAACTATAGGTTGAGTCTATGGAACACCAAGTCCTAAAGGAATACGACATATCCATATCGCTTTGAAGATAGCTCCTACTGTAGCATGATATTATGCCTCTATGGAAGATATAGAAACATAGTTATTATTCTTACTTCTCCATGAAATGGACCATATCCTAAAAAGAACACAAGTCTAGAAGTGGATTTCTTGTCATCACTAAAAGCTACATGATCTACATCTATGTATCCTATCAAGAAAAACTTATCATTCTTCTTGTAATCTAAGCCATACTCTATTGTACCTTTGATTTACCTCAATACTTGTTTTCCTTGTTTTTAATTTGTTATCTTTGGTTCCTACAAGAATAGAGTAAGATAACTAATAGCATAGCTAATATCTAGCCTAGTATTTGTCAAGTTAATGAGACTCCCAATCAACTACCAATAGAGAGTTGCATTTAATTCTGGTGATGGATCTATACGAGACAAATAATGTCTTGTCTTCATAGGTGTTTTAGTAGGCTTTCTGTCCATCATCTTGAATTTTTCAAGCAATGTCTTGGTATACTTCATCTGTGAAACAAAAATGTGATGGTCCTTTTGCCATACCTCCAAACCAAGATAATAGTGTAGTAGCCCAAGATCTGTCATGTTGAATGATTACTCGAGATCATTCTTAGTAGTATCGATCATCTTCACTATGCTATCAGTGATGACTAGATCGTCTACATAAATAAATAATATATCAACCTCCCCCATCCCAACTTCCTCCCCCTCCGCATCCCCATGTTGTTTGAGGTAAAGGTTAGGATCATATGGACTCCTATTGAATCTATGTTGTACGAGATGCTCATTAATCTTGATGTACCAAGATTGGGAATCTTGTTTTATCCCATAGAGAGACTTGATAAGCCTACACATCTTCTATTCTTAATTAGGTACCATAAATCCTTCAGGTTGAGTCATGTAGACTTCCTTTTGCAAATATCCATTGAGAAAGCCAGATTTTACATCCATTTGATGGACTTTCCATCCAAAGTGTGCAACCATAGCAAAAACCATTTTGATAGTCTTTATCTTAGCTATGGGAGCAAAAAGCTCCTCATAGTCAATGCTTTATTTTTTAGCATACCCTTTTGCAACAAGCCTTGCCTTGTACTTATCAATACTGCCATTTAATTTTTAATTGGTCTTAAAGACCCATTTTCACCTAATAGGTTTCTTCTTTGGTGGAAGATCAACAAGCTGTCAAGTGTTATTCTTCATCAGTGACTGATATTCTGCATCCATGGCATCTTTCCAAGGTTTTGATTGTAGGGCTTTTGTTACTATTGAGGGCTCATAAGTTTATTGAGAAATACTCATAAGGGCCATATTAACCTCTTATCAATCCATGCTTTGAGTCTTTGGTCTTGAAATGGATGTAACCGGCACTCCATTCAAGTTAGCATCTCATATAGTACTTATATACCAATCGGGCATACGCTAAGTTGTAGGTTCTAGTGCTAGAGGTCCTTTTTGATTGTCTTCCTTTTCACATTCACTATCACTTTCTAAAAAGATTAATGAATTTTTGCTTATATCATTTGCCTATGTAGAGGGTGGATTGATTCCACTCTTTTCATCAAACACTACATCTCTATTGATTAGTACTTTATTTATTTTTGGATCAAGGATCTTGTATGCCTTTGATTGTGCACTGTATCCCACAAAAATATATTATTTTATTTTCTTATCCAATGTCTTCCTTTTCTTATTAGGAACATGCATGTATGCCTTGCGACCAAAAACTCAAAGGTGAGTTACCTTTGGTTTATTCCCTATCCAAGCTTCATGTGGTGTGTTTCCATCAAGAGCTTTGGTGGCTGGCCTGTTCAAAAACAAGACTGTAGTGTGACAAGCTTATGCCCAATATGTATTAGGCAATTTTTCATCCTCAACCATGCTACAAAACATTTGTAAAAAGACTCTATTATGCATTTTTACAACTCCATTTTATTGAGGTGAATATGGAGCTGTCAATTGCCGACTGATTCCATTCATATTGAGATAGGCTAAGAATTCTTTATTGGTGTATTCCCCCCATGATTTGAGCAGAGAGTCTTGATTTTCTTACTGGTTTCATTTTCAATCGTGGCCTTGAATGTTAGTTGTAGAGCTTGATTTTATTGGTTAACACTCATAGCGATGGTGGTTGCAAGGGGGGCTTGGGTTTGGGGGGATGCCCCCCTCCCCCGACAGGGGGTCCAGGGGCCACGCACCCCAATGTGGTTTCATGGGTAACACCCCCAAAAGCCACATATTGTATGTATTTATGCATTTTGAAATTTGGGCCATTCATTATTAGGTCACAGATCTAATGGTATAGTTAGAGTGGTTTTCTTTGTTTTCCTAAAAATGACAAAAACCCTAAGAGATGTGAGGTGTGGTTGATTGTAATAGTAATTGTATTGTAATAGTGGCAATACTATGAGAGTGACAGGTTTTTGTTAGACTAGATAATAAGGACTCCTTATTTATAGTGGTTGTAGCCCACATTAGGTGAACCACATTAAATCTTATCTCTCCTTTTATTATTTGCATATTTCCTCTTCTATGTTTATTCTGCATTAATTTATTTGTTTATATTAATAATTTTTGTCTGGATATCCAAAATTCCCTAACATTGAATTCTTTGAATACTTGAAAATATTGATCCTTAGTCTTCAGTAAATATACCCACATTTTCTATGAATAATCAACAACAAAACACTGAAAGTATTTGTACCCTCTAAGACTAGGAGTGAAACATCTGCATAGATCGGTGTGCACCAAGTCCAATTTACCAAGTGATCGATATTCAGTCTTCCCAAAGGGATCCCTTTTTTGTTTTCTTGCTAAGCAACTGGTGCATTATAATAAGATTGCTTGAGTTTGGGAAGACCATGAACCATATCATGTTTTCTCAATTCAATCAAATAACCATAACTCAAGTGACCATATATTTTGTGCCATAAATTTCCTAGTTATGTAGCTTTGACCACAAGGGCTTGATGATCATTTTCAAAAAAATCAAGTTGAAACATTTTGCCAATGTTGGAAGCCTTGGAAATTACTTTGAAGTGCCTAGATTTATCTTTGATGTGAAAAAACTTATGACCATTTTGGTGGTCAAATTCAATGATGACAGTGTGGTCAAGTTGCTAATTAATTGATAATTTTTTGTTTTAAGTCTTGGAACATAGAGAACATTTGAAATATTGTAATTCTTGTTTCCAAGTTGGAGTTTGATGTCACCACTACCTTGTATTGTATATGAGGTATCATCTTCAAGTGATACATTACCATTTTATTCAATTTTGTTCAATGTATAAAACCATTTTTTTCTCCATGTCATGTGTTTGGTTGCTCCTGAATCAACATATTAAATTGCACTTGGATGATTGGTAGACTCATGTGTTTGAGTATCCAAACCATATTCCTCATTTGAATAATCATATTGTTTAGCAACATTTTCATGTTATTTAGACTTGAAATTTTTTTGTTGCATCTGTTTTATTATTTTGGTTACTTCTTTTCTATTTGTGGTGAATTTTTTAAAGAGCACTTTTTGCTTGATGAGCCCATTTGAAATGTGTTGTACCAACAATGGTTTATGTCATGTCTCTGTCTTCCAGAAATTTGACGTGCTCTAGAATAACATGATTTGTTCCCTTGTTGGGTTTGTTGATTACTCTGTTTTGGAGATTATTTTGTATCTTTCATGGGTTTCTTCCCCTTTTGATTCGATGTGAGTGCATGCTCATCATATGCTTCCTCTGAATTATGCAAAGTTTCCTCTTGTTGTAACAATTTTACCAACAATTCAAAGGTTGGCTTTTGTCCTATGGTATTCAAATTGGTCACAAAGATTTTGTATGCAAGAGGTAGTGCTCTAAGGACTATAGGGAGCAAAGAATCATCTGTCATCGATTCACCCAAATATTGAAGCAAAGCTCGTGAAGCTATAACCCTTCTAAGGAATGCTTCTACTTTTTCATCTAATTTGAGATTGAGAGTGCGTAATTGGCTCTGAAGATGCAAGATTTGATTTTGATTTTTTGATTCATCTACTATTTTAAGCTTATCCCAAGCATCTTTTACAATTGTATCACTTCTAATATGAGTTTGTACCTCATCCTAAACTCCAAACATGATTATTAACTTAGCTTTTTTATTAGCTTTGTCATATTTCTACTATTGATCAATATTTATTGCATGTCTAACCCATGTGCCTTCTACAACTAACCAAATATCTTCAAACTCTAAATATATTTGCACTTTTATTTCTCAAGCAACGTAGTTGTCACCATGAAGCAATTATGTGTCAAGGAGGACAAAATGAGGTTAAAACTAGACATCATAAAATGCAAGTTATGCATGACAAGAAAGTACAAGTGCGTTTTAAGTGCAAAAAGAATGTGCAAAAATAGAAGTTAAAAATTCACACACATAATGAAATGCAAGTTCACACAGACACACAAAGGACATCAGACTCTGTCAAAAATGTGTCTTGGAATGTAATGTAAAATCGAGGAATCTAGACGTCAGTTTCAACCAAAAATACGTCTGAGAAGTCTACATTATGATATAGAATTAAAAAAATAGATGTTTTATTTGTAAAGATAACATAAAAATATGCATATTTAAAAAATATAGCATGCAAATCGGAGTTACCGATAAAAAATTATGGCCTCTTAAAAGTCCAAAAAGCATGAACTAATCAGCTAAATTGGAAGGAAACTGGAGATTATGGAAATATGGGTGATCAAAATGTAAAAAATAGCCTTACCACTGCATATATATCGAAAAAATAGCCAAGGTGAAAAAAATCACCTTCCCAGGCTTCATAGATCAAAAGTTGAGTCTCGAAAGAAAATATCTTCAAAGATGGCTCATAGTGTTGAACGACAAGCCCTTAGAGGCTAAAAATGCCCAATAAGTGGTCATATAACATGAATAAAGGCTAAAAACTGCTAGTGGTGTGATGTTGGTGCTTCTGCCAAAAGTGATAGATCTAGGTGGTGCTTCTGCTACAACTGGCAGATCTAGGTGGTGCTCCACCTAAAAAATTAACCCTGCACCAAATGAAGACTTCCAAATTTCCCTCTACCTTCAAACTTTCACCACGGGTGCCTCAGTGCTCCGTTTTCAGAAAACATTTTTAGAAAATGAATAATTTTCAAAAATATATCTATGAGAAGAATCTGGTGATTTAATATTCTATCCATGATTTTGCAAAAAATGTCATAAAAATAGTCATTTTTATGTTGTTCCTTATTTGTCTTGCAAAATAGAAACTTAAAAAAATCATAAAAAATCACCTAAAGCTCCAACAATTTGATTTTTTTTTGAATTGTATTTTTCTAAGTAGAATTCATAAAAAAATATAGGATCGGTTCTAGAGATTCTATATTTTCTAGAAAATAAAAAATAAGAAAATGACCCTAAAAAAGATTAGATTTGATATGCCAAGTTGGGATTTAAGATTCACATATATGCATGACAACTTTTTTGTTCTATAATTTGTTATGTTTTCAACACGGGATGGCAGAAATTAGAACAATGTGCTGCTTTCAAGGCTAGAAAAATATTATCTCTCGATCTCTACCTTATCTTCACCACTTTGAAACCTCCTCAAGATAACTTACTTTGATATCAAATGAAAGATGAAAGGTAATTGCATTAACAGGAGCACTACAAGAGGTGTTTATTTATACATCAACAAGTGAGATTAAATCTCCTAATCTATAGGGGATTAAGTCTCACAATGTAACTAATCACACATATGAAATAACACACATAACTAATCTATGTTACATGTCAATCAAATGTGTAACTACACCTTATGACATTTATTACAAATAGGCTAGGATAAATTAATTATTCTAACATAATCATGAACTAAACCAAGAGGATACACACTGTTTGATTGAGAAAGTGAGTGCCACGATCACTTGTTAAACTTAAAGAGAATCAATACCTTATGGTGATATTTCTTTAGAGGAATCTGGCAATGGTAGCAACAATATAATCCCGTGTGGGTGTTACTTTGGCCCAGTGTGTGAAATAGTTTATGCAGTAATGATGTAGTATGTGTCGTTCTATCATGAAGTAGGTTGAATGGGTCAACAAGATTAATATTCCATTTCTAAAAAGGTTCATGAGCAACCAATGGATGAAGAAGCATAACATACCTTTGTTTTAGTTTTCTTACGCGCTGACAAAGATCACATTGACATGCATAAGTTTTAGCATCTTTGAATAAGGTAGGACATCCTAATTTCACTACACCATTTTATTCATTTCCCATCATTTTTTATTTTGTCTTGTTTTCTGTAACATTTTACAAGAATCCATATCCCAATAGACAATACATCATTTTTGACTAACCCATAGGTTGTAAATTGTACATTTGATACGGTGGATTCGACATGAAATTTATTGACTTAATTACACTATTAATTATTTTATAATTAATTATCATTAACTAGAGTCATTAAATGACTATATTCTTTTTAGTCATTACACATATTAATTCTTTTTAGAATTAATATTTGTATAAAAATGTAAAGTGAAAAGTTCATTTTATATTGTGAGTTATCTCAAATAAAAATAAAATAAAAAATGGT